>JARHVA010003029.1:0-287500 GCA_037957365.1 Torreya grandis
TCTGATAAGTCTCTATGAAGATGGGCACAAACTGATGTTAATGTCTCATCTATCTTTAGTGAAAACTAGGAAAATACTTCACGTCTAATCTCTTGAATAAAAAAAGTAGAAATTCTAGATGAATCATGATAATAAGGGATAACAGGCAAGGGATGATCAAAATAATGCATGGGAGTAGATTCTATGAGAGATGAAAAAATCACTGATGGGGAAGGATCCACAAGAGAGGGACTCATAGGTGGAGAATGATCCATAGGTGAGGGAAGGTCCATAGGTCAAGGATTCATGAGTGAAAGAACATAAGGTGATGTAGGGACCATATGAGGGGATGGAACCATAAGAGAAGAAGGGGGAGCCTTATTATGGGAATGACCTATGGGAGGAATGGTAGAAGGTCTGGGACTAAATATAAGGTGATCTTTAAGGTGTTGTTGAAGGATGTGGTAATGATTGGTGTGATGGGTGTCACATTGGTGCTGAAGACAATGCACCTCTCCATTCTTAATAATATACTTAGGTAGTATCTTTGGGAGAGGTATGGCCTTATCTAAAGACTAAGGGGTAGAAGGATGCATAGTATCAATACATTGTCATAGCTTATGATATTGTGTGGATGAATTATTATTTATGCCATAGAAGCAACAAATATGCCTATGAGTAGGCTTAGTATACGTACTCATAGGAGGAGGTGTAAAAGGAATGGAAGGAGATTTGGAAGGCTCATCAGCCCATTTGGTGGGCAATGGATCTAGATGAGGTAAAGGGAGAAAACCATCACCAAGAAAAGGTGATGGTGGGGAAATAACATAACTAATCTCAATGGAAGGAGAAATTAGATCAGAAGAAGGAATAAGCTCGGTAATAATGGGATCAAAATTAGGCTCAGCTATAGTGGGAATAGGAATAGATCTGATAGGGGCTTTAATGAGGGAGGTGTGGGGTCTATAAAAGGCTGAAGAAGGGTTGCACACATCTCAAGGTTAAGCAAGCTATAGGTTCAAAGTACCTAGCAAAGTGGTAAGGCCCAATCATAACATAATCCATGAGCATATTCTTATGAGGTTATTCATAAACTATAGGTGTTGGGACCATCTCTACCTTGAGATAAAGAGAAAAAATACTAAATTTATGAAATATAAATGATGGAATATGGGAAGAAGCACTAAACCACTGAAGTAAATAGGAATGATAATAATTAATATCAGCATCATGAGCCTGAACAAGACCTCCTAAGAATGGATCATCCAAGGAATAATAATCATCATAGTTAGATGTATCAAGATCAATTATTTAGGTGGGGATGACATTGTCATCTGATGAAGTGTGATGAATGAAATTTTGAGTCTTAGTCAAGACAAGGGGGATATCATCATAGGGATGTTTGTGAGAATATGACTATAAATAAGTAGGAAGCTGAGAGATGAGATGAGGTGAGAGATCAAAAGTTTTAATATTGATATTGATCTCATTAGGCTCATCATCATTTAAATCCAAGATATTAGAAGGAATATTCCTAATGAGTTTGGGATAACCATTATAACCTCAATTTGAATTTGCATGAAAGTTGAATCATTGAGACTCATGAAATGGAACACTAGGCAAAGGTTTAAGAGTAGGAATCTTAAAGACACCATAGTCTTGGAATTATTTGAAATTCCAAGGGTTAGTGTCACCTTGAATGCTATAGATGGCTCCATTATGAGGGAATTCAATGAATTAGTAGACAGAAGAAGTAACAACTCTCATATGATGAGTCCACGACCTACCAAGAAAAATGTTGTAAGAAAGAGGAAAGTTAAATATCATCACCTTCACATGAATGGTGATAGGTTGGAAGGTAATGGGAATCCACACACAACCTAAAGGAGGCATTTTCCTTCAGTCATATACTTGACATATGTTTCACATGGACTTGATATTGCATTTAGAATATCTAAGGGTTTTGATAAAATCAAGAGAGGCAACACAAGTCTTGGAACCCTCAACAATGAAGGCATGCTTGACTTGGATATCATTGATTTGGAAATTAATAAATATAGGAGGATCATCTGCATGAAGAATAATTTCATCAAAAATCATATAAGTGTCCATTATTTCATCAACATGGATGGACATTTCTTCACATTATTGTAATATGCCATCTTCAGATCCGGATAAGGTTGCTTCACATCTTACTAGGGGGGGATCAAGGATGTGAGTTACCTAAGGTAGTTTTGATAATGTAGAGAGGTTCTTATAAAATCAAGTAGTGGAATTTAAGATAGGAGATTAGTGAGTTGCATGATGAGACCTCACTCATCATAACCCATGGGAAGGCTATTATAAATAGGTGCATAGTGTTGAAAGAGGTCCTTGGAAGGAGGATCTGAAGTGAATTGGAATTTGTGTTGATAAGAAGGGGAAGGTTCAGAACAAGTTTGTAAATTATGTTTTAAGGATGAAGTAGTTGGTTTAGGTTGGTTTTGATAATCAATAAAATAATTATTGATATAAACTTGATTATTATTAGTGTTAGGAAAAAAATATAGAGGGATGGTTGAAATACAATGGGAAGTGTTATCCAAATGAGGAGTTAGAATTGGATCATCAAAAGTTATAAGGTCATCTTTCCCCAACTCATCTAATTAAGTTAGAGAAGAACCTTTTTATAACATAAAATGTATGAGACAATGGAGGTGTTTTGATAGGTTTAGGATTAATTAAAGCAACCACCCTTCACATATTAGTCATATTATTCACATTATCTTTAGGAGTTTGATCAATAAGACTATCTACATTATTGGTGGAAGGGGTGGTCTTGTCTTGGTTGTCTTGATTAGGTTGGTGATTAGGAAAAGGGTCTTTATAGATATCCAGGTGAGCATTAGCTTGATTCAAATATTTATATTTAGTATTAGTTTCATGTGGATTAAAATAAATATCATAGTTTTATTGGCACTTTTGAATGATAGAGTCATGATCAAAATTAGGACCAAGAAGAAAATTCATAGCTAAATTATGAATCTACCTACATGTCTCATGAGAATGACCCCAACTAGTGTGAAACCAACAAAACTTATTGGGATCATACCAAGATTTCATAGGATGAGTGGGATCAAGTTATTGTGGTAGAGGCCTAGGTAGACATTTTAATAATTTAGGTGAGTATAAGGGTTTGTAAACATTGATGGTATTAGGTGAAGATAAATGGGGAATAGTGAATTGATAAGTGGGAGCTAGTTCTAAAGTTTAGTTAGGAACAACATCTTGAATAGTGTGAATGGTGTCATAAGAGTCCATGACACCATCATTGGTAGCATTATAATTTTTGTTTTTAAGTAAGATACAAATACATGGATAAGCTTGGGGTGGCTTGAATTAATGCATATGGAAATCTTGATGTTTTTCTTGGTCAATATCCTCTTCCAAAGTATGCGGAGAGAGAGTGTGGATCCAATATTATAACTTGGAAAAGAGACATTAGAAAAGTGATGGAAAAGGTTATCATCATCCATGTTATGTTCACATTTTTTGGACAATGTTTTCTACCTTTTAACAAAAGCTTGGCTAGTTTCATTTTCAAGTTGTTTACAATTTATAAAGTGGGCCAAAGTATTTTTAGGAAGATCACTAGTTTGGAAATATTGGACTAGATCTTTTACTAAATCTTTCATACTAGTAATAGAATGAGTTTTAAGTTGGTTTTATCAATCTAAAGTGTCACCCATGAGGGTTTTGATTAATAACTTGATAGCATAAAAGGTGTTCAATTTAACCTAACCCTTATAAATATTTCCAAATGTTTTTAGATGAAGGGTGGGATTAGTTAATCGATTATAAGAAATGGTAGGGGTGATACCTCCTATATATATATTAAAAATTTGAGTGGTAAGAGGATCATTTTGAAGATATATAATTGTCTTATGGATAAGAGGAGGTTAAGGGATGAGATTGCCATTGGAATCTCAAAGAGGAGGGGGAACATTTTGATTATGCATGACCCACGATGTTGTTTGAGGATGAGTTTGAAGATAGAGAAGGTGATTTTGAATTTTCATCATTTGATTTGTATTATGAGCTTGAAATGTATTCATTTTATTAATTATGTGTAACAAGAGTTGGTGGGCTTGATTGGCATTGTTAGAATTAGTTGAAGCATTAGAGTTGGTATTAGTGGGTTGGGCTACCACTATTGGTATTGAGAGGAGATTGAGAGGAACTATTAGAATGCGAGGCACTAGTGGTAAAATTTGCTTGTGTGGAAAAATATGAACTAGTGGAGGGATGAGAATAGGAAGTAATAGAAGCATGATTACCATGGGTAGAAAATAATGCATTAGTGTAAGGATTAAGGAGAGTAGATCTTAGGAGAGGCCCATTAGATACAGAACCTTCCATGTTAGTGGATATACTAGGCATAAAGGTAGAATAATTTAAATAAGAAGAGTTCATGGTATGATAATGGGTCATAATAGAGGGAAAATGCTAAGAATAAAAGAAGGTAGTACCTCTAAATCCAATTGAGAATGTGAGAGAAGGTGAATGAGGATATTTAACTTGAACACTAATCATGAGATGGTAAATGGTAGAAGGATCATGTTATGCCTATTTTCTACACCCCTTAATTTTTTCCAAATCTATACTTACTACCATAGAGATGACTTTGTAATAAAACCTAAAACTATGACGAGGACCCTATTGATTAATAGTATTTTAAATGAATTTTTTATTAAAGCAATAGAAGCATGATTAATGTGGGTAGCAAATAATGCATTAGTGTAAGGATTAAGGAGAGTGGATCTTAGGAGAGGCCCATTAGATATATAACCTTCCATGTTAGTGGATATACTAGGCATAAGGGTAGAATAAGTTAAAGAAGAAGAGTTCATGGTATGATAATGGGTCATAATAGAGGGAAGATGCTAAGAATAAAAGAAGGTAGTACCTCTAAATCTAATTGAGAATGTGGGAGAAGGTGAATGAGGATCTTTAACTTGAACACTAATCATGAGATGGTAAATGGTAGAAGGATCATGTTATGCCTATTTTCTATACCCCTTAATTTTTTCAAAATCTATACTTACTGCCATAGAGATGACTTTGTAATAAAACCTAAAATGATGACGAGGACCCTATTGATTAATAGTATTTTAAATGAATTTTTTATTATGAATGGATAATGATTGGTTCATGAATTTATTTATTTTTATAAATGGTTTTGAAAATCATGGTGGACTAATGAATAAAATATGCATATATAGTTATAAATGTGATCAGATGTTTTGATACTCAGTTTAGTTCAGTTTTGACAATTTCAATGGGTAAATGGGCATTCAAATTTTTTTGTCACTTTAGTATATTTTATAATGTTACCTTGATCTTCATAGTTTATTTTGTTCATGATTCATAACAGATAATGATGTTACGACATTTTGAAAAACATTGCATTTGAAAGTTAATGAATTTGAAAGCTATTTTGAAGATATAAATTTCATTTATGTCTATGTTTATTTCATTATTGATGTTAAGATGGATATTTAAAGTACTTAATATGCTTAAGTTAATTTGTGATTCTATCATCCTATTTCATCTAGCTTGAATACTTTTTATTTTGTCTAATGATACGGTGATTTGATTACTGATATACATGGTTTGATCATGGTTCTCATGATTTATAATTTTGGAAGATCTATTTTTATATTATAATTTTTTTTCATTTCAAGACTATATCAATTATTTAAAGTCTAAAAACATAAGTTTTAAAATCATGGAGGATATTTAAATGTATTTATGGTCATAAAGTGCTAAAGGATTAAAACTTTAAGTGTATATCTAGGATGAAATACTTAAGGTCTTTAAAATAGTTGAAAAACCTATCATAATATACATGGCATAATTTAAAATCATGGTGCTAAAGTCATTGGTAGTTGAAAATATTAGATCGTATCATGAGGTTTATTTTCCTAAGCCTTAAGGTCTTTGGTTTGATAATGAAACATATTCAATGCATTATTGATTTGGTTGAGTTGGTATTTAGCTAGCATTTTGATTTGTTATCATAATGTGAGTTGGTACAAACATTAAATGTGAAGATATGGTCTCAAAGTATTGATTTTGACAAATATATTTGACAATAAGGAAATTAATGTGAATGGTATTTTCCTTGAAACAGGGTAACTAGCTAATGGTATAGTGTAAAGAGATAGTTGTGGCTAATTTTGTTGAAGCTAATAAATGACTTGGTAGGATTACTAAGAACGTGTCAAGTAAATGAAAGCCAATATAAAGTCAACACATCATTTAGTTAGTTATAGACTTGGGTTGGCAAATATAAATTATAAAATTCTTGGTTTTTGGTTCATTTTCACAAGCTCATTTGTAGAAGTGGAGCTATGGTCCCTTGAGATTGTGGAGAGTTTTTGATGTTGGTAGTCAATTTTTTTTTGATAAAATGACATACAAGTATGTTTCAAATAAACTTAAACATGTTTGGAATAATTATTATGGTTCTTTGAGAAAATTTATAATATGTGAAAGAAATATTTCTTTAAATGCATGAAGTAAATACTCTGAGTTTGCATGAGCATTGTTCAAAGTTCTAGCTATTTATTGAATGGTTTCCTTTGAAGGATCTAAACTA
Organism: Torreya grandis; assembly: GCA_037957365.1. Taxonomy (NCBI): domain Eukaryota; kingdom Viridiplantae; phylum Streptophyta; class Pinopsida; order Cupressales; family Taxaceae; genus Torreya; species Torreya grandis. The sequence continues at coordinate 6,620 of JARHVA010003029.1, forward strand.
TAATATGAAAGTATGAGATTTAGACTTACATGTAATGGGGTTTATGTTTCTTTATTATGATCAAGTGTAAATACTTTTATGAGCATTCATGTTTTAGAGGAATAATGGTTTTTAGTCTTGAAAAACATTTATTACATGCAAAATGGTAATGATCAATCTCTGGATGGATATATGTGTGGTTTGAAAAAATATGAAAATCATTTAGGATTATAATATTAAAATATTTAAATACTCATTATCTAAGTGTAAATGGGTCTCAAGTATGTTTGTTTTTGGTAGATGGAAAATGAAATATTTACATGTTTAGTATTTATGTTTTTGGGTTCTTTTTCTTTTGATGATTTATCTCAAAGCCTTATATGAAAGAAAATTAAGCATACTATCTTTATTTAGGATTTCAATCCCTTAAATATTCATTATTAAAAGATATTATGATATTTTGTATTCATTCTTGAACCACCTGGTTAAGTAGTTCATTAAAATCTCAACAATGCAAAACATTGTTTGTTTCTATGTATGCATTTGGGGATATTGGAAGAGTTTTTATGGATCATTTTAGTAAGGAGAAAAGTATCATAATTCTTGGTATCAGTTGTAATAAGGTGCTTCCAAAATATTCTAGATGGTTATTTTAGGATATCTATGAGCAAACATTTTCATTCTTGATAAAGATGAATGGGTCAACTAGTTTTTTCATATACTACATGTATTAGGTTTTTATAAGTGTTAATGATATCAATATTTGGATAGGCTACATGCTATAGTATTATTTGTATTCTGATATAATATGAATTAAGGTTTTATCCTAATTATATGGCATTTGGGTTTTACATGCATGAAATGTTTTGCATTAATTTTTTTTACATAAAATTAATCACAGTCGGCTTGTGCATTGAATAGTTGATGATTTTGGAAATTATGATTCATGCATATTTATGATCTGGGAATATCTGAATTTCTAAAGTCATGAAGATGTTTAGTCTCAGTTTGACTGTCTATTGTAGATTGGTTATGTTGTGATTAACTTTACAAGTTTAGGGTTTGGTTTAGTATAAGTGGTTTAGATTGATAGTTTTACAAATTTGGAAATGATTATATGGGGATTTGAATAGATTTAGTCAACCATCTTGAAAATGGTATGCTAGGAAACCATATATATGTGTGTGTGTGTGTGTGTGTGTGTGTGTGTGTGTGTGTGTGTGTGTGTGTGTGTGTGTGTGTGTGTGTGTATGTATATATATGTATATATGTATATACATATATATATATATATATATATATATATATATATGTATATATATATATATATATATATGTATATATGTATATATGTATATATATATGTATATATGTATATATATATGTATATATATGTATATATGTATATATATATATATATATATATATATATATATATATATATATATATATATATAGTCTAAAGTTGTAAGTTTTCTATTAGCTTAAAGTTGCAAATGTGATTTTAAGATTTCAGTTAGAATGAGACTTATATTAAAGATTCACTTTAATATTAAAGATTTAAGTTTCTTTTTAAAAATTGATGTTGAGATTAAGATTCTTTGACACTTTTTGAAATTTCTATCCAAATCTTACATTGAGATAAATGATTGAGAATTTAGTTTAGTTTAAAGTATAGATATAATTGATGTATTAATGGAACAGTAAGATATTATGATAGACATTTGATTTACATTGCATTATTCTAAAATAAAATGTGATATTCAAATATAGTGTGATGAATTTCAAATTATGATATAGTTTGAATTTCATTCCTTGTGTTATTGTAGTCTTTAGTTTTATTTATTTTGATCATTTATTATTTCCCAATCTTAGATTTGATTATTTATTTTAGAATTATCATTATTTTAGGTGGGATCAATCTGGTTCACCAAGGAGTAATGACAATAGGGGATGGGGACAAAATTCTAATATTAATATTAACCATCCTAATCCTAACATAGGTTTTCATAGAGGTGGTTTTTGTTCAAGGAATTTTGGTTCTAGATTTCATAGGGGAACAATAATTTCCATACTCTTTGATACTTATGATTCTAGATTTTGGGACATTTTCATTAATTTTCTTGATAATCTAGTTGATAGGGCTTATAAAGGAAATAGGGGTTTCTTTGGCCACAGGTTTGGAGCTCAAACCCCTTCTTAGAGTAGCTCATCCCATCATTTGAATAATAATCCATAGTATTTTTCACTCCAACTTCCTAATGTTGATAGAGTTGAGCTTGTTATTGAATCTCTACCTATAAATTATATTACATAGTTAGAAGTTGAGACTACCCATGCTAAAGACCTTAGGAACATGGTCATTCCTTTTAATACACCTTCTCTTTCCCATAGAGGACTTATCATGAAATGTAAGAATTTTAATTTAGATACTACCCATAGTGAGCCTATTTTGATGTCTAAAAGATTGAATTTTGGAGTCTAAGAGTATGCTAGTAGAAGGAAGACAATTGATATTCCACCTTCCACTATGGAAAAGAAGACTAGTGAAAGTCAATCTGAGCTAGATACACCAAGGGAAGATAGGATGTTGAAGAAAATTAAATTGGAGATTGATGATAGCATAACTGATTCATGAATTAGATTGGTGCATTTTCTTGCTATAGAGATGGAATATAATGTTTGTCTTCATACACAAGACAAAAATGTGATTGAAATGTTATCTAAATTAGGTGATGATTGGCCATATAAAGGATAAACTCTATTTTGTTACTTAAATGTTGTATGGTAGAACTTGGTAGTTTAGTTTGATGCTTTGTTTTGTAGACTTTGGTAAGTTTTGATAAATTTTTGAAAATGTAGAAATTTTGAGATTTGACATAATATATATGCTTACTTAAATTAATATGCATTATGAATTAATATGAATATGCTTTATCAATTTATAACTTATTTATTTTATGATTACAAATATGTATTCTATTATATTATTAATTAATATGGGTCCCCACCCATTAAGTTTAGTACCCTTGATCTATATTTGATGAACTTGATCAATTAAAACTTTTTAAAGTCTTAGCTAAAAATGTCATTAACTAATAATTGTTATAATTAATTGACTTTTTAAAAGTCAATTAGTTAACATAAACTAATAACTAGGTAAAGTTAGTTATAATTTATTTGCAACTAAGTTTGAAGGTATAATAAGAGATCAATGACTTATATGAAGAGAGAAGAACAATAGGTATTGAAGACTGAAGCATTTCTTGAAGTCAACTATTCATTTCTCTTCTCTCTATGTGACGGTACTTTATCTAATGATTTAGTAATTGGTTATGCAACATAGGTATATCTAGTTTTATTTATCATTTAATACTGAATATCTAAAGTTTTCTAAGATTAATATCTTTTGATGATTGCTATTTACATTCATATGCATAGATTCTAAGTATTCAACCTAAATAATGATGAATATTTTTCTATTTTGTGACATTCCATTAATATATTTGGATTGCAAGGTTGTCATTCAAGTTTTTGTAAAGGAAGAATGTTGATTTTCTCAATAAAACTATCTTTTTTGGTTAAGATGACTCTCCCTTTGCGACTCACATACTCTTTTGTAATTTATTTGAATTTAACTTTAATATAATTAAATCTTTAAAATTTCTTCTAAATCTGATTTTATTTCTATTTTTATGGTTATCTTCTTAATTTCAGTTTTAATTTTAGTTTCTTTTCTATTTTAGTTTCTAATTAGTTTCTTATTTTATATTTTCTTTTTTCTTTATTTAAGTAATAATTAACCCTTCTTAGATTACTATTTGATTAGATCTATTTAAAGTTTAAGATATTTTAAGTGTTTAGAATTAATTATTTTAGTTTTTAGTATTTTATGTTTTATAGATTAATCATTAGATAGTTTGATTGTTTATTTCTATTTAAGTTTAGTTTTTAATGTTGTTTGGTGTTTTGCATTTTTTTAATTTTTTAGTTAGAATAGTTATCTTAATTAAATTTTATGTGTTTAGTTCTTTTATTTTATTAGTTTATTAGTTGGTTGTTTATTACCTTGCTCTTTTGCTTACATGTTTTATTTTTTTCTCTATCTCTTTTATTTCTGATTTTCTTTTAGAGTTAACTTGGAGAACATTTTAAGAAAGAAACAAAGATATTATTTGAAAATATACATATTATAGAATCAATTTTCTATTCTTCAAGAGACTATTTAACTCATAAGTTTTTTTTGTCAAATAGAATAGATTACATATTATTATTTTAACTGATTCATGATTTGATAAGTGGATTTCTAATTGTTATAATAGAATAAGTTACTTTGATAACTTGTTTATTATTTCCTAGAACTTATAATAAAAACACCCTTGTATCTTTAGGATCTTAGATGAACCTTTAGAAACCCAAAATTATACTAATACAATTCTAACTTGACCTTCATTATAGGTGAAAGGGTTGATTTATTAACGGTATAATTTTTATTATCAACAAATTTGGTGACTCCATTGGAAAAATCATTCAAAACTTTGATTTTTTAAAGGCTTTTTTTCTTCTTGCTGATGGTTCTTGGAGATCAACAACCTCCTATTTTCCAATCTAAAATAGCTTTAGAAGATGATCAAATTGATGTTGCTTCCAATTTAACATGTTACACATGGTATAATCATCTAAAAAATCCTCATCAAGATATTGAAGTCATCAATCAAGAAGAAGAGATTATAGAATTTAAAATATATTGGTATTCAAATCTTACACATGAGACTCAAGGTGATATTCTAAATTCAAATAGGAGAATGCGAGGAGATAGAGATAGAGTTTTAGCTGCTTATCCTAGGTCTAGAACTCATTTTATTTCTAATTATTTTTCATTTGATGATTTTTTTGTGCATGTTGAAACTATTGTTATAAATATACATTTAAATCAAGAACATCAGGTTCAAGATAATCAATCCATTCAGGTAGAAACTACTAAAACTTCCAATGAGAGATTAACTAGTGGGAGAACCACTAGTGCTAGAGTAGAGACTAGAGGATCTACTTCACAAGCTATAAAATAATAGAGAACAAGATGGTCTCACTGAAGGTGAAGATAAAGTATAAGCTTAGAAACAATGCCAAGTGCTATAACACTATGGATTTCTACTAAGCTAATTAATGTAAAAAATCATCCTACTAAGTTACCTTCTCTTGAGGGATTAAATATACCATTTTTTTATGGTACTGTTAGAAAATCTTAGGAAGATAAATTAGAATAATTTAAATTACTTTGTGTCACTCTTGGAAAAAATAATGAAAAGATTTTTTTAAGAGTTTTTGCCCAATTATTAGAAGAAAAAATTTATCAATAATTTCTTAGTTTGTCTGCTAAAGTTATTGATAATTAGAGAGATGTATGAGACTGGTTAGAATTGTATTTTAACAAGGCCAAAGAATATTTTGATTTAGTTAATGATATTTTAATTATTTCTTTGGATCTAGGTGAAACCATGTATCATTTTGTTTCTAGATTCACCAATCTATGCCAAAAGATCCTAAGTGATTTTAGACCTTTAAAAAAGTTGTCTAGACTTTATCTTTGTAATGCTTTACATTTGAAACATAAAATGAATTGATAAGACAAGGATATTATAGAATATGATGAAACTATAAGATTTTGTATTGAATATGAAAATAAACGTATGTGTATTAGTTTTAAAGATAGGTCTTGCATAGGCTTAAATTTAGATAATTTAGAAATATTAAAGGAAATACAAAGTCTAGGCAATGAACTAGTCATTGTTAAAAGATAGCCTAATGATAAACCTTCTTCCTCAAATAGGAATAATAAAAAAGATAAAAATGATTATATTATTTATTACTGTAATGTTTATGAACTTCATCATAATCTAGACACATGTCAAGCTCTTATTAAATTCAAGAAATATCTTCAATGGAAAAATGAAATAATTGAAGATATAGCATATAATATAAACACTCTTGATAATCCCTCAAGAAATGAGAATGTTTATGTTATAAATATTAGGAATAAAGATTATAATTATTCTCAAAATAACAAAATAGAAAATGTTAAATCTTCTTCTGATGATAAAGGTAAATCAACTCAAAATAATGCTAATGATTTTAATGATAATTATTCCCAAAATAATCCTTTTGCAAATGGATATAATAATAGTTAATATCAACATTATAAATCTATAATTTCGAGACAAATTAATGCAATGAATTATAATATAACTAATGATTTGTCAAAAATTAAAGCTAGATTTTCTTTGTTGCAAGTAGATAGTCTTCTAAGGCAACTTGATAAAATTAATGAACCAGTAAAAAATATTAGAGGTGATTTAAGTTTGTAAGAGAAAGGTAATTTCAAACACATTTATTCCCAATATTTTGACCCGCTGATGATTATATTATTTTTCTTTTATGTCATAGTTAAGATTACTTATAAAATAATTCATAATTGTATTTTGAACATAGATGACTCAAAGAATATCTTGTCTAAGTCTATTGCAAATCAATTGACTATATCTTATGAAGCAAATTGTAGGAAATTTACTACTTTTGATTCTAGACAAACTAAGATTTATGGTAAGTTTCATGACATAGTTACTAAAATTGTGTAAGATGAATAGATTAGATGTATGATTAATGTTTAAGTGTTGGATATTCCTAATAATTATGCAATGATGATAGGAAGGGATTAGTCTAAGGTAATTGAGGTTTTTATTGGAAAGGATATCACATGGGTTTATGTTAATAATGAGATTGCATTCATTAAGAGGGAATATTTTTTTGGTAACCCAATTGAATCACCTTCTTCATCTAATATTTCTTACATTAAAATTGGAATTAGGACTTATAAATTGTTGAATGTAGATGAACCAGAAATTCATCATGAAAAAATATTTAAAAAGAATATTTTATAGTCTGTTTACTTTGATGGATATTGATCTCAACAAGGTAATATTGCTGGAATTTATCTGATATCTCCTATTGATAAAATATTTTATTACAATTTCAAATTGTCTTTTGAAAATACTAACAATATAATAGAAATTTGAAGTATTATGTTTGAGATTAGAAAAGTCCATAGAGTTGAATGTTAAACATTTAGAAGTTTTTGGAGATTTAGAGCTAGTACTAATACAAGTTCACAATATTTTTAAGACTAATAAAACTCATATACACCATTATACACAAAATGTTTTGTCATTAATTAAGAATTTTGAAGCTTTCAATATCCTACATATACTTAGATAATTTAATGTAAGAACAAATAAGCTTGTTGTTTATGTTTCTAATCCTACTCTAAGTGAGATTGAGCCTACTATAGATTTTCCTTTTGTTTAAGTCTTTCATCCTAAGTTTCATGATTTTAATTATAATTTTTTGATGTTTAGTTGTGATAAGAAAATAGATTCATTCCTTCAAGATAATTATTTTTAACATGATGACTATGTACTAAATTATGGTGATTATTTGCAATTAAGTACTAATAGATTGCCTACTAGTTTGGTAAGCCTAGAATCTATATTTTTACCCAAAGATCAGCATAAATTTTTTAGAATAGAATAACAATCAATAAAATCTATAAGTGAGACCACTCCTATAAATTTAGGCACTAAATAGGGTCTTAAGTATGTTTATTTAGGAATTCAAGTGATTGAAAATGAGAGGGTTAAGTTCATTAAATTATTTAAAGAGTTTATTGATGTCTTTACATGGTCATACAACAACCTTAAAGGTTATGATACTAATATTATTAAACATGAAATTATTATTAAGCTTGGTATCAAACCTGTTAGATGGAAAATATGAAGAATTAGCTCTTTGTTAGAGGACACCATTAACAAAGAGTTAGATAAAATGATTGATGCTGGTGTCATTTTTAATATAGCATATTTAGAATGGGTAATTAATGTAATTCCATTTATAAATAAAAATGGTGACATCATATTATGTATTTATTTTAGAGATCTAAATAAACCTAGTGTAAAAGACAATTTTCCTCTAACAAACATAGATCAAATTCTACAATAGGTTGTAGGATCTAACAAGGTGTCTTTATTAGATGGATTTTTAGGTTATAATCAGATTTTTTTAAATCTTGATGATAGACATAAAACTAATTCTATGACATATAGAGGTATTTTTTCTTATAATACAATCCCTCTTGGTTTGATTAATGCAGGGGCTACTTTTTAAGGAGCCATACATATTACTTTTCATGATTTTATAGGCATATTTATTGAAGTTTATTTAGATGATCTCACCATTCATTATAAAAAGAGAAAAAAACATTTAGATCATATTCATGAAGTATTCATGAGATGTATAAAATTTGGTATTTTTTTTAATCCAAAAAAGTCTATTTTCAGTGTAACTGAGGATAAGTTATCAGGACACATAATTTCAAAAGATGGGATTTTAATTTACCCCAAACATGTTAGAGCAATTAAAGATCTTCCTCCTCCCAAGGATCAATCAAGTTTAAGTTATTTATTCACTAAGATAAATTTCATGAAGTATTCATGAGATGTAGAAAATTTGGCATTTATTTGAATCAAAAAAAGTCTATTTTTAGTGTAACTGAGGATAAGTTATCAGGACACATAATTTCAAAAGTTGGGATTTTAATTTACCCAAAACATGTTAGATTAGTTAAACATCTTCCTCATCCCAAGGATCAATCAAGTTTAAGGTCTTTATTCACTAAGATAAATTTTGTTAGAAAATTCATTTTTGATTTTTTCAATAAATCTAATCCATTACAATTGTCATTTGAGAAACATAAAACATATATTTGGGATGAATGTGCTGAATTAGGTTTTAATTCTATTAAAAATGCTATTATAAGTGATCCTATTCTTGTTAAACCTAATTTGAAAATAAACATTTACTCTCTATGTTAATACTAGTGAAAAGGCTATGGAGCTATAATAACTCAAGAGTTTTTAAAATGAAAAAAAAACCAATCAATTATATGAGCCATGTTTTAAAAGATGTAGAAACTAGGTACCCCCTTATTGAAAAAATTATTTTCTCATTAGTTTATTCTTTAATTAAATTTTGATACTTGTTAATGGGAAACAAAGTTTTTATGCTATCTAACATACCTATTTAGTCATATCTTTTAAAACAACCAACCATTCAAGGAAGGTTTGTTAAGTGGATTTTATGCATTCAAATTTCTTATCTTGAATTCAAAATATCTAAAACTATTAAATGAAATGAACTAGAAAAACACTTAGATAAGAATTTTTTCTTAGATATAAATGTTTTAGTTTTATCAGTTGATGAAAATTTAAATATTAAACCTCACTTGAAGACCATGAAAGTTGCTGAATTTTCTAAAAATTTTAAGTTTGGTATTGAAATGAATGAATAGGAATGTTTATTAGTTGAAGACAATTGGTATTATGATTTAGTTTAATATTTTAAAAATTAATCTTGTCCTAATAACTTAAATAATAAATAAATTTATTCCTTAATAATTAAAGAATAAAATTTTAATTGTTTGGAAAACATTCTATTTTATCATAATTGAGATGGAGTTTTGTTAGGATGTCTTACAAATAATCAAACTCAGAAGGTTCTTAAGGGCTATCATGAAGGAAACTTTGTGGATATTATGTGGAGAAAATAGAAACTTATAAGATTTTAAGGGTAGGTTATTATTGGCCTACCTTATTTTTAGATGCTTATAAGTTAGTCCTTTCTTGCATGCCTTTTTAACTATTTGTTGGAAGAGAAAAACTGCCAGCAATGCCTTTAAATCCAATTATTTCTAAAAAACCTTTTACAAAATGGGGAATTAATTTTATTTTACATATTCATCCACATTCATCTATAGGTTAGAGATATATTTTTATATCTATGGATTATTTCACCAAGTGGCCCAAGGATAAAGAACTTAAAAGTTCAGTAACAGGTGAAGTAATTTCTTTTTTAGAAAATTAGATTTTCTCTAGGTTTGGAGTTTCATATGAGATTAGTTTAGATAGAGGACCTAAATTCATTTCAAATGAATTATTAGAGTTCTTATTAAAATACTCTTTTATCTCTAGTCATTCATCTAAGTATTATCCACAAGGAAAAGGACAAGCTAAGTCCACAAATAAAAATTTGATTTCTATTATGGAGAAACTAAATTGTGATAACAAAAGAAACTGACATCTTAATTTTTTTGAAAATTTATGGGTTGATAACACTATTTTTAAATTAATAATTGGATATTCACATTTTATGTTAGCATATGGGTTCGAAGCTACTTTTCCAATAGAACTTCAAATTTCTTCAACTAGAAATGCTTTATAATATGTAGCTGAAGATATAAATTTAATTGAGTAAAGACTACATGATTTGGTAGCTCTTGATGAATCCAAAGCAACAACACTATAAAAAATAGAAAGAGCTAAGCAAAACTTTTTTAAAAAAATTTGATAAAAATATTTCTAACAGGAAATTTAATATTGGTGATTTAGTCTTATATTGGGATAAAGCTCATGAGGACTCTAGAAAACATCATAAGTTTGATACACTATGGCTTGTATATTATAGAATTTCCCAAGTTCTTGGAAAAGACCTTCAAGAAAATTGGCTACGCTATTTAGTTAATGAATATCATTTGAAATTATTCCATGATTATTTATATTTCTATTGGTTCTTTTTGCTTTATTTCTGGTTTGTTTTTCCTTTTTTTTGTTTTATTGTTTGTTGTTGTTTTCTTTTTATTTCCTACTTTGCTTTTGAAGTGATCAATGAAGGGTTGTGAATGAAGAAGTCTCTCACTATAAAGAAGAATGCAATAAAAATGCAAAATTATTGGAAGTATCATTTATTTTCAAAATTTATTCTTATGAATTCAATTTTGGTGATAAATGAATAATATGGCTAAGTTATATTTGGTTGTTGAATAATTACTTCATTTTTAGATTTCATGTTTAAGGAATTTATCATTTTTTGTGCATCCAGCCTAAATTTCCTTATTATTCATTTTTGTTTATTTGTGACACGCTAGCTAAACAATCCATCCCTTATTAAAATTTATTATTTAAGGAGTTTACACATAGTTACTTGAGAAATGATTTTCTTGGATCACACTCTCAAGAGAAATTTTTTATATATAATAGGCCATTTTTTGCTACTCAAATTTATTACACAAAATGGACTAGCAATTTCACAAGTGTTATGCTTATTTTCTACACCCCCTAATTTTTTCAAAATCTATACTTGTTGTCGTAGAGATGACTGTCATGAAACATAACACTTTGATGGGGACCCTATTGATTGATAGTATTTTAGATGAATTTTTTTTATTATGAATGGATAATGATTGGTTGATGAATTTTGTTTCTGTTTCTAAATAGTTTTGAAAAGCATGGTGGACTAATGAATAAAATATGCATATATAGTTATAAATGTGATCAGATATTTTGATACTCAGTTCAATTCAATTTTGATAGTTTCAGTGGGTAAATGGATATTCAGTTTATTTCATCACTTAAGTAGATTTATGGTGTCACTTTGATCTTCATAGTTTATTTGATTCATTGTTCATAATAGATAATGATGATATGACATTTTGAAAAACATTGCATTTTGAAAGTTAATGCATTTGAAAGCTATTCTAATGATATAAATTTGATTTATGCCTTAGTTTATTTCATTATTGATGTTAAGATGGATATTTGAAGTACTAATATGCTTAATTTTATTTGTGATGCTATCATCCTATTTCATATAGCTTAAGTCCTTGTTCTTTAATTAATTTCGAATATTTATTTAATTAAATTTTTAATTAATTAGTCTAGTCTAGAATAATTTTATTCATCCTTGTATATAGGCTATTATAACCCTTTAACACTACAAATAAAATTCATAAATCAAAATGGGTTAATCATTTGGTGAACCTGACCATTGTGTCCTTTCATGCAACTCCTAGATTGATCTAGGGTTTTTTAGCCTTATATGGTTTCATCTTGATGTACTTATTAACATTTTTTCTATCATTTATATGCAACCTAGGTTTAGTCAAATATTAGGTGGTATTCTTATTGAATATCTTGGTGTTCCTATTAAATATACTTATATTCACCTGGGGCCACTTAAAATGTCTCAAGCTAAAACCATGTCAAATTTTGCTAATAATGAGAATGTCAATAATGACAATGAGCAAAATACTATAAACATTCTCATAGAAAATGAATCCAATAATGAGGATAATGAAACACATGAAAATAAACAAGTAGATCAAGAATAAGTAAAATATACTATAATATTTCTAGAGCGTATTAGTGAAAATCCTTAAGATCTCCATAATATCCCTATTAGTATATTAGTAACTCAAAATGAAAAAGTTGTTAGTGAATAACCATTTCTCTCTGTAGATATAAATATTGGGTGTATTGGATATATCTATAACACAACCATTCCCATTTCCATCCCACTAAGCACAAAATTTACTAATAAATATAGTTTGGGCATAGGATATGTTTTCAAACCATTTTACTTGAAGATCAAACAACTGTTTCCACATCCTCCATGGGAACAATCAATACTTCCACTAAATTACTTATTTTAATGCATACATAAACACAAGTGGTGTTTTCATCCACTTTGGTGATTTATCAAATCTCAAATCTAAATCCCAATGGGTCTATTTTTAAAAACCTTCTCTAATACATAAAAGCATTGGAAGCTAATTTATGAACATTAAAAAAAATGCTTTGAAATCAGCTCATGCTATTGATTTACAAGATGTATTGCATAATCCTAAACACCTAAGATATCCTTACACCCTTTTCCAACTAGTTTTATTTCATTCAAGTTCACATTTTATGATGGAAAGGGTGATCGTGAATAACATCTATGATATTTATATTCAACATGTCTTGATTATGACCTTAATAATAAATGTTTGAAAAAATTATTTCCAAAGAAACTAAAGGAATATCCTTTAAGATGGTTCTATGACTAACCAATCCAATCAGTAAAAGAATTAAAAGCATAATGGATCAGTTTCTAAAATATTTATCTATCAACATCACTAAAAATATATCATCTGCATAAATTGTTGAGATCAAACAATGAACCAATGAACCTAGCAATGAATTTAATTTGATGTATATAATAAATATGGACAAAATGATAAATCCAATTTAAGATAAAGAACTTGAAGACATATTTAATCAAAGATTTATTGACCTATTACATGAGTCCATTATTTTTAATAAGTTAAAAAAAATTGATGTCACTTTTGTCATATTTTCTAAGATCATGAAATCAAACATATTTCCTTGATCAAGATTAGGTATGTATCAAAAAAACTTACTACACCTAATACTAATTTTCATAAAAAAGTAAGCTACATGGTAAAACTTATAAAAACTAAAAAGGAAGAAAACAAAATATTTACATTGTATCAAAAAAACCTAATTGGATCATCTTATCCAATTCATCTAAGATATAATTTACACAATTAAATGTGTCTTCAACTTTATTAGTTAATAAGCTTTTGGAGTGTCATATCATATGACTCCCTCCTCATATAGAGGTATATATGAGTTGAATACAACACAAAGATATTATGATAATGCATATAGTGACTCTCACCATGGCCCTAGGCATTCTAAAAATGTATTTTATACCTCAAAACATAAAATTAAGGACCTTATTAACAATCAACACATTATCTTTGATGATCCTCCAAAGGATTCAGGTTCACAACCTAGTGACCATCAAAACTAGAAGATATTTAACAATCCATTACAAGATCATTCTAAGAAAGATACATAAGTACAAATGGCATATAATGCACATCATCCTCCATGATATTATGGACACACATTTGATTGGGTCATTAGAAATTATAAATGCATAGCATCTCCTATGATTTAGAGACTCTTTATTGCATTTGATGGCAATGAAATTGGTGATGTGTTGAGACCAACATACCCCCATTTTTTTAAAAATTGGGATTCTTGAGAAACCTTGAAAATTAAACATGAAAATATGGCATGTTAATATCATTTGTAGAATTTGAAGATCATCCACTTTATCAAAAATAACCTTAGTTATGTTTCACTTTAATTTTGTCTGACATTGCTATAAATGGTCTTTATGGCTTTTAATTGCAGGTTCCATAGTGTATTTTCTTAAGAAGTTCATATTCCAAAACCCTAGCAAAACCCTCAATTAAAATTTGAATACTGGTTGGAGCTAAACTAGTGAGAACCTTTTAAAATCCACTTTAGACTTAAGCATAAATTTCATATCTTAAGCTTAGCCATGTTTTTTAACACAACTAAAACTTAGGCTAAAATTGCTTGGTCCCCTTTATTATTTTTTCCCTTTAAGATTTTTATATTTCTAGCTAGGTCTAATGTCAGTTTTGGAGGGTCACTTTTAATATTTCTTGGCTTAGTCCCTTCGATTCAATAATTATCCTAAAGTTTTAATCCTAAGGCCCCATTATATTTATTAATAAAAATGAGACCTTAGACTTAATACCTTAGCCTAAGTATTTTGTATTACCACAAGACCTAACATAACTTCTTTGCATCTTGTAGGATCTAATGACCCTCACTTTATCAAATAGGAAACATAAAAGAATCATAATAGCACGAGTGAATTTAAATAATATTTAATTTTATACACCATGGCATATATAAAGATAATCTAACATTGCATTAAGAATTCTAGAACATAAACATAATACAAGATAGAACAAGATAAAATAAAATATAGTAAATAATGCACCATATGCATAAGTAAAAAAATATTAGGAAAATAATAATATATCTAGTCTATTAATATCTATCACACATCAAAAAATTATTACATTACATCATATCACTATACATATATTTTTACATAGCTCTGTCTCTTCACATCATAGATTTCTAGAATATAAAAAGAAAAGAGTCATGACATTCTTATATCTATCACTTATATAACAAGGATGAAGACATCTAAAAGATCATATAGATGAAAAAATGATACCCTACACACATGTGTCCATCAATTATACACTTATGATTTTATGAGGCCCTGATCTACATCCAACACTTTCTCGGACTTAAACTATTATTTCATCCCAAGACAAAATATGAGGCCCTACTCTACGTCCAACACTTTCTTGGACTTAAACTATTATTTCATCCCAAGACAAAATATGAGGCCCTACTCTACGTCCAACACTTTCTTAGCTAACTAGGTTGTGGCTACCCAAACTATGCCTTTATAGCCAACTTTATCATTGATAGAATTACTTGGAGATCCTATAGTAGAATGAACCTAGGTTCATCTATGATATGCATAATATCTATTTCAAACTATGAGAGTTCATGCTTGAGCAATTTAAAATTATCAAGTACTTTTCGCACCATGGTAAGAAAAATACATAGTGAAATCTAAATAACCATCAAATTGAGCACATCTACTTCTTATATGATGATATGGAATTCTCTTGCATTTGATAACTTAAAATAGATATCTGACACAATATCATCTAACCTATCTGTAGTCCTTTGGGTTTGAATTTCTACAAATTTTTTGCACATTACCTCATTCTAACAAACCTAGAAATTCTTCCTCATAGTATCCCTAGCTTATAAAAACTATTAAAATGCATCATTTAGTATTTCCACAATATCCATTTGATCACTCAATATAAATTTAGCTTTATCGACCATTATGAACTCTAGTTTAGTAGAATATAAGTATTTGTCAAATTACTACCTCCAATCAAGCATTACTTACACAATCTACTTAGCCTAATCCATATCAGTCTCCAAGATCTATACATATTCATATATAACTTCAAAAATTCCCTCCATCTTAGTGTGGATAACCTACCCCTAGGTGCATAATTTATGTGTGATCACCCAATCTTTTCTTAGCTGATTTAGTAATGTAGTGAGTTGTTTGTCCTCAAACATTACTTGATCACTAAGGACTTGTGTAAATAGAGAAAGAAAAGAGGCATTAATGAGTTGCCTAACCTGGACAATTTGGTTTTGTGCTTCCACTTTTTCCTCATGCAGCCATAAAACAATATGTTCCAATTATGAATCCTTTTTCATAATGGATTTTTGGAATTCATCTACTCTAATTTCCTTGGATAATGGTAGTTACAAACCATCCAAAGATGTTTCTATGGAAGTGGAATTAAGTACAATAGATATCATTTAGACAATGTTATATAGGGATCCCTCTATCACACACACACACACACACACACACACACACACACACACACACACACACACACACACACACACACACACACACACACTCACTCACTCACTCACTCATCATCATCTATTTCCATATCAGATTGTGAGTGCTAAAAATATTTGTATTTGATATCCATCACAAGTGTATCCTTGTGTCTCATTGTACCCCTAGACTTCACCTAATGGGCATTCCTTATTATGGTTGGATCTCCTAAAGATACCAAAAATTTGAGTATGGTAGTTGAATGTCTCGCCTAATGATGACTACACTTTTTGTGCATTAGTGGCCTTATCGGGATCTTTTCCTTTGGTAGATCAAAAAACTATGCAGATGATGAATGAGCTTCTGAATATTTTTGGAAAAATTTTGCCACAAGTTTGTGCTGAGATTCTTCATGTCTTATAGTATCCATAATAATAGAGGGAGGAGGTTATGTAATATCAACCAAATGGTAGCTACTTAACTTATTTCATACTTGGTGAGGGCACATTTATTTCTAGAAAAAGAACTCCTTCTCCTCCTCCTCTTTATTGTAAACATTTTGACTAATATCTTCAATCATACATTGAATAACTTCTTGCTCATCAACCCACAAAATTGTGAGATCATACTCCCAAGCTATCCTTGAAACATGTGGGTTGTTTAACCAAGACTTGATTTACCTTGATATATTTGTATATGGTTTGGTGAGGATCTCTACACAAGTCCCTTCTATTTGCATTTTTCCTTTTGTGGAGGAGCTATGGACTAATAGGGTGAGGCATGTGCTTATAAAACTATCTATAATTATTCTTGATATTACAAGCATTGTTATGAGACTAGGTCTCTCTTACTCCATACTTCATCTTGTGCTTCAACCATTGTGATGAAAAATGCCATTGTAATCATAGTTGGTGTGACCAACTCATGCACCTTGATTTGAATACCTTTGTACAACTTAGTTACTAATGCATGCTACCCCAAATATTACATGACATCTTAAAAAATTAAAGTGTATGACCTAATAAAAGTGAGAGCCTCAAGTCGCCATGTGTTAAATCACCCTAGTTACTCATAATATTACCTTATATTAGTCCTAGTGATTCCTATGAGGGAAGTATTAGGCCAAAATACCATAGTAACATTAACTTGGCCTAGTTGGGACTTCCATTAGGTGAAGCATAACAACAAAATTAGAAGCTGATATTGGATATTTTGTAAAGTACTTGAAATTATGTTTTTGATATTAGGGGTAAGCTCAGATGTGAGAAACTTGGGCCAATTGAAGTTCTCATTATTTTGTATCATGCAATATACAATGCCAATTAGTCCCTTTGTTTCCTACTTGGCTTAATTCATTATTTTCCAAAACCTCTCTATAATATACTAACTAGAATTGTAACATCCTCAATGTATTCAATTGGGGTTCCTCTACCTACCCTAGTGGGAAAATTTTCTTGAGCATATGGTTGAATTGTAAGTGTGGTGGACTTATATGGTAATAAGGTTTTTCCATGATTTGGGAAGCCTGTAACTCTCTCCATGGTCTATGCATTAATCCAAACAGTGATATTTATAGACAAATGAATATCTCCTTGGTTGTATCTACTTAACAATGTATGCATGACCTCATCCAATTGCCTAAATTTAGGTAACTTGTTTAGCTTCTCTACATTGGAACCCCAAAGAAGATGTTGAAGTGTAAGATATCTTGCTTGTGTACCTAGTTATTTTGATCGAATGAAGAGATTAATTTTATCCATTTACACAATTTCAAATGGATCTAAGTCGTTGAATTTTATTTGTTGAATAACTAGCCCAATCCCCATTTTTTCCTTCTCTACATCTATAAGAAGGATTAACAACTTGCTCTTATCCATGTCTAAACCTATAATTTGTGTTTTTTGATTACATTGTTGTACCAAAATCTATATCTCATTTTTTCCACACAAGAATATTTTGATAACAAATAGTAGAATACTCTTGTTCTCAAAAGTCTATAATGTTTTTATGTTGTTCTTCCCCTTTGTTTTATTACTTTTAGCATCAAATTTGCTCTTTCCAACCTCTTTAAATGAAATGATTTCTTGTGCATGAGTGTTCTTCCTCATCTTTAATATTTTGGCTTTGATGGTGACCTTTTTTGTCTTTCAAATCTTTAAATTACCCCATAGCATGTGTTAGAATCCATGTCATTAATCCTAACTTGATCTGCCTCAAACAAGATGCAATCTTTAGAAATGCCATATCATTAATGGTCCTTTTGTCATACCTATCTTGTCACTACCACTTTCTTGGACATTGATTTAAAAAATATCACCAAAAAGGTCTTGATAGGTAGGGGTTACTATAAAATTTAACCTATATGAGTCCTTATGGTCCAAAAATTGTATGTATCCTATTGGGAGAGAATAAAGAACATGGATATAAACTTGAAGCTAGCACTTGGGTTCATAAAAGACTCATAGTGATTGATCACATAGGTGAGCATGGACACAAACTTGAAGTCTTCATTGCTTCAGTTAAAGGCACATGTCATCATGATTCTCCTTAGGAAATAAGAGAGTTATTCATTAAAGAAAAGGCATGACATTGGCTAATGGAAGTCAGCTCCATTTTTAACAATAATTATAGAGGCATTTCAAAGGGAGACACACATCACCACATTGATTCTTACACATCCCTAAGATTTCATACATTAAGTTCAATTTATTAGTCTTTAGGTAAATTAGATGGAGGCACTTGACATAATCATGGAGATTCACTCACTTGGTAAACTTGAAATATTTTATGGGTGTTAAAATGTCATAGGTTCATGGGTGTATGCCACATGTCCTTGACTATTAAAAATTGAATCCTTAACCTTAATGTCATGGGTACACTTGAAGTTATTACAAGGCCCTTTAAGGTATCACCATATATTGCCTTCAAACCTTCAAGGGTACCCATGCACATGTTTTAAAGGTATCTCATAAGTGATACCTTTAAACTTTTGGGTCCACAATAGAGGTTCAAATTACATACAAGATCCCAAAATATAAGAAGCTAATCATTTTCTATAATTATTCTCAAAACCCCAAGTGCTCAATATCATTTTGTATTGTAATAAAATACATGGTCGAATATTGAATTAATTAGCTATTTTTATATATGTATCTATTTCTCTCTAATGCATTTTTTAAATTTATCTCCTAAGAGATAACTTTAAAGTAGGATGAAGCAAGAATTGAAGTATATGCTATTAAAAGCTATTATTTGTTGGATTAAAATAAACTATGTCATTAATAACATTATTGTACATTACCTTTTTAACATTTTTAGATTTTAACATATCTCCATGCTTATGTCCTACTATGAATATAAATTTATCTCCTACATATAGGTATAAATTGGAATAATTTTATAAATAACCTGATTAACAACTCTTTTCCTATCTTTTGCAAATGTCTAGGCTAAAAAATCACACATCAATGGATTTTCAATGTGGATACTATGTTTCTCTCATAAATAATGGTAAGGTCATTAGTGAAGGAAGAATACATAAAGTGGTAGGTCTAGATGCTAAATATATGGAACCCATAAATCTCACTTCTACATGCCATAATGAGGAAATACCTAATGAATGTGTAAGTGTTAAGGTGACTAAAACTTTTGATCCGACTCTACTGCTTCTATTTCCTACATATTTTATGGATAATTTGGGGGATGTAGTTGATAGTTATACTAAATAGAACACAAGAATGATGCAACACATTAAAGATAATTTTTCTATACACAATGACATAGAACAAATATAAAATAATGTGAGTTTAGTTCTATATATATAACCATTGCAACAAGAAAACCCTTGCTTGGATTCATTTGTTCAATATATTGATTGTTCTAGCACATTTCAAAGCCTATGAAAATATTTTCTTTGGAAAAGGGTATATTTTTTTCAAAAATGTACAACTCTTGCAAATGATGAAAAATTTTCTTTTGGTTTTGTTGAATTTGCTTAATCAGGGGAGATTTTTGGTTGCATTCTTATCCAATTGTTAGAGAATGAATTAGGAATTTACATAAGGCATTTTTTACAACATTATGAGACTTGTAGTATAGAGGTAATTGAAACATCTATCATTAGATGTCCTTTCGAAAAATTGGTAGACAATAAGACTTTTAGAGAAATCAATTTATCATACATGACACCAAAGGAGAAAGGAATTTTAAACATTTGGGATGTAGTGGATAATGAAGTCACTCCTTTCTTGACATTCCTAGTGAAAAGGCATCCAAAAAAATTAGCTCGTGCCTACAAATAATCAGGCTAAAAAATAAGTCACCTAAACACTTCACTTAGCCATGTGGAGTTTGATGAAAGCATATATAGAGAAATTTCAACAATGTATACAGATAAATCTTTCAACAAAAAATGTTTTCAATCAAGATCATCATTTGAGATTCTAAAATATATAAAGATAAAATTTATTTATTCCACCACAATAGATAGGAGGCAACACATCTTGGATTCCCTTTCTATTAGTTTGTTTAATAAAAATAAAAACAAAACTAGCATTCACTTTCACAGTCCAAAGATGTGTAATGAAGTTTGGATTTAAATATATGGATTAAAGAGAAGTAGATTTTTTTAAATTCAAAATTGTCATAAAAATGGGGAATGAAATGCATTCCATGCAGAGAGATTTTGACAAAATCCACATAAGAATAAAATGGAATCTAGAGATTTGTTAAACCAATTGGTGGATGATTTTGCAGATGTTTCTCCATAACTAACATGATATGTAGATATAGATGGTTCATGAGAAAATGTTTGAAATCTTCCAACATATTTCACTCAATAATTTATGAGGTGCCACATCAATGTACAAATAGTAAATATGGAATTTGAGCCAATATCCCACAAAAATTCAATAACATGTAGAGATCTAATTTTCATGATGTGATTATTACCACATCTGATGACTTCACTAGGTGTCAAACATGCATCTTGTTGACTCAACAAAAATATTTTTGGTCCCTCTCTAGAGATAATAAAGAGTGTATCTATCAAGAATTCATGATGCTCTCAAATCAAATACTTTATGCAAGACAAATGTATTACACACATAAAAAATGCCAGAGCAATACCTTGAAGAATGCCATAATGTCATTCATGACAAGGTGGAACATCAAAAAACATTTTTGTGAAGGATAGTGAAAAAAATCAAAGCAATTACTAATAAAATATTAGAGTTATCAATGGTAGGGATTATAACACATGCTCATGGTGCAGGCAGATGTGGGCATTTTTTTTACCATACATTCAAGGAGGGCATAACTTTACTATCTCCTCATTGAACAAGTGCTTTAGGGATATGAAAACAACAATGCTAGATAGTTATGTATATTTACTATATAAACCTATAACTTCAAAATATCCATTGTAAGAATAACTTTAGTCTAACAACTACTACCCTGAATGCAAGAAATATAGATAATAAACACAATCAATTGGTGCCTTCAAGAAATTTCTTTCCAGGCTATACCTTTTACTAGACAACTCTTATGGGGATAATAATAATGGGTAATTCCATCCATAATTATGTTTAAATAATTTATATTTCTATATGGAATTAATGTTAAATTTACAAATTCATAAAATCATGTTTTTTATATAGGTATGTGTTACAATATTTATTTCTCCTTATATACAGAGGTGTTTTCCTCAATGTCGAGGTTAGATTTCTCCTTATAGGACATACCCATGAGGACATCGATGGCACATTTTGAAACCTATATGAATGCATAAAGAATAAATACATATGGAGTGTGGCAGAGATGATGGACACATATAGGACATGTGAAAATGCAAGAAGCTTCTTGTCATATTTGATTGAAGAGGTAGTGGATTTAAAAGAGTGTTAATAGTTACCAGCTGAAGGAAAGAAATGAAATAGTAGGATTGAAAAAAGGTCAATAATTTATTCTATGCATGGAGAAAGGTTAGCCCATTATGCGTTGTGAAAACTCTATAAGAGATAGAAATCCCCCCCCCCCCGCCCCGCTTTCGATTACATTATGGGGAACAAAAGAAAATGGTGAGCCAAATGTTCCAAAAGGTAATCAAATTTAATTTTTTTACAAAGACATGAAAAATAGATAAATTTTTAAATATTCCATTGTTTCAAAAGACTCAGATAGAGGTATAAAAAAGAGTGAAAAAGAAATTAAATATAACTTAAATAAGTATATATAACAATTCAATGAAATTAGTTTGACAAAAAATAGTAAGTGGACTGATCTAGCATATTATTTACAAAACATTCATGACATAAAGAAATAAGACATGTTCCCTTCTAAAGTTGAGTGTTTAGGATATTTTTGGGCTATAACTCACCACAACATACCCCTACATAGAAATCTATACAAAATGGTTCATGACAGGACCCTTGATTTTGGAGTGGCATCTACATATACATGTATTGGTCTAAGAAGAAAAATAAAAAAAAATCATTTGATCTAGCTCAAGATGTGAAAATAAAAGGTACGTTACTTGTTATAACTGAAAATTCTATAAGAGTGGACTACATAGTATGGGTCGCTAGAGATAAAAGCAATATTGAGATACAACAAACAAATAGCGATATAGAAGTAATGGTTAATGTAGCTTGGTTCATCCCAGTTCATGTAGGGAAAAAAGATGTAGAAGAAGGAAAAATGTATTCAGAATGTATAGATAAGAAATGTAATCCAAACCCAACTGACACATGTTTACCATCTATACTCATAGATAGTATCATCTATGCTTGGAAATCAAATAAAAATTGGAGAGATTATACACTTGTTCTAACTGATTTTTTGAAAGGCATTATGACAGAACATTTGAATACATAATTCCATTAGGCACTAACAAAAATAGTGATAAAAGGATTGGGAAATTTGAAATGATGTTTCCTTAATTTTAGAATGAGAAATATGAATGTTTTTTTCAAAATTTAGTCCATTTTTTGAGAATGTATAAGGTTTTTATTGTTTTATTTATTTAAATTAATTTCTAGTGGCACTTTACATTTTTGGTCTTAGAAAATACACTTCAGCATTTGAGTTTTATATTTTCTACTATGACAATTCAATATATTAGTAACTATGCATCTATTTAATAGAATTTTAATATTGGAACATCCATTTTGCATTTTTGCATCCATCAAAATGGTCTTCAACAAATGGTATTCATAAATTTCACATCTAATAATTTACGGTTTGGATTTTATGTTTTACAAAATACACTTCTACATTCCCATGTCTGTAAAAATGTCTTCGAGGTTTATGCTTGTAAATGTCTCACTTGTGCATCAAGATTTATTCTTTGACATTTGTGTATTGACAAATGTTATTCATATTTTCAATTTTTCAAACTACACTTTATAAAAACAATTGATATTATTCCATATGGCACAATATCAACAACTCAATTACGTAGAAGGATGTGCAGTCCAAAGAAAAGTCCCAAACAATATGAGCACTTGAGATTTTAACAAATGTCACAATCTCATTAACTCAATTATATAGGATATTATTATAATAATATAATAATAGAAAATTTTGATTGACATGTAGTAGGTATACAAATATGAGATAAAGTTTTATGGTCACAAAGATGTCACCTAAATTAGAGTAAATAGATAATTCATGATCCAATCAACAAATGATATGTGGCATCTTAATCATCCTAGGTGTTTTAAATCACATATCACCTAAGCACCCAATTGATGTATGAATTATTTTTACTTAAGAAATAAACCACCAAGTCTTGTTATTTGTAAATGCATGCTTTGTGGACTAGTTTGAATGGCTGCATAATTTGGACTTATTGCAAATATATAATATTGATGTGATTTATTTGTAATAAGTCCAAGTAATTCTTGATGAAGTCTAATTTATTTATGATAGTTTTCAACTTCTATTTATTTATGACCATTTTAAATAAGTTGGAATTATCAAAAATACATTTTATAGATACGATCTATTTGTAATAAGTCTAACTTATCTCGGTATAGTCAAATTTAATATGATATAGTCTAATTTATTTCTTATAGTTTTCAAAAATTTGGACTGTTGATAAGTCCAAATTATATGAAATAGTCCTTTCAAGATATTTGTAAGTAAACATTCAAGCAATCAAAATTTTTATGGCTCAAATTGTAGATAAAACAAACCTTTTACATGATTACTAAAAAATACACATGATTTGAATGGGATTAAAAATGTCATTTTTTTAATGTTATCAAATAATATTTCTTTCAACCAGCCATTCTCTTGTTTCCTATTTCCAGCATGTACTTATTATTATACATGTCCACTATACATCATGCCTTAGGGGTTTTATTGACACAATATGATGATGATGATGATGATGATGATGATGATGATGATGATAGGGAATGTGAAATATGTTATATCAATCATACATTTGTTGAATATGGAATAAATTACATTATAATGGAAAAACTGAATCTTGCATTATTTTTTACACACAAAAGTTAAAACATTACATGCTAAATAATGAGGCACAAGCTATCATAAAAGTTGATCCACTCAAATTTATTATGTCTAAATCACGTATATTATGAGATATTGTTAAATGGGTCATCTTACTCATGAAATTAGGCCTAAGTTTTATTTCTCATAAATCACTAATAAGAAAATTTATTACATACCAATTAGCAGTAGCTCTAATTGTAGATACACTATATATTAATGATTATTTTAAAAATGAATTAACTTAGTACCGTAAGGGTGTCTAATCATGGCTAATGTAAACAAAAAGTTTTGGTTATGAAAACTTGATAATGTTAGCATTTTCCCACTTTTACGTTACTTGATTTAAGGGCTTAAATCGGTCCTATTTATCCACCTCACCCTATCCTAAGTAATTATATAGGCAAATCCCTTTTGTGTTTTTTTATTACACCTAAATAATCCTTAGTCACTAAAACCTCTCTAAGCCTCTATAGAAACATGTCAAATTTCAAAGATTTATTGGTCAAAATGGCTCTATATGGGTCAAGATTGATAGTTGATACTTAACTTATTGGTTGATCATTTCATTTACCCTATAAAATTATCTTTTAAAAACTTAAACATTCAATTATAGTTTAATCCACGTGTTAAAGATAGGTAGCCTTAAGTTTCACCTTTTGGATTGATATAAAAGCACATATAGGATATTTATTCCACTACTTGAAAATTTCAATATTAGGGTACACTTATATTATTGCACATTGATTTTTTTTAATTATATCTAAATTTAATTATTATGACTTGAAGTATCACTTAGACAAGTAGAGAGCATATTTTATTGGATTAAAGTAAAGTATTTCCAGTTATTCAATCCATCTCTATATGTAGACATGTAATAAAATTATAACTATCATGCTAAGAAGATGAGGAGGGAGAACTATGTGGGATATAATTCCCTCATTAGAGAGTATTGGATACATAGGAAATGTTCAATCATCACTGGGTGATCATGGTCAACTTATCCCATAATACTCCCCTTTCTTATTATAAGTTTTAATCCATTACAAGGACTACCAGGGTTTCAATATTGAATATGTCATTTTAAACCCAGTTTCACATAGGAAAAAGATAATTTCTTTTCACATAGGCATATTTAAAGTATACATAGGTGATTTTGCATTCAATTTCCTATTTTTATATATAGGTCAAGATTGACCCACAAAGGATAGTAATGACAACAGATCCTAACTATTTACAGTCTATTCTGATAGAGAATAATTAGAGTCCTATTTTGTTTCACATGCATAATCAAGTTTTATTTGCTCAGTTTTAATCGTCAATCATAATTATCCTACAATAAAAAATCCTAAGTCTTCTTGTGTTTTTCATAGTTAACATCTTTCACTTGTTGACATCTTATCAATTTTAGTTCATATACATTCATTCTACTAGAGACAATTTATTTACAATATTTTATACCATTCTATTCACTTTATATTAATTAGATTTAATACAACTTAATTCTAAATCTTTATAAAATATATTGGTGAACTTGCACATTGTATTCAAGAATTGATTGAAACTTTTATCTTGGGGTTGAAATAATATTTTGAAAATCTAACACTAAAAATAACCTTATTTCTACATTCCATCCATTATTTGACACTAGAATAACTTTATTTTAATCTTGGATACAATAAATCACACTAAAATAAATTTATTTTGACCTTGAATTCAAATTCTGACACTAAAAGCATTTTATTTTGATCTTGAATTCAAAATTCGACACTGAAAACACTTTCTTTTGACCTTGGATTTGATATATAGTACATAAAGAATTTTTTAACCATAGATTTTATAGAAATTTACTAATATTTTTAAACATTTTGCACCATTTTTCTAGGACTTAAATTTTAGTTTTATGTAACTTTATTATCAATTTGCAAAGAATATATATCTATAATGGTTGAGAATTCTATTTACTTTTTACTTTAATATTTCCTATCTTTCATTACATGTTGTCTTAACTTAATAATGTTCATCAATAAAAATCATGTAGTAAAATGAATCACATTTTATAAGTATTAAACAAGAATTTAATGATCTCAAGATATCTTAATTTATTGTTATAATGTGCATAATGTATGTATGGTTGTCACAACATAAAGGGGATGGATAATTTTATCTATTATACCAAATTCTCCTCACCACCTTCTACCTTCTAAAAATATGACCAAAAGGTATAATATTTTTTATTAACTACAACATACCCATGCTAATATTTCTCTGTTAGACTTACTTCAGATGATGCCTATTTATAAGGATCTCCTTATGCATCATTAAAATACAACATGGTACATATTGATTCAAAACATTCTTATATTTATTCTATTGTTAATAAATTACAATGAACAAAAAAAAAAGCATCTCATTTGAGAAATAAAATTTACCTCCTAAAAATATAATACATAAACACCTTCCATTATATATTCAAGTATGAAACACAATAAGGTGGTCAAATGGGTATTGGTTGATAATGGATTAGGATTAAATATTGACAACATATATTTCCTAAAATTATTGAGTATATAAGCTATTGATCTCATTAATTCTCATATGAACATCTGAAGATTTTATAATATCCCAAGGAAAGTATTAGGAAAAATTGCATTTCTTATTATAGTGGGTCCTATAAAAATGAATAGATTTTGGCAAGTTATTGCCAATGATATCAATTATGGTATAATATTGGGAAGATAATGGGTTCAATAGATACATTAAATACGTTTAATCTTTATGAATGTTTAAAATTAATTTATCAAGGATACATTTATACATGTCTATCAACAAAGAATCATTTAAGTGTTGTGTGATAAATGCAATATGAAGATCAATACATTCCTCGCATGCAATCCCATGTGCAACAATTCAAATCAATTGAACCATAATTATCTCATTTAATACAATGGAATCATAAAAAATATATATATTCAATGTGGATTTGGGTTTAAATATTTACAAAAATTGGGAGATGTAAGATAAGGATTAGGAACACATGCACAAGGCATTATTAACCCAATACAAATAATTCAATAGAAAGGATGATAATGACTTGATTATTTTGATGAATCAAGAAAATTTAAGATATAATTATCCACAACACTTAATATTTATACACATTTCCTCAAATCACATCCTAACCCAACACATGAGACTTATAATATAACTACATTATAGTTGTTATACCCAGACACGATAGATTATACAACTTCACTATAAATTTTAAAATTGGATAAAATATATAAATAGGAATATCTATTTAAATATTGGTTGTATAATATCTCACTCCCTTATACCATAATAATAGGTTTCCTTATATTATTAATGTGCACACATATTATGGGGAGACTAAATAATCTGATATACAGGTACAATGAGATGGTCTAATAACATCCTTAAAGTAACCCTATGTTGAGGATAGACTATATTTACTTAGTGAATAAATAATGAAATTAAATTTTGGAACAAATAAAGACCCTTGTATAGTACTATTAATAACCACGTTTCATAACCAAGAAGATATAACTTTAAGAAATTTTTTTAAGTTATTATCTATAATTATTCACTTTGACTTATTTAAATATTATATTTAAATGCACATCTTATCAATTATTTTAAAGGAAGATACATCTAAAAGTTTCATTGCTGGTTAAGGAAAAAATTGAAACGTTATTATAACTAGGATTTATTTGAGATATTGACTATCCTAAATGGGTATCAAACATAGTATCTATTAAAAATCCCAATGGAAGAATAAAATATTATATATATTATCAAGATATAAATAAATCTTTACCAAAGGATGATTTCCATTTACCAAATATTGACATGATTGTCTACTGTATAGCTAGGCATGAAATGTTATCAATCATGGATGAATTTTTCATATATAATCAAATTTAAACTAATCCATAACCTCACTAAAAAACTTCATTTATTAAATATTTGGGTTCATTATCCTTTATTAAATAATGTTTTAAATACATATCAATGTGTTATGACACACATTCTACATGACTAAATACACAATATAATGGAAGACTATGTCGATGATTTATTGGATAAATATAAACAAAAAGAAAACCATGGCATAATTTTGTAAATTTTTTTGAAGCATTTACATAAATTAAATATACGTTTAAATTGACAAAAATGTGTCATTTACCTCATGCATGCTACTCACAAATCCTCTAAAAAAATAATAGGAATTAAAGAGTAAATTTATTTTAAATACATGAGTAACTTAAGGTCATACATGAAACTTTGAAGTTTATTATTCAAACCGTTTAGTCATTTATAAAGACATAATAAATATTCATAAATATTCATCTACATGTTGTTTCTCTATAATTTTGAATACATCTTCCTAATACTCCAACAAGATGAAACCATACAACTCTTATGTGTAAATATGGTGAACGACATCATTAAAGCCTTCACCTACAAATTTTACATAGATGAAAGTACATATTGGCTCAATGAAAAGTGACCCTAAAACTAATGTGTGTGTAACTAAAAGTATATATTTATTTAATGAAAAGTGAATCAATATGAAAGGCTACAATCATCTACAAGGCTTCATGATGCATCCATAGTTTAGGTATCAACGTAGTATTATATTTCTATAATTTCATTTGAGATGTAATTCAGGAGGCTTATGCTCACATAAACATGTTAAATGGTTTCATCATTCGAATAAAATAACCACTCCATAAATACACTCAATAAATTAAATCGTAATGCATTTGAAAAAATAATTACACCACTTGCTTGACTCGAAGACCTAGAAGAGCAAAACAACTCATTTTCATAACATTATAAATTGACCTCCTAAATACTATAAACGATAAATAATTCTCTTAGTTTTCAAGATTTATTATTCTCCTCCTCATCCTATTCTCCCTTATCTCTTTCTATTCCCTTTTACCTATTCCCTTTTTCTTCTTAATTTATGCAAACTCGCCCAATAAAATTGCACTTCCATAATTATATGTTAATTTCCATGCTAAATTTCCACCATTAAAATGATTTTAAACCTTAATGGTACTTTCATGGAGTCACTACCATATTTTTTCCAAAACAATGACACATCTCCAAATTCTAATGATATCCAAGACATAAATCCATTTACATTTTCTATCATAATGAAATCTTTGTATTTTGTAAAAAATATCTTTAATTATTTGGTTGATTTCCCCTATGTCAACCAAACAGAATGATATTTAATTTATTTTTATTTAATTATTTTTTAATACATAATAAACACAATTTCCTAAGTCCATTTTCCATTTTGAAAATACAATGAAATATAATGGAGTAGCTTATATCCTATGACTCCTAGTCCCCCAAAAAGGGGTTAGTCATGACTAATTTCTTCTTTAACATTCAATAAAAAGGAGGCAATCCAAATAAAATATAAATTTTATATTTCCACAAAAAAATAAAGAATTTATGACCTTGAAAAGTTATTCTTTTATTCACATACCAAAATCAAGATAACACTCAACATTAAAAAGGAAGAACCTCATCTAAGAAGTTATGAACATCACATGATATATCATAATGAAATAAATTCAATACATAACAACCAAAATAGAATTAAATTATTTGAAATGTAAAACACTCAAAAATATACCTCAAACGCTCAACAAATAAAAGAGTAAATGTGTAGGTATGGGTGCATATATGTTTGAGTCAAGTTTTTGTTTTCCCTATTTTCCAAAATTTGCCTCCTCCTCCCTCATGATACTCTAATTTTGTTGCAACTTTTGAGATTGAAACATTCATAAAACAACCTAATTCAATCAATATATTAGTTAGTTCATTTCATTACAAAAATAATGAAATAAAGTAATCATTTTAACTATTAATAGTACCACTGTAAATATTACATCATGCACATTAATCTCATCCATAACTGATCAACAATATTGAAACCAATGATATAATTGAAATATATAATAGTTAAAATCTCAAATAAATGTATCTGATTTCATATTTTAATGTAAAAGATCACATCAACCAAACAAAATGAAGATTATTTTTAAGGGTGATTTACAATGTAACAACTTTGATTGGAATTGTTTATGCCTGATAAATAGATGGTAGATTATATTATCTAATAGTCTATTATATTTTAGTTTTGAATATTTAATTCAATTATATTGTAACCTTAAAATATCTAAAATCAAGTATGAATTTTGAATAAGACATACTAAAAATGGATTTTTTGATTATGATCAAACATTAATGAAGAAACATGGTATTGTATTTGGTTTTATAGTTAGTTTATGCACTCATTCATTTGAAGTGGTAAAATATGAGCAGGTGATATTTATCTAGAAAAAGAAGGAAAATGTACTTCTCTACTTACATTTTTATAGCATGTGAGTGTTTGACACTATATATAAAATGAGACTATAAATGTATGGAATTCAAATATAAAAATAAAAAATAAACTAAAAATATTAGCATCAATTATCACTCATTATTATATATGTAAGAGTAGGTTTCATGAAAATTTGTAAAAGTGCATACAACTTAGACAAGTGTCCACTACCTATAATTACATAGACTTCATACATTGAAAATGGGTTTGTATCTTTAAGGGTCAAAATGGTTTTTATTGACCATTTTATACTAGCAATGGTGGAGAATTATGTTTTGATTGCTTGTTTGATTATGGCAAGGTTTCATGTTTGATGTTGACTCAAATTATCACTTCAATATCATGGATGTGTGGAGATTCTTACTTATCTTTGCTAGGAAAAAATGCAAACTAAAATAACACTCATAAGAAAAATATGTTTCCAAATATTATTATAATGATTTTTTAATTTTTATTGTTTAAGGGAGAGTTAATATCTTTTGATGTTTGTTACAAGTGGGTGTGAACTAAAAATATTATGATATGTTAAAAACATCACCAATTCAGATTGAATATAATTTATTATCTTTAAACACTTGTAAAATATTTGATAACATGTTTTATTTTAATCATGAGTAATAGTGAAAAATTCTACTTTCCAAATTGATATGGCCCATGCTTATATTTCCCTTTATACACTCCTCTAATTTATTTTTTCACATTAACTAAAAAGAAGGTAATACAACTAACATTCAAACCTTATATTTCAACAACCAAATCAAGAATTTATGTCATTGAAAAGTAAGTACTTTATTCACATACAATAATCAAGACAAAAATCAACATTAAAAAGGAATAACCTCATCTAAGAAGTTGTAAATGTCACATGATAACCAACAATGAAATAAATTCAAGAAATAACAACCACGATAGCATGAAATTATAGTAAACATAGATACCTCTTATATGATGTGGTGCTTATATTTCTAGTTTTACACTCAACTTGTATTAGCTTTTCAACAAGTGACTTGAATGTGTGCTTACCAGGTGATTTGCAACATTGATTTCTAGCAGGGCAAAATGTGCCATAGAAGAAGAAGAATTTTTCAATGACAAGTAGGAGTGATGTTATTTTATTTGGGATTGAACCTGAAATTTGTGCTTCTATGTTATTCTATTAGACCTAGCCTCCTTAGATTGAGTGAGAAAATATTTGTCTTCTATTAAGTATAACTATCAAAAACTTGAAGACTATTTGACTAATGTTGGTTCCCAGTTATACACCTCTTTCACTCATCATTTCACACTTGAATAAAATGGAAAACAAAGATGAAAAACATGGTAATATATCATTATATCTAGGGGAGGGTTAGGCATCAAGAATGAACCAAATGGTGAAAATGACTGAGAGGCACTGGCAAAAGGTATGGTCATCTCCCTACTAGTTTTGGTTCTACTTGAACCAAGGTGAGAGGACCTAAGGGATATGATACTCACATGGAGTGATACTAAAATTCAACCTCCATGGGGTTATTTGGCACAATGAATAACAAATATGACTAGGACACAACCAAACTTGTTCACTATACCCAAAAATGATTGTCACATGGGATGAACAACTGCTCTAGGTCACATACAAGCTACTAAAGATAAATGGGTATATGAATACAACATTCATTATAAATAATTTTCAACAACATGGGTTGAATGAAAAACTACAGTGTTATGTCTTTAAAGCATAAAATACAGACACATGTTATATAGGCAAGATTTTATACATTTGTAGGAAAAGTAACACTTAACATATGCAAAAGGTGTATTATTATCAAGGTTGGATAGGGTAGGATTGTTAGGTAGTTATAAGAAAGGGTGGTATGTTGGTGGATTTCAAACAACATGTTATATTTCATCATTCATGATAGTATTCCTTTGTAAAGATATATCACAAAATCATAAGTAAGCTAATATGAAATACCAAATGAACCTTGAAGGACTAGAACATAAACTAAAACTAAAATTTCAAACACTTTTCCATGTCAAATCCATAATCTTAGGGTGCCCTAAAATTCATTCAACAAAATATTTTCAATTTAAAATGTAGAAATGGGTTATAATCTAGATCTATGCTCAAAATGATAACCAATAATGACCATTGAACGAAATGTCCAATCAACATAACTTGAAAACCATATTATTGTACTTTATTAATAGGGAATATCAAAGAACCATAAGCATTTTCATTGACTATAAAAGAGATCTTACATATATTAGTTTTTTAAAATAATTCCATGGGGATAAGTATGGTGAGATTTCTCTATGTTGGATAAGGGAGACATATTACAAATGCTCTCAAAGCTTGCTAATGGTTGTATAGTTGTAACCACATTAACAAGGGAGACAATGTTTTCACACATTATTTGATCCCAAAACTTTGAATAACCTATACTTATAAAAAATGACCAACCAACAATAACCTATAATAGTGGAGCAAACCTCTATTTATACATTTTTACACCTTTCAAATCTGGGAATGGGGATTACATTTTACAAAATTACAAAACAACCCTTCAAGTTCATCCAAGATGATCCTAGATAGAATATTCCATTTTACACACCTAGAATACTCACCCATTTACATGAAAAATCATTTCTCTAACTACCTCTACAAGGAATGATGAATACCTTTAGCAAACACTATTATTTTTTTTTTGGAGATACCTTTTACATGAGAGAGAAAATTCATGGTCGATGATGAGCCCTAGAAATGTCATATTTTTGTCCTCATATGGCATGTTCATCCTTCTTATTTTACATGATTTTGAGTTACTTTCCCATAAAGTTTCCATCTTTGAATAACCATAATTTTGAAAATAGCATTATGTTCTCATACTCTTTGAGTAGATAGAAGTATGTATTGAAATCAAGTATATAATAATCATCTTCTACTATAAGATGTTTTTTATATAATGTGTTTTAAACATTTTTTGAAGTAATATGTATATAACATATAAAATCTTGTAGCAAAGGAATCTCATACAATGGACACATCCTGCAACCAATACATGACCAAAGCCACAGATGAATAGAATTTGATTTCCAGTTCAACCGACTCATAGAAATGATTATAACCTCTAGGAAGAACAATAAGGATGAGGTTGAAGAATGAAACAAATTTGTTTTCCATAATTAAATATTTTAGGATTCACAGAAATGATGACTTTATAAGAAAGAGCTAATTTCTATTATCTTAAGCTAAATGTCTCTTAGATTAGAATACATGTTGTTTTGTATAAAAAAATTGTCCTGATTGTGTGTGTGTGTGTGTGTGTGTGTGTGTGTGTGTGTGTGTGTGTGTGTGTGTGCGTGTGTGTGTGTGTGTGTGTGTGTGTGTAACAACAGAGTTGAGAGCTAGTAGATATCAATTATAAAAATAACAGAACTATATTTTATCAAGCAACTATTATTGTAATTTTTTGCAACAATTTATTACTGCATTTTGATTAATCTGAACAATGATTTTTGATTCCATTTCATTGTTTTAAGAGGAAGGATTGAATATATATTGGGAAGGAGGAAGGCCCCCATTTGGAAGTCTTGAATCAATAATCCAAACCATTAAATAGATAAGCATGTTATTTAGTTTTTTTATCTGTTGTGTTTTTTTTTGAATTGTGTGATTTACAATCTTGTATAGAATTGTTTAAATAAGATTTCAATAGCGTAACATTTAAATCATAGTATTATGTTTGTGTTTAATTTTACATTTAGATTTACTACATGGATTTAGAATCTTAGTTTAAAATTACTAGAAGGTCAAATTAGAAGATTGAGTATACACATACAGTGACATCATCCTCTCAACTCTACATCCTCAGGTTGACATTTAAACGAATTAGAAGATATAGGTTTATGGTAACTCTCCTTGTTCATTTAAGACCAAAATAAGTATATCTGATTATCAATCAACTGCTAGTCATTTTTGACACTATTGTCGTGGAAGGGTGTCACACACTTATAATCTTTAATCTTAATAGCGGTTGTTTCTAGATGTTTATTATTTTTATTTATAGAGATTATTGTTCTTTAGATTAAAGATTTATTTCTTTTATAGTTTAAATTTCCATTTGATCAATTAGGATAGTGGAAATTTTTAAAAGTCCCCATATTAGTAACCCTGTGTAGGCATGGTGTGTAAAAGTTTTTTAAGAAATGAGGGAAACAAAAGTGGTTGACATACATGCAAAGTGAAGGAGACTATATAGGAATATTTTTTCCTAAATCATCAACCATTGTTGAAAGATCATAAATTCATCCTTTATCAGCTGAGGAGCATGAATAAATTCCTAAAGATCACTCACAATTGTCAATAGAAAAGGTAGAAAAGAAAGAATTTTTGGCTGGATTGGTAGCACAAGCTAGCGACTTTAAACTAGAGGTTCATACCCCTAGAAGAGACTCATATGTACCACGCTTGATAATTCCCACCTTATCACCTCATACTCAAGAATCTAAAGTTCACTTACCTCTATCACCCAAATTTCTTGCTAAGGAGGCATTCAAAGTTATTCTTGTTCCTAGAAGAAATACTAGGCTGATAGAATCTCCCAATGTAGAAAGACTCTTTGATGAGACACAAGCTAAATATTCTAAAACCTCTACACCTTCTCCATTGTATATGAAGCATATATTTCTAAGAGAAAAGATAAAGTCTCCATCTTCTACACCCTATTAAATATAAGAATTGATAGGAATTTTGAGTGGTGGGTGGAAATAATTTCCGATGTACCAATACAAAGAGTATTCATGGAGGATCTTCAGGAAGAAAAAACTATTAATGTGTTTGCCACTTTTGAATTTCCTATCTTTACTCTTGACAACAATTCACCCATGAATAATATTCCTCACTCTACCCTCCATATATTTAGGGGAAAATCATCTAAGGATGCAAACACATTTATTTTTGACTTTGACATCTTATGCCACAACTATGATTATAATCAAGATGTTCAAAAACTCAAATTGTTCCGAGCAACACTCAAAGATACAACACATATATGGTTCATGGGACTTGGAAAGGATGTCATTTACTTGGGAATAAATGAAGGAGGGGTTTATGATGAAATACCGAGACTATTATAGGGGTATAAAATACAAGAGAGATGACATGTGCTGAATGATACAAGATGATAATGAGTCATTATAAGAATATATGGAAAGATTTTTATTCAGATTGAAAAAACCAAAACAAATTAAAATGGATAAATAATCAGTTAAGTTGATACTCTTAAAATAAATTAGAGATGATTGTCTAGAGGTAATATATCTAATGTCTTGAGGTGATGTTTCTACATTGTCCTTTAATGAACTAACATTTCTATGTACAAACTACTCCAAATCAACCATGAATAAAAGTAGGGGCAAAACCCTTCCTATAACAACTAAAAATGAATTTCTAAAGGTGAATTTAGCAACATGATCCAAGACATGAATCAAGACATTATTAACCACCTATATACTCATCTTGATACACTACATATATAGAGGAATCAAGAAGAAACTAAAAAAGCCTTAGTCACATATTGCCTTGAATGCAGAAAAAGAAGGTAGATTGCACATGCCATTATATGAAAGCTCTAGTAACCAACATAATTGAAGAGAATCCTAAAATAGTGGAGCCACATGCCATAGGAGAAGATGAGAATGAAGTGTATTTTATGGCTCAATGGAAACCATAGGTGTGAAGATCAGGTAGGCCATCAAACTCTATGTTTGCAAATTCTCAATTCTCAAATAATCCTCAATATGGTTCTTGGATAAATATAACCAACCTAAATTGGACCCAAATAGATTGATATCTAACTCAAAATTAGTTATGTATGCAACAAAATTGACAACAACCTCAACCTAGTAATTCCAAAACCAATAATGGAATTTTCCCTCTAATTCATGGTAAACATAATGGAAAGGTAATCAATACTTTCCTCAACAAATGTAATAACCATAACAACAATAGGGGTTAATTCCAAAAACTCAACAACCTATTATAACCACTCATTTACCCACCCAACCCATCCATAATCTTGTCAATAAGTTGGTTTAACAAGCACAATCTATCAAAATAATGCAATATCAAACATACACCTTAGATATCAATCAAGTCCAAATTCACTCAAGACGTGTTCTTACATAAGCCACCTCACCCATAATCATATAACACTTTGAAAAAATTTCTCTACTACATATTAATCTATAACCACCCATGGCCAATCCTGGGCCAAGTCCACCAGAAAAGAAAAAAGAATCCAATAATCCTCCTTTTTCAAAGAGATTGAGCATATCAAGTCCTGAATCAGAGCCCAAATTTGATATTTTAGGATAACTCAAGAATGTTTGCATAAAAATATTACTCTTTCAAGAGATAAGTGATATTCTTATCTATAATAAGGTTGTTAGAGAGTTATGTTTGAAAAAATTGGGAAGAAAGAAGAAGGATCCTAAAACAGTCCAAGTTATTGGCTAACTAGTAGATATAATGTTGGGAAATATAGTTTCTCTAAAATATTCTAACCTTTGAATTCTTATAGTTAATGTTAGAATTCATGGCCAATCCATCTCCAATAATTTAATTGACTTGGGCACAACCATCAACATGATGACCATGGAGACCATGCAATAACTAAAACTTACAACTCTCCATCCAACACCCACCGTCTTCTAGATGGATGATAGGTCAACTATTAAGGTTGATGGGATTATGGAGGACCTAGTTCTCGCTATGGACTCTTGACAATATCCAGAATAATTTATTTTCCTAAAACCAAAAATAAGCATGGGAGGTTATCCTCTCATCCTTGACCACACATGGTTGGCCACTGCTAAAGATTTTATTGGTTGTACGTCAATAAAAATGTTAATTTCCAATGAAAATGACACCAATAAACTAGTTCTTTATCTTCCAACCTAGCCTTCCTAGAATGATGGCCCAATTCCTTGGATTGATGACTTTGAGTAAGCTATCTCCTTACAAACTCTCTGCAAAATTGACTAGATTCCCACTTTGTAGGCACAATAAGAATGCACTATCCTTAATAGTATCCAATAAAATACCTAATACTAGGCTCCTATAGCCATAAATATGTTGGAATGCACACCATGTCCCCTTCAACATACTTTTCCCAAGAATGGTCTTGCTAAAACTGGAAGAGACATTTGGACATTCCATCAATTGCTTCCCCATAAATGTAGTTATGCTCCTTTAATTTTCAATGTAGAAACCATGCTTTTTTTAACAAAGTAAGTAGAGATTCTACCATATAAACCTCTCAACATTAGTACCTCCTTAACAGACCAACAAAAAATCAAGTTACTTACAATGTTGAGAAAACATACAACAACACTTGCTTTGGATTACCATGACATGAGAGGAATACCCACATATTTATGCATGCATCACATTTACATTAAATAAAAGTGCAAACCTATTCACCAACCCCAAAGATGAATGAATCTTGCAGTTAAAGACATTATCAAAACTGAGTTACAAAAACTCTTAGATGCAGGATCTGTTTATCCTATTTTGAATATCTAGTGGGTCTCTCCTTTGGTTATTTTCCCTAAGAAAGGGAGTAAATGGCTTATTCGTGTTGACTACCAAGAGCTTAATGTTGCTACTAGGAAGGATAACTTTCCCCTTCCATTTATTGAGCAAGTGTTGGATACATTAGCAAGAAAAAAGTATTTTTCCTTTCTAGATGGCTATAGTGGTTATAATCAAATATTAATTGATCCACAAGACCAAGATAAAATCACTTTTACTTGCCCATGGGGAACCTATGACTATGTCATCTTGTCATTGGGTCTTTGTAATGCCCCAACTACTTTTCAAGGGGCTATTTTAAAAGACTTTTTTTTCCTATAGTTAATCTATCACTCCACAGGTAAAGGAAATTAATTGAGCATTGTAATGGAAAACTGTTTATATTGATTATGCAACTTGTTAAGGATAAATCTCATTAACTAATTTTTAAGAATTTGTGAAATTTTAAAATATATAAAAGAAAATGAGAAAACAATCAAATGCTAAAGTGTAGGATATGTTTCATTAGTTTTTCTGATCTTATACATTAATTTGTATGTAATTAATTTTGATAACTTATATTTGATGATTAATTTATAAATAATATTTAATTTAGTTTAAGGGAGTTAAATTATTATATTATTTGATTTTAATTAGCAAAAATAAACATATAATTTATGGTTATATTTTTATTTTTTAACCTTTTTATTAAAATAATCGAAATATTAGACGGTTGGAGTGGTGCAAGTGAGGAAGGAGTAAAGTGAAGGAAATAAATCCAAATGATGATAGGAATGAAGAATAAAAAGATGAACTAGAGGGCTAAGAAAATATGGAGTGAATAAGAGGTGTAAATAGTATTGTAAGAATTATGGAGCATGTTAATGGCAAGTAGGAGCCAACACTTTAAAATAATGAATTATAAACTTTCCAAAGAAGTTGAATTATTTTTTGACATCTCAATCAATACCTCTTTACTTGAGTGAATTCCCATGAAAAATTAACATAGATGATGGGTTGGTGGTTCATCTTTTTGAATCGATTCCTAGTGTGGAAATCAATAAATATGGAGGTGTTTTGAAAGAATGAGATTTAATTTATAAATTCATTGGGGATTGGCCATGTTTGAATGCCCTTTCACAATGAATGGGAACTAACTAGTCATTTTATGCCAAGAGAAATATTAAAATTCTATCATAGGGGTACATTCAGGTATATTTTTAAAAACCTAGGTAATAAAGATTTGTTGTTTACACGAGGCAAATAATTTTTTAGAATGTAGGACTTTTTCTCCACAGATAGTTCACTAGTTTCAACCCAATGAAAAAATTTATTTAAATTTTTTTTATCTAGTTTAGATTTTACAAGCTACCATGTAATGTTGCATTGACGAAATTCTAAATATCCTTGCAAGAAAAATTGGGCTTGGATTATGATTTTAGGCCATTTCAGTGTCGTCAGTGCTATAAGATCCCAATAAAATTTTAAATAACCCACCTAAAATAATATTATATAATGGGTAGAGATTCTGTCTAGATGTAGATTCACTAGTTTACCCTATCTTGCAAGAATGTCTTTCATGTTGATTGTGAAAATTTAAAAGAATTATTTAATTTTGTATAAATAAAATGGTAAATCTGTAATAATATATATCATTTTTGGAAAAATTGGGGAATTTAATATTTAAAATAAATGGAGGTTTTAGTAAATGAAATGATGATTCATATAATGATCAATATTTATATGAGCTTGGATTAACAAAATTTAAAAAATTGATCAATTATTAAAGGATTAAAGAGAGTATTTTATTAGCATCAAATATGTGGGAACTAAGTTCCTCACATTATGTTGGACTATTACAATGTTTGAAGGATAAGATGAGGGCAATAACTTTCAACATTAATATCCTCATATGATTTGATTGCACTAGGAATGGCATATTTAAAATTGTGTCATGTCATAATTATTTCAATATATTCATGAAAGTTAAGCAAACCTAAAAAATTAATGAACACCTCTAAATTATTGTTAATTTAAATATTTATTTTTTGAATAATCATAAATTCAATAAAAAATTTTTAATCGAAATCATATTAAAAAAATCAAATTTATTTCCTATAAAATTACAATCCATAAAAACTAGAATCCCATGATTTTATTATTATGAAAATTTATAACTTCAAAACAGATGGGATTCTATTATTATGAAAACCTATAACTTCAAAACAGATTACTTTATTCGTTAAAAAATGATATAATAAAAATTATACCATGCCTCTTTTATTTTTACATATTTTAGA
This sequence comes from Torreya grandis, assembly GCA_037957365.1. NCBI lineage: Eukaryota > Viridiplantae > Streptophyta > Pinopsida > Cupressales > Taxaceae > Torreya > Torreya grandis. The sequence continues at coordinate 47,634 of JARHVA010003029.1, forward strand.
TTTAGTTGTGAAGATACTATCAATTCATTTCTAAATTTTCTTTGACATAATCGATATTGCTTCTTGTATATGTTGATCTTTAATGTTTTGTATGTTTGAGATATGGCTACAAATTTTATTGTAATGCCTCCACAACTTTTTTAAGTGAAAAAAATGAAACCCCATTTTGGTCACGTATCTACGATATTCATCACTGAAATCATCTTCTCCACTCAGTTACGAGATGTTTCGAGGAAGAAGATATTATTAGCATTGATTGTCTCTAGGGACATGGGAAGCACCTCATGAGGCTCATTAAAAATATACTAGTAGTTGAAAAAGTGAATATTATATTAATTCAACCTTTATTTAATAATGATATAGATAATTCCTAGAATGTTTCCCATATATGACACGGAGTTTTGGGGTTCAGTTTCCATAGTGACCTTTAAAGAGTTAGAGGAAAGAATATTCTCATTTGTTTACTTTCTAGAGAATATTCGGAGTTACATGGAGGAGGGTGGACATTTTTTGGGAAGATAATTTTTCAATCTTAGATAACTTTCCTTTAAATTTTTTTTTTTAAATCATTGTCACCCTTTTAGGAGTATTGTAAATTGAATGTGGTTACCAATGCAATTAAATATATGTTGATAGTAGTTGGGATAGAATATTATTATATCGATAATTATAATCATTAAATGATTAAAATGGATGTGGATTTGGATATGTTATGAAATGAAATTGTGAATATTCCTTAATTTAAGGTGGTTAGAATTTGAGATTTCTTTTATAATATAAAAAAATTGAGGAGTTTTTTTAAATCTAATATAGAAATGTTAGTCTCTCTGTTATATATAAATGTTATCATGTTTTTTGTAAGAATTGTTTATAAAAAAATATAAGCGTAATAAGTAATTTAGATATTTTAATATAAAAGAGTAAAAGATCCTTTAACTTTATATAAATTGGAACATTTAAGTACTTTAAATTATTTTCCTTATATAAATTAGATTGATATTTCGTTTATATATTATATTTTTTTATAATGTTATGTATATATTTTGGATGTTTGATAAAATAAATTCATTGTTATAATATAAAACCTTTCACTAAAAATATTATGCATATAAATAAATATATTTTTAACTACTTCATATAATTGAAAAAAAATAACACAATCTCTTTCGAAGACATGATATTAATAATAAAAATAAATGGTTCTACTTTTATTTTATTATAATTTCATTAAGAAAATAAAACTTAAAATTGAATGAATATCTAAGAAACATTTATTAAAACCATAGAGATTGTTTCAATTATCATGTAACTTAATGAAGTGTTTTCTAATTTATATATAATGCTTATTATATATTATGGCTGTAATTTGTTAAATTTGATTTATATTTATTAGATTATTAAAACATTTCTCAAAGCATGGCTGTAGTTTTTTTAATACATGTATTAAATTATAAATAATTGATTATGCCTTTGAAATAAAGACTTTTTTTGAAACAATTCTCTAGATGTTAATGTGCTTGAGTTAGCGAAAATACAATTTATTATTGAAAAACTGATTTTTCAATTTATTTTTTTACAATCATCTTATAGAGATGTTTTTATAGTATAAATAAATATAACTATGTAATTTTATCAAATTATTTTTATATTATAAACATTAAGTATTATTTATATTTAAAATATAGTAGGTACATCAATAGTAAATGTTGTAAGAAAAAGGTTAAATAACTTTTTTGTAATTAATTTATTATTTTCAATTCTTTATTTAATTTGTAAAAGAAACTATTTTTAAATTATTATATGATAAAATAAATTACTATAAAAATATGGAAATAAATTTCATTATTTTAAAACTTTAGAGCCTTACACTATCATTGAACATAAATTAAATAAACATATTCTACAATAAACAATTTTATTATAAAAATATCTTCGCACTTTAAATCTTGTATAAGCATAAAATAAATAATTTAATTATATTAACTAATATTTTATTTATTTATATTATTTATTTTTCTTTTTACATCTAGCGTTCACCAAATCATATGAAACATACAACAAACTCGAGGTTATTACAAATACCGAGATTTTTTGTAATATCATTACACATAGCATAACTAATGCAGGAATCACAAAATCCTCTGACCGGGGTATCTTATGTAGATCTGTATGCTTTTAAGCTTTTCCTCTGATTAGAGTGTGCTTATAAAATGTGACAGAGCTGAATCACTTATTTTATTATTCAACGTATCTTATCATTTCAAGCTTTTCCCTTCTTCTTCAATATCCAGATCGCAAAATGACATTCTGCAGCAAGTAAACAAAAACGTTAAGTGGCAGTAACACAAGCTATAAAAAACTTTAAAATACTTTTAACAAAAAATAAATGTAGCAGTATCCTTTAATAGAACAGTTAATATCATAGATTAAATAACAAGAGACCAAATGTGCAGTGAATAAGCTACCTTATTCAGTGTTTTACAGAGCAGCTAGTATGGAGGAGACGGAGAGTTGTAAGAGTAGTGATGCGTAGGTGGTGGGTGCAAGAGAGGGATGCAATGGAGACATAGAGTGGGGAGGTTGATAGGCAGTGGCCTTTGGAGGGGAAGGACATACAATAGGAGGGTGAGATGGGCATTTGTATTCATATGGTGGTTTCTCATGGTGGGGAGGAGGAGATGTTTTCTATAGATGAAAAGGTGAATTTCCAATAATATTTATATTTTATTAGAAAATAATGGTGAATTTAATATTTTATAAAAATGAAGGTTTCAATAAATAAAATGAAATCTTATATATTGATCAATATTTATAAGAGCTTGGCTTAATTAAATATAAAAAAATGGTCAATTATTAAAGGGAAAAAAAAAAAAAAATCTTCATACCAAATATATGGGAATGAAGTTCCTTGCATTATGTGAAGAATATTGTAAATTTTAAGAGATAAGATCAAGAAAATAACTTACACCATTAATATCTTTGTGTGATGTGATTGCACTAGGAATGATATATTTAAAATAATTTTGTGTCATAATTATTTCATTTTCTTCATGAAAATTAAACAAGCTTTAGAAAAAAGAAATGAGTATCACTAAACTATACTTGGCTTGAGTATCTTGTTGTTGAATAACCTTAAATTCAATATAAATGTTTTGATTTAAATCATATTTTAAAAAATTCATATTCATTTATTATAAGATTACAATCCATGAGAACTGAGATCCTTTGATTTCTATCCTCCTATGATTTGGCAGCAAAGGGAACTATTGCTTCAAGGCAAACTATTTTGTTTCATTAGAAATGATATAATTAAAATTATGGCATGACAACTTTATTTACGTATTTTTTGAATTTGATTGTTGGCCACATTATGAATTCACTCTTGAATTTTCTTGGTATAGTTTTTATTGTTTCTTGTATATGTTGATCTTTGGTTTTATGTATATTTGAGCTATGGCTAGCAATTTTATTGTAATGTCTCCAAAATTTTTTTTACATGGAAGAAAACGAGAGCATGTTATGATCACCTATTTATGACATTCATCAATAAAGCATCTTCTCCACTCACTTAAGGATGCTTTGATGGAATGGAAAACATTATCAACATTAATTACATATAAATGGACATAAGGAGCATACTTTGTAATGATGTTTGATCATACCTTTTGTGTAACCTTGTAAGAATAATTAAAAAAATAAGTAGGTAAGAAATTGGATACTATATTACTTTAGTCTACATTTAGAAGTGGTATAGGTGAAGCTTTCAATCTGAGTAATTTAATAATTTTCAAAATGTTTCTCATATATGACATGAAGTTTTGGGGTTCATTTTCCATAGTTACCTTTAGGGAATTAGAGGAAACATTATTCTAATTATTTTATTTTACGGATAATATTCATAGTTATTTGGTGGAGAATAAGTACTTTTGGGAATGAAAAACTTCCAGAGTTAGATATGAGCTCTCTTTGGTTTTCCCCTAAATCACTATCACTCTTTTGGGAGCATTATAGGTTTAGCGTGGCTACCAATACAATTCAATATATTTTGATGTTAGTTAGGATAGAATATTATTATGTCCATTATTTCAATCATGAAATAATCAAAATGGACGTAGATTTGGGCACGTCATGAAATTCAAATGTGAAGGTTCCTTAATTCAAAATCTATATAAATTGTTAATTTGTTTTGAACATTGAAAAATTTGAAGATTCTTTTATGTATATAATATATAAATGTTAGTCTTTAGTTTTGTATATAGATGTCATTATCTAGTTTTTAAAAGAGTTTTTAATATAACATTATAAGTAATTTAAATAATTTAGATATTTTAATATAAACAAGTAAAATACTTTTTAACCTTTCTTTATTAGTTATTATGTTTATTATAAATTTGAAATTGAATAATTAATTTATTTTTTTTTCATATTTTCAACATTGAAATAAAAAATAATTTGATCTAATAATCTAAAATCATAAAACATAATGCATCAACATAATTAATATAAACCATTAAAAATTATGCATCAAATATCCTTCCAAACCATTTTAAATTTCAAGCCTATAGTAATCATCAAATTTTTTGGATAACTTTCCCATAATTTTAAAATCGTAGAAGTATTGGAAAAACATAACATTCTCAAAAGTATCATTGACTTGAAAAAGCATCACTTGATATGACATTCAATCCACACTTGAAAACAAATCACATGACATGATTGGAAAAGTATTGCTTTTTTTATTAAAAGATTAATTTCTTGAATAACTATTATATAATAATTTAATACATTGGAATAGCATATTCTCATAACTCTGAACATAACAATCATGCATATATGTCTAAAAAGTGTTATGTACTTTTATAAATTACACCCAATCCCAACAACATATTTAAGACATGTTATTATATGATGATTGATGGTTGTGGATGTCCAATGAAAAAATCAAATTTATAAATCGAGTCTAACATGTCCCCTCTTCCTCTTTGTTCTTTGTTCAGTAAATAGTGTATAAATTTCAAGCCAAGCAAGTGAAGTTGTGAACCGAGTTTCATGAAATGGATTTGCAATGGTTGCTCAATTTGGGGTATTTATAAATTTGTGCAGGTGTTTTGAACTTTGAAAATATTGTGTAATTTCTTTTAAAAAAAATTATATAATTGTTATTTTATATATTATATATATCTATGTGATTATTTAGTTTCTATAATATAAAGAGATAAGATTCATAAATAATTTTGATATTTTAATATGAAAAGATAAAGTATTTGTTACTCATTTTTTAATTATCAATTATTATAATTTTTAATATTTTATAATGAATAATGAATTAATATTAATTTAAAAATAAAAATAAAAAGAAAACACACACACACACACACAATATTTTTTACTACCATTAAAAATAATGTATCAACATAATTAATATAGATCATTCAAAATTATGCATCAAAATTTTTTGAAAATCATTTTTAATTTTTATATAATCAATAAATGTTTGGAAACATTTCACACAATTTTTAAATCATTATATAATTAAAAAAACATCACATTCTATATAAACATCACCAACTTAGACAATAAATATACACTTAAAAAAGCGTCCCATGCTTGATAATAAAAGTATAATAAACATCATAAACATTTAATTTTATAAATAATAAATATATAATAATTTATTACATTAAGAAAATGTAATCTCATAATTTTAAACAATATAAACATGCATTTAGACTTAGGAAGTATTATGTAAAAATATAAATTTCACCCAATTCAAAACACTGCTTTTACACAATATAAACATGCATTTAGACTTAGAAGTATTATGTAAAAATATAAATTTCACCCAATTCGAAATACTGCTTTTACACACATGTTCTTATATGATAAGAACAATGTTTTAGGAGTTCCACTGAGGAAAGAGACAATGTGGACTAAGGAAGGAAGTATTCATTCCATCATTTTTCATTGAATGTGAAATAACGTTTTTAAAATGTTTCAGCATTCTTCCACCAAACAGGATGATGTAATTTATGGAACATGAGCCTCAGCTTTTCGCTAGAGATCTGAGCCGTATAGAGCGTTGAACCTTTGAGAAAAAATAGTGCCTCCCTTTTTAATTCAATTACTCTAAATTATGTTAGTGCATTAAAAAGGATAATTTATGCCTTTGGAAAATTCACATAATAAGGAACCAAAAAAAAAAACTTTATTAGAGCTCAATACATAATTAGGTAAGACATGCATTTACTTTTAGTAAAGCTGAAGAAGGGGATTCCTTTGTCGGCATTTAATGAAGCTATTTTTTAATTTTCACAAGGTAATCTAAGCATTGGATCAGAATTATACTTCCCACTTCAATTGACACATATGTCCATTTTAGAGAATCAAATGAGATGTTACTAAGGCATTTAATATGAAAAAAGTGATTTGTGGACCCGGTGGGTTATCTTTCTAATTTATGGAAAAGTTCATTTCCAAAAGTTATATATCATTGAAGGGTTCAAAATGCATCGTACGGTTGGAAATGTATAATAGGTTTGGAAATGCATCAATGATAATATAAATATATCATATGTTCAGTGTTTTATAAATATATTACAAGATTATTTTGAAGAATTATTCACATGTTTTGAAATATATCATAGTTTTGGAAATGCATGGAAATTTTGGAAATGCATCTTAAGGTTGGAAATGGATCAAAGTGTTAAAAATGTATTGTAAATTTGATATTACAACGTGGGATTAAAAATACATCGTAAGGTTGGAAATATATAATAGGGTTGGAAATGCATCATATCAATGAAAATGCATCGTAATATTGAAAATGTATTATCGGTTGGAAATGCATCTCAAGCACGGAAATGCATCACATGCATAGAAATGAGTTGTGGGATCTAAAGTAAATAATAATTATTTTTATATAATATTATTCTTTTTTAAAAACAAATAATGATTCATGAACTTATGGAACATGTCTGATAAATACTCAGAATCATAAAAGAAAATAAACTTTCTCAGAGGTTTTGAATTCCAAATAAACACCCAAATAATATATAAATCCATTTGACCTAGTTAATTCAACTCCAACGATATTTGTTTTACCAAATTTTGTTTATGATTCAGTTATTCAAGATAGACTTTCTAGGTATGCACAAGCCTAATTGTGAACAATGCTAATAGCATGCTTCAAGTGGTGGTTGGCTCTAAAAAGTGTTATGGTTCATATATTAACTTAGTAATGGTTTATTTGAGTGGAATATGATGTGTTTAATCCTTATGAGGTGTTTTTGAATATATTCCAAGGAAATAAAAATGTAACGTGTCCTAAGTAGACCTAATGGGATTAAGTCTCCATGAGACCTAAAGATGAGATAAGGCCTAATTATAGTAGGCGAGACCTAAAAGACTTAAAGAAAATTTGATAAATTTATATGAGATGTCATAAGATCCATTCCATGGCCAACCTAAGAGGGTAAGAGTGTTTGGCAGACCAAGAAGGATATAAACAAGATACTTGTATAAATGCAAGGCAGTTTTAGGCATGTTTGTGTGGTAGAGAGAAAGTGAAAAAAGTAACATATTTACATATTAGAAAGAGGTCTTGCAGACAATTATAATGGTATAGATAATCTATGATGAAGAATTGATAGAGTTTGTATCCATGAAAATAAAGGTCATATAACCTAATCAAGTCAAGAAAAGGATTAGTTGATAGAAGAAGTCCAGAAGGTAGTTTGAGAGAGATGGAAGAAAAAGAAGGGATGAAGAAGGAGATCATCATCTATTGTATGAGAAACAATTTTTTTTGAAGGTGACCAAGGATTTTAGGTGGTTGAGTTGGTGTTGGTTATCTAGGGGTATGGTGCCTCCTTGCAAGTTGGTGCTTACTAAAGCCTAGGTGAGTTGGTGCTTAGCTAGTTAGGGTTGATGCTCCATGTGAAGTGGGTGATTCACTAAATTTGGTGTTTATATTATATTATTATATTACATTTATATATATTAATGTTTTTTATTTTTCTTGAGGGTTTCCCACATATGTGATGTGTTTTTGTGTGTCATGCTTATGTTGATAGTTGTTTATACTTGGTAGACCTATACATTTATTTAAATGGTTCATGAATGAATAATTAAGAGAAATTAATAAGTAAGTTTTGGAAGATTTATTCATACCCCCTCTCAACCATTTTGCATCCAAAATTTGGCATCAAAGCCTAGTGCTTTGAATCAAGTTTGAGAACCTAAAGAAGATCCTAAAAGCAACGATGGCTAGTCAACAAGCTCAAAGTGGGTTCTCTACTAGCAAGGCTCCATTATTCAATGGATATAATTATTCCTTTTGAAACATTATTATGAATATATATTTAATGTATCAATGTCATGATATTTGGCAATCTTTTTTGGATGGATATAGTGTTCCTCCTATTCTATCAACCAATACAAGAGGTAAGAAGGTTAGTGAAAACAACTCCAAGACAATGAATGTCACTCTTCATGGGATATTAGAGGTAGAGCTTATGAAGGTGATGCACTATATATTATCAAAATATATATTGCACATATTGAATACAATATATGAAGGAGATACCAAGGTGAAGATGGCTAGGTTACAGACCCACTGGAGACAAATTGAATGTCTAAAGATGAAATAATTGCATCTTACTTTTTTAAAGTTGATGAAGTTGTCAATCTCATTAGAGGATTAGGATAAGAAGTGAAAGAATCTAAAAATTATTCAAAATTTATTAAGATCACTAACTCCTAAGTTTGATTCTAAAGTATATGTAGTAGAATAGATGCAATATTTGGACAAGCTATATATGGATGGACTTTATGGAATCTTGACTACCTATGAGATGAGAATAAATGAAGGAAGACCTCCAAAGAAGGAATCATATTTCAAAGTTGATAAGAAGTCAAAAATTGAAAAGATCAAGCTTGAGGAATGTTCACATGTTGACGATGATCAACTAATATCTATGTTTACAAAGAAATTAGGATTTGGCTAAGGTAAGCACAATGGTAATTTAGCCTTCAAATATTTTAACTGTGGCAAGATTGGTCACTTTGCATCCTAGTATCGTAACATGGTTAAGACTAAGCATGATGAATAACATAATTAACATCATCGATATGATAATAAGGCCTATAAACCTAATAAAAATTAATAGTTTAAGAAGTATGAAGGTAGGAAATGATCTTTCAAAAAAAGAGAAGTTTCTACAAAAAAGAAGATAACTAATTTGATGTGAGTGACTCAAGTGCATCTGATATTGATGATGAAAATAATGAATCTGAACATGAAAATAGAAATCTTGATAATGGCCATAGAATCACATAATAAGGACTGCTCAAACAGGAAATGCATTATAATTTATGTAGAATTAGATGAAGAATAAGTTGAAGTAAACCTTGAGGTATAATTAGTGAGTGATCTAAAGAAGTTAAAGTTCTAAAGAATAAATAATCACAAACTAAAATCATTAGTTAAGGACTACGAGGATTAGATTGGCTTGTTAGAGGAGAGACTGAGTAACACTTCCAAGGAGTATGATGATATCATCAATCATATTGAATCACAGATGGAGATAGTCAATGCAAACATAAAGGCTAAATAATAAGAATGCATAAGGTATTAAATTAAAATTAAATCCTTGAAATCTGGGTTAGATCAAGCATCTAGAAAGGTGAAGACCTTTCTGAGGTTTGAAAAGAGAGCTAAGGATCTATATGATATATTGTGTTGTCAAAAGACTTCAAGTCATAAGATAGGTATTGGTTTTATAGAAGACTAAAAAGAGGAAGCTCAAATCAAGGAAAAAGCTATTCAATACAATAAAGTCTATATGAAAATACATATCAAACAACCTAATAATATGAGGTATGCTAGTTAGTTTAATGGTTACTATTTTTTGTACAGTCAGTTTGATCATAGAGTAAGAGAGTGTAGAATATGCTCCAAGAATGAGTACTCGTGATACTATGGAAGGAATCACATTTTACATTAGTCAAACGGTATATATAAGATAGTTTGCTATAATTTTCATAATATAGGACACATTACAATATTTTGTCCTAAAAGAGCTGGAAGGTCATCAAGTCAAAATAGGACATTTGAGGCCCCTTGAATACAATAAATAAGAAAAATGAATGTGAGAAAACCAAAGATACTAAAGGTTAATCATGATCAGTCTAAAATATCAAATGGAATGATTTCTATGGTGAAACATACTTTAGATGTGAAATCAATTTAGGAATGACTATTTTTAGCTCATACTGATGATCAAATGGTTGGTGAAGAGATGAAGCCTATAATGCTAATCAATCGTAAAAGGATACTAAAGTATATTCAATCTTGTGAGAGTATGGAGATATGGGAAACTAATAAACATGTGTTATTTTAATGCTCTATTAAATGAGGTGAATCGATTAGGCTTCATGGAGATACTATTTAATCAACAAAAACGTAATGGATGCTTGATTTGATGGGGAGCTATTTAGGTTATTGACAAAGCTTACTCTTTATTGAGAAGTGGTCTTATAATTTGTGTTTACCTGAAGAAGGTATGCATGAATTAAAGGTGAGCATGTTCCTTTAATTCTTCAATTTATATGTGTTGATATTTTGTTGCAAGAAGATGTGGTTCCATAAGTTGCAATATTTATGACCCTTTGTCATTAATTTCAAAAGGGGAGAAAGTCCTAGAAGGGATTTTGACCAGACTAGTGAGATTAAAGTGATCAAATTAAAGAATGTTTTTCCATCAATGACAAAGGGGGAGTTTGTTGACAATTCCTGTCATTGATGTCAAGGTTGGTGTCATTAATATCAAGGTACATTTGATGAAGATACATGTTGAGCGGTATATAATGTATAAGCTTGTGTGCTTGATGTAATAAGTAATACATGTGACAAGAGAGAATTTGAAGGTAACATAATGCCTCTCTATTGAGAGAGAATTTGAAGGCAAACTAAATATTATTCTTATAATTGGTTATTGTCAAGGCTGGTACAATGTTGTGAGAATTTTATTTGATAGATTCATTAAGGTAAATATGGTTGAGTGCTAGATCTTGAGAGCAAGGTTTAATTTCATTAAGGAGTGTTTAAATGTCAGTTGTCAAGCTTTAAGTACTTGAGAAATCTAGTCATGACATTGTTCGTTACATAAAGAGATCTTGTGAGAAGGTATGACCTTGTTGGCCTAGTGAGATGGATGCACAGAGGTATAAGAGGTTGTGTAAGGCTATTTGAGAATGAATATGAGTCATTAAAGAACTCATTAAAGTCTTAGAGTAAGCCTATAGGGATAGAATCTACATTCCTACTATGCAACTAGACTACCTCTAGACCTTGCTTGGCCTAATGAGGTGTCATGATCTATTGTCAAGGCATATGAATGATGTTTGATATTTTTTAAGAATGTAATATGGTTTTTGAGAATGTAAGTGAGGTGGAAAGTGCATGGAAAGAGTCTTGAAGGTTAGTTTCAAGGAATAATGTGATTTATAGTTCAAAATCTAAGCAAGCAAAGACAAAGATGGTGGCCAAATGAGTTATGAGATTCAAAATTCCATATAAGAATGATAATGTGAGCATTATTAGTGGTACGATAGATTTTAGTAGATGTGTTGACCAATTCTGAGGTCAATTTTTTCAAGAAAAGGTATGAAACATGGTTTTGGGTTTCTTAAGTGCATAAAATAAAGGGTTCTCAACTGAAGGACTTTCAAGTGTTCATTGGAATATGTAACTATTTTAGCACATAATTTCACTATTGTGAGAGATTTTTTTAGGCTCTCTCACTTTTGGCTACAAAATTAGATCAACCCTAGGTTGTGGGTGTCTTGTAATGGGTTTGAATCTCTAGAGAATATTGGTTTATCTTGGTAACTCACCTAAATTATTGATTCTTCTTGGAAAAGGGATAAAGGGTTGCAAAGGATGACTAAAAACGTAAATAATGTGATGTACCAAACTTAACAACACTTCAAATTGCATAAAACTAGCACTAAGATAGTTCAATGACAACCCTCAATTACAAAATCTCTTAAATTATCCATTTTGCATCAATATTTCTAAAATTTGGACCACTAGGCAAGAGGTGAAGTATGGAGGAGTATGAAATTCACACTATTCATTTAATAATGACCAAAACGCATAATTTTTAGACCTGTGAAAATGGTGGAAAACCTATAAAAAGGTAAGAAAGATGGACATTTACCAAGGAAAGACACCCTTCCACCAAGCAATCATACACATATTGATTATAGCACTAGATAAGCAAAAAATGATGTCTTATTACATTAAAAGGTTGTTGTACAAAATTTTGATAGGGTTTTTCTATGTCAAAATGAGAGTATCATTTACAAATGGGGAAGAAAAGTACGATGTATGAGAAAAAGGGAAGAGAGAGGAGAAGAAATCTTTCTAAATTCAATAAATGTCCCTCAATCACCTTTCATGGAGTCTCAAAAATATTTGGATTAATTAATCACTGATCTTCTCTTAACAAATTAACCTCGAAAGGTCCAAAGGGTCTTCAATCCTTCTCAATGGCCTAAAAAGGCACAAGAAGCCATATTTTTTAGGAGGATGATGTCACAGTCCACTAACATGAAGAAAAGTCTTCAAAGACTAGAAACCTAATTGAATGCTCCAAATTTCTCACCCAACCTCCAAAATCTCTCACTTGAAATTATACACCCATTCTACATGGCTTCTAAAAGTAAATGCCACGATGGTTAGTGATCTTGGCGCTTTATTCTTAACTAAACTTGAAGGTTATCTTTTAGTGTTCACTTTTTTATTTTTTATTTTGTATTCACTTGTGTTTTCTCGTTGAACATGAAAAATACTTCATGAAACTGACATATAGCTTGGACTCCATTGATTGAGCACTCCAACCTTGAGAAAATTTCAAATAGTTGTGTAAGAACGTATTCTCAAGTCCATTTGTCATCATAAGGGAAACCTTTGGACCTATAAAAGATTTCCAAAATCTATAAAATTACTATTATGTAGAAAAATAGTTTTATGTCACCTTCAAAACCTATAACAATGGTGGAAATCACCATTAAACCTGTAACCATTCACAAATTATCAAAAAACATGGGTTTTTTACCCTTTTACTCATACTGGCACCCTATAAACCCATAATAAGGGCTCAAAGTGTTATACAATGTTTATTCAGGTCCCATTAGGCCTCTTACATGCATTTACACAATTTCTCTCTTTGAAGACCTGTAAAAATAGGCATTTTAGGGCCATTTTGGGTCTCCTAGGCACCCACACATCCCAACTATTCTAAAAAATAGGTTAGACAAAAAACTTAGAGAGTAATTTAATCATTATATGTTTTTTACAAGTTATTATAGTCCATTTCAAGGATGTATTAGTCTAACAACCCAAAACTGGTCAAAAAGGCTCTTTTGGTAGCTTCAACAATCTCACCTTCTTAACTCTTATTTAAAAAATGTAGACATCCATTATATAAATTATCAACATTAATATTTATCCTAAATACCCCTTCAACTTCCTTGAAAATATTGGCATGCCATTTCGAAGGTATGCAAAGATAAATATGTAAGAAGTTCACTTATGGGGTTTTGCATGTATTATGGGCTTGCTTAGACTCTTAACTATTATTTATAAAGATTAGGACCATAGACAACCTTAATATACAATTAATTTAAATTAAATATTATTAATAAAATAATAATAAAATTATTTATCCAAAATCCCTATGTGATGAAAGATACAAGCATCTGAAGAAAGGGCTTAAACTATGTGACTTAGACCTGAAAAGTTTGAAATTCTTCTTGAGAGTGAAATTATTTTATAATTGTTCCCTCTTGATTGAAAAAAATCATTATTCCCTGAAACATATCATCATACCTCAATAAGTTGTAATCTTGCATTGATAGGGTCTAAATGTGCCTTCATATGGTGTAGGCCTTCTAGGCCTTAATACTAGCTTCTAGGCTCAAAACCAAGTTTTAGAGATTGAGTCACTTGTATGAGTATATTATGGATTAAAAAAATTATTTCATATTATTTTTCATAACTTTTAACCTCCTATTTATTCTCAAGTTTCACTTGGTCTTTATGGTATCTCAAGATTGTTTGTGGGAATGATTGCCTGCCTACTTGTTTTAGCCCTTAAGGGCATGATTTGCATTGAAATCAGAGTTTTATCACCTATAAATAGGTTTATATAACTTAAAAACACCATTTTATTTCTATAAAACATTTACTTGATGTTCAAAACTCTCCACCAACTTGTAGACTTCAAAAATGTCTCATAGCCCCAATGATAGTTGCCACTAGACATGTGGGTGATTGTCACAAAACAACAGATAATTACACTCTTATTTAGACCCAAAAAATATTTTAAACATTTATAATTACTCATTATCAACATATAAACCAATTTTCTTACTTGGATCTTGTATATTAAGGTCTGTAGGTGATTTTTACCAAAACTTACCAATAGGCTGCCAAAATTTTAATGGAGAGTACCTTAGGTCTGAGACAAAATAATGGATATTTAAATTATTTGTCATTAAAAATATAAATAATATTATGGATATAATATGTCACAAATACCCTTTTTACTAAATTTGAGTTCTTGACTCCACGTGTAGGCACTTCAAAACATCAAAACCCTTCAAAAAGGTCCACTAGGCATTGACTGTGTCTGATTGTGGTTTTGTTTTCATGTTTCATCTTGTATTTGAGTTATAAAATTCTTTAATATTATTTTTAAATTTCATGAAACTACCCCTTATAATGGTCTCATCCTTCATTAGTTACCTTATACACTTATGTAACCTATCTCACACCTCATCCCCTTAAGAAAACTCCACTATGACTATATGCCAACTATGTTATAGATGATTTTGTGAGGTGTAGATGTGTTTAGTATTTATTACACCATAATTTGGTGCTTTAAATACTCAACATAACCCTTTAAACCTTATTCTTATCTCCTTCTTAGTGCATTTCCTCCTCAAGCAATGTTTCTAAGCCTTACACAGTCTTATTTATGTACAACAACCCCGTGTAGTACTTTCATGAGTTGGCATTGATTTAGTGATATTTATGAAGGATTGAATATGTCAAATTTTCACTTTAATTTCATATCAGACCTCACAATATTAAACTTTAATGGAATGGTCTTGAGTTTCACATTGAGAGCATGTGGGTTTATGAGGGGAAATGACCACCTTGCATGGTTGTAGGTGGTCATTTCATTAATGTTATCTTGAATTTAGCCTTAATTATAAACCCCTTTTATGATCCCTTGATCCATTAAATATATGAAACTCTTCATTGGTCCCCTTTGCTATCATACCTTTGTAATTTGATGAGGTAGACCTACCTTTTCATGGCTATAGGTGGACATTCTTAAGGTAAATGACTATATATTTTTTTGATAAATTTCTTCATAATATATAACCTAATTCAAATCTTGATTATTCAATATCACACCTTTAGTTCCCTATTAAACTTCCATGTGACACACAACCCCTTCATTAGACCACTCTGCATGAATCCTCTTTGAATTAGAGATAAACTAGTGTTGAGGAGGTTATAGATGATTTCACATCTCATTTGGCTCAAGAACCTATTATATCATACTTAAGTTGGACTAAATATTTAATGTTGAAAAAAACTCCAGTTAGTCTCATGGGCTCTTAAAAATTCTTTTCACCCTCCATTAGGTTTGAGACTAGGTCTACCCACGAGATAGGCCTATAGGTGCCTTGGACTAGGTTTGACCTTGTTAGAAGGGAGTTAAGATGGTAGAGACCCCTTTTTAGGTCCAAATAGACCCCTTTATTATTTATAACACCCCTAACATTGAAACCACTACTAAAACATGCCTTCTAGATAGTTTATTACACTATTATGCCTCCTAGATAGTCCATTCCTAAATGATATGGGGTATACCTTAATACAAAAATATAGATGGAAAACTAATTCCTATATTGGTTTTACATAAGGTAATTCTATATTCACCTCGACCATAGAGTTCAAGGACTTTGAAACTCCTAAAACACATTTTTTTATCTTATCCTATTCTTTAGATATTGAACCCTCTTGAAAAGGTAGATTGGTTACACCTTATAATGACTATAGTGTCCTTTGACTGTACGTATGGATTAGGATCATCAAATTAAAGTGTGTGGAGGTGGGAACCTAGCTGATCACATGATCTTCATACTTGTTATTGAAACTTTGATGTTCATCCCTTCTTGTACCTATCATTAACTTTACTCATTCTAGTATCAAATTCTTCTTCCACTTCATGTCACTCTCTAGGCCAATGAAGGATGGTTGTAGGTGAGTATTAGGCCCTTCTACATATTGAGTATAAGTTCTATGCTTTGAATTTGGTGCCAATAGACCCCTTAGGTCGCTACAATGCTCTCACTTTCCCTTGAAAACATCCTTGACTTCCACTACAACCTTTCTATACTATCATTATTGAATTTTATGTGAAATAAATGCACATGTATGAACTATTTAGACTCCATTCTAATTGGAGGTTGTAATTCATATTTCATTCTCCAAATTTGATTTTTAGACCATATTTATTTGACCACTTCCATGGCTTTTATAACCCATTTTTTTTAATCTTGGGTCCACTCTACATGCATGTTTATTTTGAAACCCAATGACTAGATTTTTCAAAACTAACAAATATTTCTTGAAGACAAAAAATGACAGTCTCTAGCCCATCATAGTCCATTGTAGAAGGTTTTGAGGCTTGTATCTTGAAACTAGGATCTCCTTAAGACACACAATTTCAAGGTGACCTTCTCGGAACTATATAAAACACCTCCATTGAAACCTTGGACTATATTTGACCTCATAAGTACATATAATAAATTCATAATCTTCTTCATCTAAGAGGGTCTCCATGATGTCCAATGATGGTCTAGCCTCTCTTACCTAGAATGGTTCATTTTTTCTCTCTCCAAAGATTAACTAGAGGTACCAGAACCTCACCAAGACACCCATAGATGCCTCAAAACATTTTCTTTTCCCTCAAATACCTACACCTATGCCAAAAGACTTATGATCATTAGGAAATATCTCCAACTCCTCTACTACATCCATTCCTCATGCTTAGGATTCTTAGCTAACAAGCCTAGTTTGACCCTAGCTCATAGTTTTAGTATTCTTCTCCTAAACTAAAGATTAGATCAAATCTCAATCATACCCTTAGGCATGGAACACATCCCTTTTAGTTAATTGACAACTCTAAATGGCCATAAAATGATCTCTTATCCAAATAATCATTATTTGCTCCATTAGACACATAAGCAATCTTAACATTATCAACTATAGGTAGTCTTTGATATTTTTCAAGTTTGTAGATATTATTTTAGGTAATGAGAGTGTGTATTAGGTCTATATTCACCTGATCCAACTCCTTGTCACTTTCTACAAACATACCAAACCCATCTTATTTACTCCTTACACAAACCTCCATCTACAACTCTTTCTTTATATAGCTTATATCTAAATCCTAAGCACATGTCTCCTATAGATGAAAACAAATTACTTTATTAGTTATCTATATAATCATTTTATTCACCCTAGTCACAAAACATTCAAACTCTTCCCTCTTGCATTAAAAACCTTGAGTCAACCCTTGGTTCATACTATTATCCAAACCAAAAAGATACACCAAGTGCATATTTAGGGTTCTTGAGACTAGAACATTGTAACAAGGAACTTGATTTAGATATTTTAAAGGTTTTATGCCCTTCTAAAAGCTCATTTAACTCTCTTTCTTCAATAAAACCTTCAACTTTATTTCCCACCTTTTACCCTTGCCTTGATTACTCACCATATAAGCCAACACAGTCAAGGATAAGTGGTTGAAAGTGTGTATTAGAATTTTCATGATATGAACAAATAAGACCTTTTTCATCCATCATTTTTTTGTTTATACTTATAGCTTTATATATTTTACCATAGTGGATTAAGGCCTCTTACATCCTTCTTGTCATTGTGACACGTTCTTCCATTAGTTGTAAGAACCTATCTAGTATGGACTGAGACAATATACCTTGCGTGGATTGAAGAAGCCTAGATGAACACATAATAATCATCCTTGTTTTTTAAGTTGTATCCACCTATCTCAACTAGACCCAACCACTTAATTTGATTAATTTTTTACCAAGACATTGTTCCACTATATAATCCATACCAAAAACTCATGACACTTTATCTCCATGACAAGCCATGTAATATACAGCTATAAGTATATTTTGTTTAGCTCTAGGATTAGACTAAATTTAAAAGAGCCTTCTCTCATGATAAATACAACTTCTAAATAAGTTTTAAATCCATAAGGGATGCATAGACCTACCTTAAGTTTCAAGTTTCACACCCACCAATACTATAGCCTGATCCCTAAAAAGATCATTGTAGGTCATCATTTTGATTATATTTTGGATTACCTCATGAACTCATTTGGTTTAAAAGTGAACTAACTACTCCTCCAAGTTTGGTGGCATAATCATCTCCCATAAATAACACTTCTTTCAAGGCCATATTGAACCCAAGATAAACATTTTCATCTTCCTCATACCCTAAAGGCTACTATATGAATTGTGGCAGGGTAAAACATGATATGAGAAGTGTTGAATCCTTGAGGAAGATTCATAATGTGCATGAGATTCTGAGACTTGTTTCATTTACCTTGAAGAATTTATGTAATCACCAAGACCCTTGTTTCCAAAATATTTCTTTTCCATATTCATCATTAAGAGCATCTTTTATACTCAGCTTTAGGTGTTGATTTTCACCATTGTATGGATTGATGGCAAAGAGAAAGTTGGCTTCAAGAATAAAAAATTGTTCTAAGATTCTCCTAAAACCCCTTAACATAAACATTTAATTTAAGGAACACCCATTTTAACACAATGATTGTTAAATGGGGTGAAGCAAATATCACTTTTACCTTAATTTTCATAAAAGTACCTTAGTTTGTCTAAATAAGACAAATTTATCATGTTTATGCCCTGATTTAGAAACCTTCAAAACATTTTCCTCTTTGATTTCAATGCTCTCCTTGGATTAAAACATGATATACCCTCAAATTGTTTTCTATAAACCTTGAGTTGTCTCATGAAACAAACCATTTTATCACAAGGATTGTTGAAGGGGGTGAAGCAAAAGATCACCTTTACCTTAATTTTCATAAAACTACCTTATTTTCTCTAAATAAGGTAGATTTATCAAGTCTATAACCTGATTTAGCAACCTTAAAAATGTTTTATTATTTTATTTAAATTCTCTCATTGGGTTAAAGCATGATATACCCTTAAATTTTGTTCTATAAACCTTAATTTTTCTCATGAAACAAACCATTTCCCCTTCAAACCTTTGATAATCACCTTGTTTGTTGTAGGTGGTCATTTGACCTTAACATCTACCAAGGCTTTCATGAAGGTGTTCAATTTATCTCTCCATATATTTTTAAATTATTATAATATGATGTAAAGGGGTACAATGAGTGATCTCAATGTTTAGATATGATTATTACCAGTCCCATGTTCATATCTATAGGTTAGACTTACCAAGATTTTGAGATGAAGGTACACTACTAGACCTCAAAGTGTTCTTTGGTACCTTGAAAGAGTAAGGCTCCTTGAACCTAATTTGAACTACCGTACAAGAATAAAGTATACTTATTTGGGAAATTTGATAAACTATGATTATGATGACATCATTTGAAACCATTGAAACACTAGAAACTAATATCTATAGTTGTACATTATTGAATATACTTAAATAATAAAACTATGTAAAAGGAAAATGTTAGGCCCTTTTCCAAGTTAAGTAGTGGAGCTACACCAAATCTAAGAAAACCTAGCCATGATTCAATCATGGTAGATGATTGTCATTTTATCATCTAGTGACACCAACTAGGAAGCGATGAACAAATCCTTTCTGAATCAACCAACATTAGAAAGTGGGTGCATGGGAAAACAACTACTCATATTAAAGCCAAGTGTAGTAGATGAGGTAGGATGTGTACCTACAATGCCAACTTAGTGATCAATGTGCTCCAATCCCCATGATCTTAAGAAACTTTAAAATTTAATAAAAGGACGCTAAGTTTAGTTAGAGAGGGAGACAATTTAGAGTAGCGAAGCTTTGGTGAATTATTCCTAGATTTTTGTCATTAGAGTTAGAAATAGTTTAGGATGATTTTGATGCTCCTCATTGTAGCACCCAAGCTCTCCTACGATCCTTTGGGCCTTTATAAATTCATGTCAATCATTTGCTTAAATTATATTAACTTATATATTTATTATTGTTAACTTTAGTTAATGATGAAGCTTTGTGCATCATTTAATGGGTTTAATGCTTTAAGTTTATAATATGTATCTTAAGCTCTCACAAGCTTTTATCCTAGCCTATTCATGGTGTGCCTGTAGATAGTGATGAACCCCATACCAAGATATGAAATTCATTAAGTATGGTTAATTCCCTATACCCCAAATTTATACCTATGCCTAAGCTTATGTCTATGATAAAGACCCTTAACTATATACCCAATCGCCCCTCAAGCACCTGAGCAATATTAAGCCCATGAAGCCCAAGGTTTTCACCTATAAATGTATAACCATCATTGTAATAACTTAACCTCTAAATAATAGAGTTATGATATGGGATAACTATCCCAACACAGACGTTAGTCCCTTCTCTATTGTGCTTTGGGTGAGAACATAAGGCTTGTGCCTTATGTAAAGTGATGTTAGTGTAGTCCACTGTTAAATGTTGAGTGCCATAGGGTTAATCAAGGCGTGCACCCCAATGTAACAAGACTAAATTTAAGTTGGAAAATTATAATAGTGCATGACTAAGCACATGACAAAAATGCACACTTTTTTACAAAAATTTGGTTCTGTTGTTGAGACTCATTGAATTTTGTTACTATAATGGTGTGATAGGACTATGATCTTACTCTCCCTTGAGAAGATTGAGCACTAGATAGAATAAGTGTAAGATATATTTATGTTAAAGCATCCAACTTATAAGGGACTAAACCCAAATAAGTGGGTCCAAAACTACTTTTATGATGCCCTATATGAGGTTTTCTTTGGTGAATTACCAAAGCAAGTGTACTGCTAGTTGGCTGCTCAAGTGATAAATAAAAGTTGAATCTATGGACAGTGCCTCTAATAGATGAAAGATCACCTAGAGATGCATGGGAATTAGGATTCCACCTAGACTAGAATCATAGAGAAATGGTCGAAAGGGGTGATAAATAGCTAGATGATTAAGTTCATGGTATCGATGAACTCCTACCCTAAAAAAGCAAAATACCAATTCTTGCATGAGCCTATAAGATCATTTATCAAATAAGTTGATATCTAATCAAGAATTTGATGGTGGATTATAGATTTAAATAGTGACGATGGAATGCTAAATTCCTCTCGCGTATGATTAATGCCATAGGGAAGAAGGAGAAATGTAGGTGAAGCAAAATGGAAGGGGATGAATAGATTAACAACTAAGAGCTTAAGAGACAAGCTTATTAAAAGAAGAGGCATGGATTGATAGAAGATCTATAACTTGGAAGTATCGAGAAGAACCATAGTGAGTGAGAAGGGCATGGGGAAGGATATATTGAATGGAAGTTGTACCTGGAGGAATGAGCACTTGAAACCTTGGAAAAAATTCCATAGTTGATGAGTGAACACTTGATGTCCCTTTAGAACTTTACCATTAGATACGCACTGAATGTACATACCCCTTTGAACCTATGGTGCAAGCTCATGTACTATATCCCCTATGAAATATAGAAGATTGATAACCGACCTTGTTATCGACTTATATTTTGATAGTTTTACAAATTTGGACTAGAAATTTGTGATTAAACAAGTTATCTTGTACAAGGATTTAAGTGAAGATATATATAGATTTCGAGGTTTTATCCTAACTAGAAAAAATGTAAGTACAAGCACCCTAGTTTAGATAATGTCAGTTATGTAGTATGGGTAATAGCCTGTAAGAAGTGGCCTTATACCACTGGTTGATATTATGATTCCGTCATCTTCTACAATGATAGAGTAACCATGGTACTGATTCTTGACCTACTATTTGGAGGCCTTGGAGGACCAAAACTAGGACAAGTACTAGGAGGAAAAGTTCCCCAAGAATCAGTTACTTCCCATCCCTAGATCTATTAAGATATAGCCATGCATCTAATATAGCATTGAGGCATGAAGAATATCATAGAGCATTTTCTTAAGTGTGAAATTCACCTTTTCATTTGGGGAATAACCCTAGTTTAAGTGCAAAGAAACATAATTTGTGACAACCTTTCTTTATCATGCTTATAATTGGTATAAAAAGTTTGATCCTAACTAAGATATGGTTGATTTTGACACCCTAAAGGTAGCCTTCTTGAAGGAGTTTGATATAACTCAGTTTGAGTAGTAGAGCATTGTAATGCTTAAGGAGATCAACTAGGAATTATCATAGAGTGTGCACTTGTAACATGCTAGATTTAAAACCCTCCTTTCTAAGCTCCCTTATCATATTCACCCCTCTTATCATGTGCAATAGTTCACTAGAAGATTTTTGGTACCTTTTGGAAGGGTTTTATCCATGAAAAAATTTATAGACCCTCAAGAAGCACTTGAATCCATGCTTAGAGCTGAGGTGATTGGGAGTGCCAATATAAGAATTATCCCTTTCATGGAGGCATAGATTTTGTCTATGGCCTCCTAACTATAGAAGCTAACTACTAGTTCATTATAAGACACTCAAATTGGGTTGTGGTTTATTGACTATGAGACAAAGGGTCATAATAAAAGTAACTACTCTAAGAAGAATGTTCGCATACTACTTCTTAGCTATGAAGTTTGTCATGAGGTGCATGATGTTCAAAACTACCCCTTATTATAATACACCATTCAAGTCAACACAACTATCTATTAGAAATTTATGTGACACCTACACTCAAAACATAGCTAACTACCATGTAATTGATGGCATGTGTCAAATCTTGGAGAGAGGTACATGATAGGCAACTAAAATAGCTAGAGGGTAGGTGAACCAAGGAAATGAGTGTTATAACCAACAAAATGTTGGCTATAATAACCAAAGAGGTGTCAAGGGGTGAGGTGGAGGGAACGGTGGAGGAATATTTCAACCACAATAATGTTCTAAATGTGGGTTGACCAAGCATTATCATCATGACAACCTAATGCATCTAACATGTAGGTATTGTAGAGGATTACATTAAATCAAAAAATTCTCTAACTTGTAAAAAACTATAACCCAAGGTAAAACGTGTGATGATAGGGTTGTAGGGATGATTAGGCATGAGCCTAAAGATATGAAATAATATCCAAATGTGTATCTATAACTTACAAAGTTAATTAAAGTGTATGCAACCGTATAGAGTGGGTTAACCACTTAGCTACCAACACAAGAGCTAGACTTGAAAGATGGTGAACTAAGATGCAATGAGTCTATAACACAAATTGAGCCAAAATTTACACCCTACCTTTACCCTACACATCAAAATGACATCCTACAACAAGCCATAAGTGTAATACAAAATTTATAAGGATAACTCCAGATGGCCATAGATATAGAAGCGTAGGCTACCACCTCATGCAAAAAGTAAGATAGATAGAAGGTTGAAGTATACAAATTAATAGAGATCTTATGCCTCCTATAATTAAATGGGATTTTTATCTTGATAAAAAAAAATTAATCTTAGAGCATACAAGGAGAAATCCAAGTGATTTTTTTGATCCCCATGTAATTAAAGTTATTGCACTATATATGGAGTGGTCATGTGAAGCAAGGCATACTCAGAAACATAGAGTATGACAAATATTTAATAGTAAATGCCAACATCGAGGGATGGTCCATCTATGAGGTGATGATCAACACTAATGCAGAGGTTAATATCCTAACCAATATTTCATGGTAGAAGATGGGTAGGCTAGCCTTAAGGCCTTCTCCCCTTGTAATTTTCATGGCTAACAAGATCTAAGTGCAGCTGATAAGAATTATGTAGGGTACCATTGTAGATATTATGGGCACTAAATGCCACACTAACTTCAAGGTTATTTAGTTGGATAAACATGATAACTACCCAATGCTTCTAGGAAGGCCTTGGTGCTATGCCAACAATGTAGATATATGCTTCAAAAAGTGATACATGACCTTTGAAAATGGAAAGGAAAGGGTAGTGATACCCATTTTAAGTGACCAATGACCCCCTATGTGGATATCATTGATATGGGGGATGAAATTAGTCATATATATAACATCATAATGCAAGACAATAATAATATTGATCCCTTAAATTAAGGAGTTATTTTTTAGGAGGATGGGCAATCAACCTCAGACACAATAGATGTGATTTACGATTCATGGGTTGAAGAGGCTTATGAATCCATTGGTCATAGATGTTGTTAGGTGTGTAAAAATGCACCAAATCCCATGAATACTAGTTGGGTCCTAATTGGTCATGCTCTAAAATTATGGGTCCCATGGCATGAGGAGAAAGGAAAGAGGGTACTCTTCCTAACCAAAGTCAAGCTTATAGTTCTCCAAAAATTTGAGGGGAGAAACCCAATGGAAAGGTATGGCCATGACCTTGAATCATGCATCCTCAAAGAGATAGACATAATGGGTGCACTATTGCATACCTTAAGAAGCACTATCATTCAATGGTGGGTAGCACAAATGTCTAACTTGCCAACCTATCCAAAGGTAAAAGTGGACATTTGCACTAAATTCAAGAGGAATAATAAGAAATTAGATATATCATCACATTATTGTGACTTTAATCCTATGGCTCATCTGCACCTATGTGAAGAAACATGGACTAACTAAAGTGTGAATTACATAAATAAATTATGGGTGCAAGCCGTTTATTAGACTTTAAACACATGGGCATGAGCATGGTGCGTGGTCAACGAGATGTACTAAGAGATAACTAATTGGGATGCCTTGAAGGATAAGCTTTTGAATAACTTTTCCTTTTTTTCACAAAACTTGGACTTGGTTGATCCATTACAATAAATTTAGAGGACAGTGTTTAAGGATACCACCATCCTCAAGGAGCACCTGAAAAACATGTTCAAGGAAACAGGTAGGTACTCCTAACTTTATTTGAGGAATATATGATCAATAGTGACTCAAACAAAGAAGACAATGAAAATTTGAAGGAGTGATATTGGAAAAGACTTACTGCCAAAAGAAATCTTGTGTACCAAGTAGATGATAACACTCCCAATGAAGAAGACCCCACTCATCTTTGTGTCGAGACAACAGAGGGAACTTGACAAGTTGAGGACTCACAGTAGGTAAAGAGTGAGCCATGCCACACACCACTAAATATAATCAAAGTGGGCATCAATTCAAAAGGAGAGATAAATATGGCTACTCTAGGTGCCTATTGGTCTGACATAAAGCTAACATAAATCATAGACCTCTTCAGGGAGTTTCAAGACTTATTCCAAAAGACTTATTAGGATATGAAGGGCACACACCCATGCCTTAGTAATATTATCATGAATCTAATTTATGATGCAATATTGGTCAAAAATTACCCCTATAGGATGAATCCTAACCTCCACACTAGGGTCAAAAAAGAGATCAACTTAATGCTAGCTATAGGAGTCATTACCCTATGTAGGAGTATGAGTGGGTAATCCCATTAGTAATAAGAATTAATAAGGATGGGTACATTCACAAATGCATAAATTATAGAATGTTTAATGCTATCTACATAAATGACCCCTTTACAACTTTGTTCACTGATGAAATCCTAGAAGGCATCATATGATGCAAGATCTACAACTTCAATGATGGGTTCTTTGGCTACCACCAAGCCTAGATTGAGGAGGAGGATAAGCTTAAAATAACCTTTATGATTGAATGAGGTTTTTTTTCTTATAATATGATGCCTTTTGGACTTAATATTGAGCCATCCATGTTATCTAGAGTGGTGATCACCATGTTCATAAATTTCATCCACAAGTTCCTCCAAATCTATCTAGATTATTGGATGGTATATGGCCTCATTGAGGACCATTGTGATAACGCATGACTAATGTTTAAGAGTTATAGGTAGCTTTAGATATACCTGAACATAAAAAAGTGCATCTTCACAACACTCTTTGGAACCGTACTCAGGAACATCATCTATAAGGATGGGTTGATCATTGATCTAGTGAAGATTATCATCATCATTAAACTCTTGACTCCTTCCACATAGAAATATGTTCATACCTTTTTTGGATATTTTGGGTATTACAAAATATTTGTAAGGAATTAAGAAAAGATTGTAGCACTAATAGAAGAGATTTTGTGTAAGGATGGACCATTCTACTAGTGTGAAGAGCAAGAGGATGCCTTTGATACCCTGAAGCTCAGATTAAATAGTGCACCTGTATTATATTTTCCTGAGTGAATAACACCTTTTCATGCTTATGGCTCTATGATTAACACCATTTTGGTGCAACCTTATGAAATTAATATGAATCATCCCATCTCTTTTTATAGCAAAATTTTGACCCTAATAGAGTAGAACTACACAATGATAGAGCATGAGGTGCTCTTCATGGTCTATGCCTTACAAAAATTTAGACAATATTTTTTGGCAACCACATTCATCTTTTTCATTGATCATGATGTGCTTAATTACCTCATGAAAAAACCTATTTTATATAGGTGTATATATATATGGATAGTTATATTCCAGGAGTTCTAGTTCTCCATTTTTGTTAAGCCTAAAAAGTAGAACTTGAGGCCAAACCATTTGTCCATCATCAACTCTGGTGATGTGGTTGTGCCTATTGAGGATGACATGTTAGATGCATAAATTTAAAGAGTCTAGAGCATCCTTGAGGATTTAATATAGATCGCTACCTTTCTATCATCTAGATTTATGACCTAAACTATGACCAATAAGGAGAAGAAACCACTCCCTTTCATCTCATTAGCAAAGAACTATATAAACTAAGTAGAGATGAAGTGTTGCACTGATGTGTTTTAGAGCATGAAAAATAATTCATGTTGTGATTGGTGTATGAAGGCATAGTGGGAGGAAATTATAGTGGTTATGTAATTATGTGACAAGTGTTATGATTAGGCTTGTGGTGACTAAGTTTGTTTCAAGATGAAAAAGATTTTGCTAAGTCATGTGACATATGTCAGTGCACATGGAAGCCTAACCATCAGGATGAGATGCCCCTCATTCCCATTCTTGACCAAGTGCCATTTGAGAAATGAGCCACTAATTTTATTGGGTTGATAACTCCAGTAACATGATGCACATATAAAAGGTATATTTTGGTGGTTATGTTTTATTTCACCATGTGGGTTAAGGTCACATCAACAAAAGACTACATAATTTCCACCACCACATAATTATTTTGGGTAATGTAATAATCTAATATAGGTTTCAACTCAATCTGAATAGCGACAAAGGTACTCACTATATCAATGAAATGGTGTGCATATTATTGATTGAGTATATGGTAGTGTACCAAAAAATGACCATTTATCATCCATAAGCAAATGAAACAGTTGAGGCATTTAAAAATATACTAGGAACATGTCTCACAAAGATATGTGATATGGGTCTTAAATATTGGGAGGATTGAGTATCAGCATTGTTATGGGTATATCACACAACCTATAAGTGCCTAAATAAGGCTACGCCATTTATACTCGTAGTTGGCACTAAGGCTATCCTTTCTATGGAGTTTTTAGTACCATCATTTTGAATCACATGAATCAATTGGTTAGATGACCAAGACTCACTAAACACAAAGATGGTATATTTAGAACACTTAGATGAGACACATGCCCAAGACAAGTGGAGCCAAAAAATAAAAAAGGCACATTACAAGATCTAACATGAAAAACATATAAAGAACAAGGTGATAACATAAGGAGCATAGGCTATACCTGTAAGTTGGAAGCTCACCACAGAATAGGCTCTGATCATTTCCCTCTTATATTCACAGCGGACAAATTGATCCAAAAAAAGAATCACCCTTTCAGATTTGAAAAGATGTGGCTGCAACATCCGCAGTTTGAAGGCAAATTTAAAGAATGGTGGAATATTCCCATTGAGGGATCAGCTCTCTTCCGAGTTGCATCCAAACTAAAAAATGTTAAAAAGGAAGTTAAGAAATGGAATAAGGACTATTTTGGTAATATTTTTGAGAAAAATAAGACCATCAAGGAGAACATCAGAAGAATCCAGGAAAAAATTCAGCAAGATGGATATACTTCAGAATCTCATAGAGAAGAAAGTGAGCAATTGGTACAGTGCCAAGACATAATAACTAAGGAGGAAACCTTTTGGAGACAAAGATCAAGGGTGCAATGGTTGAAAGAAGGAGATAAAAATACAAAGTTTTTCCATATCTCCACTTTGAAACATAGAGCGAAAAAACATATTCATCATTTGAAAAAGGAGATCAGAAGATAACAGAGGAAAAGGAAATAAAGGAGGAAATGATTTCATTTTTCTCCTCCCTGATGAAGGTAGATAGAAACATCAACTTGAAAAGCCAGGCTGATATTCTACGAGTGATTCCCCCTTTGATCTCGAAGGAGAAGAACAATATGTTATGTTCTATACCTAAGGAGGAGGAAATCTTCAAAGCTGTTAGATCTCTTGGAGGAGAAAAAGCTCCAGGACCAGATGGTTTCCCCATGTTCTTTTTTCAAAAGCTTTGGAAACTTATAGGTAAGGATGTCAGTAATGCAGTGAAGGAGTCTTTTGGAGCTAAACAGATGCTGAAGGAAATTAATGCCACTTTTCTGTGCCTTATTTCGAAGAAAGCAGGAGTGGACTGCCCTGATCAGTTCAGACCGATTAGCTTGTGCAACTCTATCTATAAGATAATTTCCAAAGTTCTCACGACCAGACTAATCCAAGTGATCCCTTCGATAATAGCTAACCAACAAAATGGATTCATTCTTGGCAGACAAATCCTCAACTCAGTTATTACGGCGCATGAGAGTATTCACTCATTGCTCAAATCCAACACTGAGGGGTTCTTAATGAAAGTGGACATAGCAAAAGCATACGACAGGGTGGACTGGCTATTCCTTTCTAATAGTCTTATTGCCTTTGGATTTGAACAAAGAGTGGTTGCTATTATCAAACAGTTGATATCCATAACTTCTATAGCCGTGTTGGTAAACGGAAGTTCATCTCATTTTTTCAATCCGTCTAGGGGATTAAGACAAGGGGACCCTATATCCCCAATTCTTTTTATTATCATGGTTGATAGTATGGGGTGATACCTAAGGGACTTATTTCGTAGAGGTTTATTTAAAGGTCTGAGACCCTCTTCGCATCCTTTAACTTGCTCCCATGGCCAATTTGTGGACGACACTATTTTCATGGGACAGTCTGAAGTCACTGAAGCAAGAATTCTAAAGGAAGCTATTAATCTGTATTCCTCGGCCTCAGGACAGCTTATAAACTGGAACAAAAGTGCAATTTTCTTCACCGATACCCCAGATTATAGACAGAACAAAATTGCAAGAATCCTTGATTGCTCCATAGGTTCTTTTCCTTCCACATATCTTGGCCTTCCTTTTGGTACGAAAGCCCCTGAAACCTTTTGGGAAGGTCTAATCAACAAATTTATTAAGAAGCTGGTGGGATGGAAAGGCAGTCTTCTTAGCCATGGAGGCAAGCTTACACTCCTCAAAGCTAGTCTTCAAAGCATACCTACGTATGCTTTGAGCCTTTTCAAAATCCCCACTAAATTTGCAGAAGCAATTGAAAAAATTCAAAGAAACTTTCTTTGGTCAGGTACTGAAGAGAAAAGGAGAATGCCTCTTATTGCATGGGATAATATTTGCAAACCTGTCAAGGATGGTGGACTTGGTATAAGGAAAATTAGAAGTATGAACACTGCCCTTTTAGCTAAACAGGGATGGAGGGTCTATCAGGAAAATAAAGAATTGAGTAAAATATGGAAGCATAAGTACTTATTTAAGGCAAAGTCACTTCCTGACTTCTTTACTACTCTGGATATATCCCATCCTTCTGCCATTTGGGGGCCAGTCCAGGGAACAAAACATGTTCTCGAAGAAGGAAGTTCTTGGAAAGTAGGAAATGGTAAAAAGGTGAAATCCTGGGAAGATATTTGGTTAAGAGGAAAACCTTTACAGGAAGAAATCCAAGATAAAGATATAATAGAAAGATGTAAACAAAGAGTGGGAATAATGGTTAATCAATACTGGCAGAACAACACCTGGGTAAACCTCACTGACTATGATCAAGATCTCAAGCATATTCAATTATCCCTAAATGCAATATCTCTATATCCTAATCAAGATGATAGAATTGTTTGGAACTATGAGCCAAGTGGACAGTTTAAAGTTTCCTCCATCTTCATCTTTAAGGGAAATGGTAGAAAACCGTTATGGACAAGAGCCTGGATTAAGGGGCTCATCCCTAAAATCAAGTTCTTTTTCTGGACCCTTCTCCAAAATAAAATTTTGACTCTGGATAACTTACAGAAACGCAGAATCAATATTGTTAACAGGTGTATTCTCTATAAGAAAAACCTTGAAGATAGAGATCATTTGTTTGTGAATTGTTCCTTCACTCAGCTTGTTTGGAAGGAGGTTCTCTATCTATGGGGCATTACATGGATTCATCACAAAAACGTGGAACTTTCTTTCAAAAGTTGGTATTTCCCTTCAAAGAACCCTAATGTTCTCTTCTTATGGAAAATTACCCTTCCCCATACTTGGTGGGGAATATGGAAGGAAAGAAATAACCGAATATTTAGATATAAAGAACTTCCTAGATGGGTGGTAGGACAGAATATTATTAGAGCTTTAAAGGAAAATTTTGTGTCTC
The DNA here is from genome assembly GCA_037957365.1 of Torreya grandis. Classification (NCBI taxonomy): domain Eukaryota; kingdom Viridiplantae; phylum Streptophyta; class Pinopsida; order Cupressales; family Taxaceae; genus Torreya; species Torreya grandis. The sequence goes on from JARHVA010003029.1 coordinate 78,539, forward strand.
AAAGGAATCCAAGCTCTACTCTCAATGTGGATAATCCCTTGAGGACGGATATTCCTCTTGGTAAACCTGAAAACCCAAGATTAGGTGTTACTTGGAATGCTCCCCCTCAAGGGTGGATTAAAGGTAACTTTGATGGTGCTGCCAAAGGGAACCCGGGGAAGGCTAGTTGTGGGGATGTCTTGAGAAACCATATGGGTATGGTTATTGATGCTATCGCAACCCCCATTGGTATATCTAATTGTCACATTGCTGAAGCTACTGCTGCACTCCAGACCCTTAAATTAGATGTGGATTTGGGTTATCCTAAATTATGGCTTGAAGGGGACTCTTTGAATGTTATCAATATTCTCAATAACAAGAATACTGTATCTTGGACCATAGAGGATAAGGTAAAGGAGATGAAAATACTTTTGAAAAAATTTGAAGATGTTAAAATCACCCACACCTTTCGAGAAGCCAATGGTGTTGCTGATTGGCTTGCTAATTGTGCTGTCCGGGAAGGTCAAATAGTGAGGTGGTATCAATCTTTAGAAAGGAATGTGGATTTAAGGGCGCTCATTTTTCATGATGCCACCCATGCGAAAGAAGGTAAGTTTGGAGTATAATAAAATTATAATGAGTAGGAGGAGTGGTAGCATGGGGAAAGGAATCCAATTATTAAAGAGCAAGGCCCTCAAGAGGGATAAGCGGATCATGAAAAAGCACATTCAAAGTTGAATTCCCAATCAATACGATAGTAGAAGGTTTCAGGGCAAAGTCCACAGCAAAAGGGAATTGAAGAAAACAAGTATGGCTCGTGAAAGGAAGGGAAAACCCCGTAAATAGGAACCCAAGAGCTGTGAAGTATGGAGAGAGAAGCATGAAGTCTAGAGAATCTTACAGAAAGGAGAAGTTACGAGCTACATGGAAAGACTCCATGGCTCAAAACCGCATATCACGACGGCCTTTTTCAAAAATTGGTTTGACGAAAGGGTCACCTTGCATGGTATATCAATAAACTTAACAGAGGACTTTATTGCTGAGGTTACAGGGCTGCCAATGGATGGACTCAAATTTTCCAAGCAAACAAGCATTTCGAACGAGGCCTTTTGTAAGTTCCCCAAAACGGACGAGGAAGAGCAGAAGCTGGTCAAAAATGGGGATTTCTATGAGCTGTACCAGATTAAAGGGATATGGAGGGATGTCTTAAGCTATATTAGGGAGTACTTCATCCTGGACAGAAGAAGCAAGCGAGTGCACAAGTTCCATTTTGTTTTCCTCAACCATTTCAGGCATAAGGTTAGTCTGTCTTTTCCTTTTTATCTTCGCTATTCCTTAGTCCAAAGCTTATATGCTCATATGAAAAAGGAAACACGCCCTATTCTCCATGAAGGCCTTATTCTGCTTATTGAAGGCTACTGTAAGAATAGGGCAATGGTTAAGTAGCCCAAACAAGGGAAAAATAAGGTGTTAGGAGATAAAAAGAATGAAAGAGTAATCAGGAGAGGCAAATTCATGTCCCCCAGTCCTAAACAGCAGAATGTAGAAGAAGAAAGGGGACGGGAGAAAATTGAAGAACCCAAGAAGGAAAAACTGGAGGAAGAAGAAGGAACCGAAAGCTGGGATACTAGCTCATGTGATGATGAAGAATGTTCTGAGGAAATTGAAAAAGATATAGTGAATATTGAGGAGGATTCTGCTAATAGAACTGTAGATACGGAGGAAAATCAGAATGTGTTGGAGGAAGAATTTGACCAAGAAGATCCTATTGAGGACCCAACTTCAAAGAACGAAAAAGAAAAATTTGATCAGGATGATATTCAAAATAAGAAGATGGAAATACATTCTGGAATCAAGGAGCGGGAACAAAAGAGTCAAGAAGATACCTTTGAAGAAGCCAGGAATAGTCCTTATAAAAAGCCTGAGGACTGGAGAGGGATGAATCAGAATGAAGAATCATATACTCCTATGACCTGGGTGAACTGTAAGGCAGAGGCATCTTCCCAAATCGATTCTTGGATGTGCAAGGAGATCATGGATCTCAAGAGAAAAGTGGAAAATTTGGAAGATTCCCTAAAAAATGCTTGCAACAAAATAAACAACATGGAAAACCAGTTAAGCGAGATCCCAGTCAAGCTCAAAGCTTATGAAAACAACCTTCGAGAACTTATAAAGGACAATAGAAAGAAAATGGAGGAAGTAACATCCAACATTTATGTTGCTGCTATCAATATAGGTAAACGAGCTAATGAGGAGACCAAAGCACTAGAGGGTCCTAGCAAAAGGATGAGGCAAAGCTCTAGAAAGAAAGATACACAAAAAGGAGCTCTGCTGGAGGCTACCACCGAGGAAACTGTTTTGAAAGGAAAAGAAGCCATGAACTTGATTCTAGAACTTGATGAATAATCTGGTCCTTCTTGTTGGTTTAGAAACTGGTACTGTTCCTTGTTTTATCTTGTTATCTTTTGTCTGTTGTGTTACCAGATCTATGTTTTCTGGGTTTTGACCAGATGTTTATCTGGTGGGTCCAAGTCCATATAAAACCTGTTTTTGCTACTTAACTGTAGTGTTTTTTTAGGCTTTGCCTGTGGTTTTAGACATTCTCTCTTTCGCTCTTTGTAATAGGGTTTTGGGGCCCCTTCAAAACCTGCTTTTACCCTCAATCTAAAAACATAAGGAGCATTCAGTTTGCTCTATTACTCCAGGTATATTAGGCACCCAACCAAACTATAGATAAGGTGGATGTGCCCTTATATCATACACCACATATTAGAGATAGGCACATGCAAGTTATATATGATGACTAGAGAAATACTCCCAGGGCATTTCAATGTCAATACGTTGAAGCCATATAAGAAATAGGATGGTGCTTGTGCCATAAGAACCCCAACTTGTTAGTCACTAGTAAGTTTGAGATGATATGACCAAAATAATGTTTGTTATAATCCAAATAGTTCCTCTTTGTTTTGTTTTGCTCTTTTGGCATTAATGTAAAGACTGTAGAAGTATTGATTTAAAGCCCACCATGAAAATCTACTAACACTTCATTCATAATTCTAGTTGGGTGAGTCAAACACTTAGGTGCTATCTAAGTGCCTAAGTGTAAACACCTAAGTTATGGGTGTGTGAATTTTTATAGAGTTTGATAATAGGTGCATTAGATCTTCATACATGAGATTCAACAAGTGAGGAATTTATAGGCCAATAGAAGGGCTAGTTTAGTGATTCCAAGAATAATTATATTCAGGTGAGTCAAGTGAGGCTACTTCATAAGTGCCTACACCAGATACCTACATGTTGGATACATGAAACTCACTAGATTTAGAGAAAAAGTGAATAGAGAGAATCAAACAAGAAAAATTAAAGATGCACAACATGATTGTGTGCAAGAGAAATTGAATAAAAACAACATGATCTTGAATAAGATAACCAAATGAGAAGAATCAAACACTGGAGGGCCAACAGAAAGGATTTATATGGGGTAGGATAGGCAAAGGCAAGATGAATCACAAGGAAGTGACCAATATAGATAATCACACTTGAAATAGAAGCACAACAAGAAGAGAATATGGAATTGAGGAGGTTGAATTGCATGCATGTGAGGTACTGCACCTAGGTTTCAATAAGAATAGTGAAGGTCATGCTAATTAAACAAAACATAGTATAATCGATAAAGATAGTTGGTATTCACCCATATTTGAGTGGGAAGTGATTGTTTTAACAATAAGTCACTTAATCTAAATACCTTTAAAATAATTGAATGAGGTAATGGTTAAAGGAACTAAAATATTCATTAAATGCATTAATGGTATAGGATTTTTGTGGATTTTATGGAAGTTTACATTGTTCAGTAAATCTAGATGCTACCATGCCTTAAAGCACCTACATTAAAATATGGTAGATGGAAGTAGGGTATAAAACATCAAGTAGAAGATTGGTTTTGGTTACAATATTTGTGTGAACTCTATACATTGAGAAAATCATATTGAAAATAGGAGAAGAGATGAGATGAAATACAAAAACCATACCAGAATGAGAATTGGAGCACCTACAGGCACCAAAAGTGAATGATTGTGGAGTAGGAAAAGTTATGTTCATTTTGAGATTGGTGTAGAGAGGTGTGGGGAGATATTTATATAGAAACCAATCAATAGAAAAGATAAGTTGATGCCTAGGCCACCATTAACTTCTCAACTCAAAATCCAAAGGTACAATTGTGTATCTCATGACTATAAAGTGCCATTAACAATTCAAGGCTTCAATATACCTAAATTACCACACTTCAATGCTAGTAGATTCAAGATTCGATAAAATGAAAAGTGATCAATTTTATAACAACAAGATCCAAAGTGGGTACGTAAAATAGTAAAAGCATCCATTGTAAATACAATATCACTACCAATGGAATGAGTCAGCATTACACAAGTTAATATCAAGGTGCTACTGAATATGTCTTATTAGGTGATGTAATTTACCCCAAAATTCTTAGTAGGGGAACATTGGATTTATTTTTTTACACCTTCTATTTGGAGGAGTATAAACACCATACCTCAAACTATATGCAATACTTAATTCTAGATTTGAAGGTTGATACAAGAAACAATAAAAAGCAAGGCATAATGTTGTTTGATGTCTCAATCTAATAGAGATAGATGGCATTAAATGCAACTCAAATTTATGAGTTATTATGTTTTTGAAAGCTAAAGTAACTCATGTTGTTCCTTCTTTTATGAGTCCATGGAGACCACATATATTTTGTAGGGAGGTGCATGAGGATTTTGGTGTACTTGATAGGAAGGATAATCAAGCTCCTAGAACTTATAAAATATATTCATGAAATGATGAGAAATGATGAAGAGGTTTAGCACATGGAAAATATCTTTAATTATTATAAGGGAGGATTCACATTCCCCATCAACTATTATAAGGACCATGGTACGAGGGTGATGGCGCACCTTGTAAGTTTAAAACTCTACCTCAGTGATCAGTGGACTAATGTCACAAAAACTAACCTCTATATCACTAATCCAAAAATTATAAGTTTTGATTGATAGATATTTTAAGAACACAAAAATAACATAGTAACAATGAATTCATTGAGAAGAGATGCTTTATTACTCAAGATCACAATACAACTATATGCTTATCTCTGGGAAGAGATTTATGATTTCCATTTTAGGTTACATATTCATTTATACACATTTTGAAATCAAGAGAAGGATGTGTAAGGTCATAAATCTTGAGGGAGATTAATCAATTTAACTTACATGATTAAAAATAATACAAAATTTGAGGAATTACTATTTTTAGACTGCACTACTAAAATTGAAATTTGGGTCACTTTAATTAGGCATTTAGGGTTAAAAAACATTTATTAAATATCCATGACATCTCACCATGTTCTCCTTATTATTGTCTTTCCAATGGTTCAAACATAGAGTCAATTGGAGTTACGATGCAAAAGTTATGGCTCCCAGAAGTTTTTTCATCAATTGGGGTAGAATCGTCACCCAAATTGTCCCTTGAATTGTTGCCAAAATAATTCCTCCCTCCTTGAGAATCAATGTTCCCCATTTAATCAATATTAATCATCAGGTGTGGTAGTTGTGTCTTAATATTATTCTCTATGAGCCACTCACCTTAGTGGCTAAGCTAACCCCTTTTGACCACCCGATAAAGTAGAATAGAGCATCCTCTTATTTTCCTCATCTAGGTGTCCACAATCTAATCCTCCTCCACTAGAGGAAAACTCTATTGATCAAGCTCATCAATGTCTAATATTTTTTCTATGACTGAAATTTCCAACAGAGGTGGGTGATATCATTTGAGGAGCTCCACGTTGAATATTAGATGCAAACCAAGGTAGGCTAGTAGGTTCAACTCAAAAGCATTTTCTCCAATTTTTTTGGTGATGGTGTGAGGAAAATATCATAGAGATAAATTTTATGTGTGGGCCTAGAAGTCATTCCTTCTAAATCCATGACCAAACCTTGTCTCCCATAGTAAAATGGTGTGTAATCCTATTTTTATCATGTCTTTACATATACTTTTGATTAATCTTCTCCAAGATGTCATGAACTTACTGCTAAATGTGTTGCATTTGTTCAATGAAATTTGTTGATTTTATTTCCTTAGATATTCCACGAGGTGTGTATTCCATGGTAGATAATGGAATCTCTATATCAATTAGTGCCATGGGTTGGAACCCAAATCATATTTGGAATGGACTATGCTTGGTTGAACTGTGTAGGGCCTAATTGTATCGATGTTATATGAAAATAAACCCCTCATCCCATGTGCATGGATGTTTAGAGTGATATATCTAAATCATGTAAACAATCAAGCAATTCACCACCTCTTTTTGACCATGAGTTTGTGGATTGAAGGCTGTGGACTTCATCAACTTGGTATCCATAATCTTCCATAGATTGGACTAGAAGATGCTTAAGGACCTACTATCTTGATTTGAGACAATGGACTTGGGGAGACCAAAATGGATCCATACATGACTAAAATATAGTTGAGAATTTTCTTTAGTAGATATATTTTTCTTACAAGCAATCATGATAGCTATTTTTGAAAAATGATCAACTATAACAAAAATATAGTCCATACCATGTTTTGAAGTGGGCAAACCTGAGAGAAAATCCATTGAGATAGATTCCCAAGGCCTGGTTGGTTCTTGTAATGGCATGTACAATCCTTTCTTCTTATTTTTTGTCTTTCATATCACACATGGAGTGAAATATTTGAGATACCTTTACACATCCTTTCACATATGGGGCCAGTAGAAGTGTTTTTGAAGAACTGCCAATGTCTTTTCTACACCAAAGTCTCCAGTTATTCTACTAAAATGTGCTTCCCATATCATCATATGTTTCTCTAAAGCTAGAACATAGATGTGCCCCATATGATAGAGGACATTATCTTACAAATAGAAATCAAATACATGTTTACCTGTTTGAATCACCTAATATGTATCAGCAAAGGCAAGATCTGCTTCATACAGAGCACCCAAAGTGGTAGTCTCATGTCTGCATACGTCAAGAACTATTGTGAGTGTAGCAATTAGTGGGAATCTCAAACAATATACAGCCATATTTGAGATCCCCCTTTTATGTTTGATTATTAGATGGAATTGCTACAGATACATGGCCCTCTTTTGATGCCTCTCATTTCATAGTTTTCTCTGCATCTGGATGAATTCAAATGGTCTATGGTCACTATGGATGACCATCTCTTTCCCCAAGATGTAGTGTTTCCATTATTTACAAGATTACACAATGGAATAAAGCTCCTTATCATATGTCTGGTATTTCCTAAGTGTATTAGTAAAAGTTTCATTATGATATGAAATAAGATGACCATGTTGCACGATGATAGCTCCTAGGGCATATTCTGATGCATCGGTCATCAACTCAAAAGGTTGATGCAAATATAGCAAGGCAAGAATAGGGGTTAAGCAAAGTCTATTATTCAAATTCTCAATTTCCCTTTATTGTATTGTACCCCACTAAAATGTAGCTTTATCTCCTCCTTTATTCACTCGGGTTAGTGACCAAGAAAAATGTGAAAATCCAAGAAAAACCTATGATATAAACTTTTAGGACCCAAGAAGCTACAAAGTTTTATGAGGGTCTTTGTTATAGGCCATTCTTAAATAACCCAAATATTCTTTGGATTGATATGTACCCATTCCTCACTCATAATGTACCTAAGGCACTAAAAATATTTTCATCTTGAATGTGCATTTGTCAAGATTTTCATACAACTTGTGCTCCCAAAGTGTTTGAAGCACCTTAGAAACATGTTATAGATGTTCCTCCCATGTTTTGATATAGATGAGTATGTCATCTAGGTAGACAACCATGAATGAGTTGGTGAAGGGTCATAGGATGTCATCTATCATCTTCATGAAGGTTGAAGGTGTGTTAATAAAGCCAAAAGGGATAACTAACCATTCGAAGATCCCCTCTTTAGATTTGAATGCAGTCTTCTAGAAATTGGTGGGATTGATGGGAATTTTGTGATAGCCAAATTTGAGATCAATTTTAGTGAATAACTTTGCATCATGGAGTTGGTCCAGTAGGTCACTAATCCTAGGGAGGGGGTAACAATTCTTCATAGTGATTTTATTCAAGTCTCAATAGTCAATGCAAAGCCTCCATGTTCCATATTTCTTTGGTGTCAGGATAATTGGGCTGCCACAAGGTGAAGAGCTTGGCTTGATGTGACCCTTTTGGATAAATTTTTGAATCTAATTTTTATCTCATCATTCTCCAAAACTGATCTGTGATACATAGGATTGTTAGGCAAAGGTGAGCCTGGCATCAAATTGATAGAATGGTTTACGTAGAAATGCAATGGAACTCCTATGGGTGACTTGAATAAGACATCATATTCTCCTATGATTTTCCCCATTTACTTATGTTGTTTTTTTTATTGTGTAGTTAAGACTGCAACATTGCCCTTCTTGGATTTTTATGGTTTGACCACCATGAGAATGAATTGCTTTATCTTCTCCACTAATATCTTACATTCCTTAGCACTGATCAAGGAGATAGATGTGGGAGGTGGTACCTCTGGTACCTTTTATCACCATGTTCCAAGAGTGAGGGTGATTCTTTAGGTTCATGATTCATAGATGCCATGTCGATCATACATGAATGATAAAATAAGGAGTACATCACAAACATCTAGATTTACCACATCACACAAAAATTCATCATGGAAAGGTTTTATTGCATATGAAATAAGCCACTGATGGGTGACATAGATGTCTCTCCCTAGGGTCAACCATCCAATATTGTATGACTTTGGTTGAGGCTTCATGGATAGATTTAGATTTTTCACAACTTAGCAGAGATTAAATTCTTTTGACTCCCACTATCAAGAATGAAATGTAGAGGCTTACCTTTGACCCAAGAATAAAATACAGAGGCTTAAAATAAATACAAAATAATCTAATACCATTGATCCAAAACTAAAATTTTTTGATTGACAAATATTTGAAGACCACAAAAATAACATAGTAACAATGAAATCTCTAAGAATAGATGTTTTATTACTCAAGATTACAATACAACTATATGCTTATCTCTGGGAGGAAATGTCTAATTTCCATTTTGGGTTACATCTTGATTTATACACTTTTTTAAAGTAGCAGGAGGATGTGTAAGGTCACCAATCTTGAGGGAGATTAAGTGGTTTGACTTATATCATTTAAAACAATACAAAATTTAAGGAATTACTATTTTTAGACTGCACTACTAAAATTGAAATGTGGGGTACTTCCATTCGGTTTTTAAGGGTCAAAAATCATTGATCATAGCTCCATGACACATCACCTCATTGTACTAATTATTATATTTCCAATGGTTTAAATGGGGAATAAATTGGAGCTACAGTGCAAAAGTTATGGCTCCCAGAAGTTCCAGCATAAATTGGGGTAGAACTGTCACCCAAATTATCACCTAAATTGTTTCACGGATCAATCACCTATCATATGGTGTTGGGAATAATTTTTAATATTGGAAAGTTTATTGCTGAGAAATTTGTAAATAATATACTAGATTTCCACATGATAAAGGGGACCTTTAGGTGGGGGTTCAGTCTAATATTAATTATCATGTATGAGATCGAAGTCTTAGATGGGGATGAAGATAATCTCTATATTTTCATAGAACATAATGACTCCTTACAACATAAGTACAAAGATTTCACTTGACCCAGTTCCTTCAACACAAAGTACAAAAAATGAGTGATAGGGTGGTGTGAGAAATATATAGAGGCATTCAAGTTAGAGTGGTACATCTCCCAAGAGCTCCCTAAGAGCATGTATGGAATGGTGACCTTTATCATTATGTGACACTTATACATAGTACAATTGGCATTGGTTTATGAAAAAAGTTATGATAGTTGAATCTCCCATATGACTTCTTGGCCAAATACTTTAGGGGCATGCTCAAAATTATCCCAATGTGCAATAATTGGATATTCTAGTGAGGTAACTAGACCTAGAAAGTAACATGTTATGGAACCAATTCATGCACCTAGATCAAATGGTGACAAACGATGAAGAGGAAGATTTGGATCACACTAAAATTTACCCCCTTCAATAAGTAACCATAATTAGGCACATCGATATGTTGTATTATAAGATGAAGCTAAGGAGGAAGGGACCCAACACTGAAGAGACTGATGATGCCCCATCAAGATCAGTGATGAAGGAACACCAGTGCCAGTTGAGAAGAAAAAGTCCCCCAAAAATAAGAAGGGCAAACACTTGAGGAGATAAAGGAAGGAATCAAGTTGAATATTGCCTTTGGTGATGAATCCTCTTGATTAACCACTCCAAATAAGCACATGAATTTTTCACTAAGGACTTCTCCTATCTCAAAGGACAATAAAAGACACAAACTTCCTTGCTACGATGCCCTCCATCACCCCGGTGGACATAGAGGTGCAAGAGGTATAAAAGGAGAAAGGAGAGATAGATAAGGAAGGAGTTTGGAAAGGTATGCACATTATGACCGACTAAGATAACTCATCATACAGTGAGAGAACTCCTTCACCACCTCAAATTACAAATGTGAGGAGGGAACAAGTATGGAAGAAGCTTGGCCTTAGTGACATAGATATTTATAAGGCATGGGAGCTATAGAAGAGAAAAGAATAAATGATGAAGGATGGAATGATAAAGTAAGGGATTGAGAGAGTCAAGTTTGAGGATTGCAAGGTAGAAAAATAAAAGTGCAAGGCAAAAAAAGAAATGGAGGAAGAGCCCAGTGATGCTAAAATTCATGAGGCTCTCCAAGGTGACACTACTACCATGCTTAGAGAAGTAGGACCATCAAGTGCACCAACCATATAACCCAAAATATAGGATTTATAAAATGAAGAGGAGTTAAAGTGAAAATGGATGAAAATGGGCCTTGATTAGGATCATATAGATTAAGTGATGGAGTTGCATCGAAAAAGGGAGGCCATGAGAGCCAAGGGCATGACCCAAATAGATATCAACAAAATTAAGGCTAAAGAGATAAGGAGTAAAGAGGGAATAACCACTATTATCATGAAGAAAAGGAAGGCAAAAATAAATCAGGCCCAAGTGGAGAGGGATATGAAAGAGAGAGAATAGAAGAGGTTTGCCACAATGATGGAACCCAAAAAGGATAAAGTAGTAATGGTGCCTAGTTCTCCCCCTAGCTCAATAGAGGAAGCTATAGAATAAGAGTGGCCTAGTACTAAAGGTGTGCTTGAATACAAACAAGGCAATGTTGGTTCCTTAAAGGAAAAATCAAAGAGTGTAATGGAAGAATAGGTTGGCACTGATAAGGAGCCTAAGGAGCTTCCCATCAAGGAGTTGCAGGAAGAAGAAGTGGATGAAGGAAAAAAGTTCAAAGAAGAAGAACCCATATAGGAAGAAGAAGAAGAAGAAGGAGAAGAAGAAGAAGAAGAAGAAGAAGAAGAAGAAGAAGAAGAAGAAGAAGAAGAGGAACAGGAGCAGATGGAACTAGCCATCAACAAAGATGAATTTTAGCCAAGCTACAAAGAGAAGGTGTAAAGGGGGTACACCTAAGACAAGGATTTGGACATGTTAGAATACATGCCCCTTAGAGCTACCATTATTTTGACATGCCACAAGTGTCCTTTGTAATTTATTTCTATATGGATGAGTCTCACTTTGATGTGCCAGTAAAATCAATCCAAAACACTTAAAAACTAGAGGAAGGGCATGACTACCAACTTGTCAACCCTTAGGATTTGAACCTAGTAAGGTTGGCTAATACCATCATTAAAATGGCCTTTGAGGTAGTAGGTAAAAACACTTTTAGAAATGTTCATGCCATAAAATAGAAGAATATAACACTAAAGGTAGAGAAAGAGCTTAATTTCATCAAGCTCAAGATCTATTATTTAGTTGAGTGCATAGAAGTAGAGCCATCCCTTTTGGATGGTGTTGACACTTCTAAATTCTTAGAGTCTGATAAGGTGTGCATGTCAATAGAACATATGATTTCATGAATGAAGCTAGCACTATAAGAGGAGGAAGACCCTTGTGATGCCATCAAGAGAGAGATCAACAAAAATATCAATGAGGTATAATACTTCTTTGCAAATTTGGAAGAGCGTGCAGATGATGCCGATGCTATATTTTACAACTTCTCCACTAAGACATCTGTCATTGATGCATACATCCAAAAGGAGAAAGGGGAGAAAGATCCATTGATGAAGAAATATTTAAACATTATCAAGGTCAAGCACATGTAGATCATGGCAAAATTCAACACTTTGAGTGCTTAGATAAAAACCTAGGATCAATACCATGAAGAACTCTTGCATACATTTTAGATAAGGGAGAGTGAGCGAGGAACCATCCTAGATGATAGGGTCAAAAAGGAAAAGGAAAGGCCAGAGGCCTTCAAAAAATAACTGGATAACACTAATGTACTCAAGATTAAGGATAGATATATGAAGATTGATAGTTCCATTGAATAGATCAAGCTTGCTATTTAGGGTTATGAGGACTTTAAGGCATAACTGCAATAGAGCATGCCCAAGTTTTTTACACCTAAGGCACTAGATAGATAATCTACAGGTTGACTATCAAATTTATATGGGGTATGTTGGGCTATTTTTTGAGTTAAGTAGTGGACCTACACCAACTTAGTGAAAACTTAGGCTTGAGGTAATCATGGTAGATGATTACTATTTTGTCATCTAGTGGCACTAAGTGGAAAGTGGCCAAAAGCTCCTTTTTAAATCAATCGACATTGGTAAGCAGGTACATAGGACAATGATTTCTCATTAAATCTAAGTGTAGTGTAGGTAGAAGGATGTGTACATCTAGTTACATCTTAGTGATGAATGTGTTTCATTAGCCATGATCCTAGAAAACTCTAAAAATATATAAAAGGAAGTCAATTTTAGTTGGAGAGGGACACAAATTAGAGTAGCAATGCTATGGTGAATTATTCCCAAATTGTTATCATTAGAGTTAAAAGTAGTTCAAGATGTTTTTTATTCTCCCTATTATATCACCCAAGCTCACTTGTGAACCTCTAGGCTTTTAGTAGTTCAAGTAAAGCATTTGTTCAATTTGTATTAACAAATATATGTATTAATGTTAAGTTTAGTTAATGATGAATCTTTGTTCAGTGTTTAATGGGTTTAATGCTTTAAGTTTATAGTATGTATCTTGAGCTCTTATGAGCTTCTAACCTAGCCTATTCATGGTATGCCTATAACTAGTGATGAACACCACACCAAAATAAAAAAATACTTTAATTATGGTTAACACCCTACATCCTAAATTGATATTGATGCCTAAGTGTAAGTCTATGCCTAAGCCCCTTAACTAGATACCCAATTTCCCCTCAAGCATGTGAATCACATTGATCCCATGAAACCCAAGGTTTTCACCTATGAATTCAAAAACATAATTGCACTAATAAAACCTTTGATGAATAGATTTTTACCATGGCATAACTAGCCCGACACAGACCCTGATCCCTTCTTTATTGTGCTTTGAGTGAGAACATAAGGCTTGCACCTTATGTAAATTGATGTCATCATAGTCAAGTGTTAAATTTTTAGCACCATAAGGTTGATCAAGGCCTTCACCCTATTGGATTGAGACTAAATATAGCCTAGATAGCTATAATAATGCATGGCTAAGCCCATGACTGAGATACCTACTTTTCTACAACATTTTGGGTCCATTGTTGGGACTCATTGAGTTTTGTTTATGTAATGGTGAACCAAGACAATGCTCCAACTCTCCCTTGAGAATATTGAGCACTGGCTAAAATTAGTGGAAGATAGCTTTACACTGAGACATCTAACTTGTAAAGTACTAAACCTAAGGAAGTAGGTCTAAAACCACTTATATGATGCCCTGTATGAGGTTTTCTTTTACAAAGTATCAGAGCAAGTGTACCATTGGTTGGATGCTTAAGCAAACTATAGAATTTGAATTTATGGACAATGCCTTAAATGGACAAAAGGGCACCTAGAGAGGCTTAGGAACTTATATGCCACATAGACTAGAGATGGAAACAAATGGTGGCAAGGGGCACTGAATAGATACATGTTTGAGTTCATGATATCAATGTACTCCTACCGTGAAGAAGTATAATACCATTTATTTCACAATCCCAGGGGTACATTTTTGAAAGAAATGGCAACAAACTCAAGAAGTTGATAGTGGATTATGACGTCAAAAATTTGAAGATGGAAGGATAAATTCCTCTTGCATATGAGAAAAACAATAGGGAATAAGGGGACATGTAGGTGAGGTGAAAGGGAAGGGGATGAGTGGATTAAAAACTAAGAGCTTTAGAGATAGGCTTATAACAAGAGGATGCATGTACTAATAGAATATTTAGAACCTATAAGTGTTGAGAGGAGCCATAATAAGTGGGAAGAGCATAGGGAAGGATCTCCTTAATATCATTCATACCCAAAGGAAGGAGCCTTTGAAGCCTTGGAACAAATTCCATAGTAGATGGGTGAATGCTTAGGGTCCCTTTTAGAACTTGACCATTGGATATGTGACAGATACACCTACCCCCTTTGAACCTATGGTGCAAGCTCATGCAATGGATCCCCTACAAGAAGACATAAGATTTATAATTGACCTTATTATTGACTTAGAATTTGATCATTTTGAAAATTTAGACCAGAAATTTGTGGTTGAATAAGTTATCTCATATGAGGAGGTAAGTGAAGATACATCTAGACCTTGAGGTGCTAGCCCAACTAGATAGAACATGAGTGCAAGCACTCTAGTTAAATAAAGTTAGCTATGTAGATTAGGTAATAGCCCATAAAAAGAGATAATGCACCACTAATTGATAATATAATGTCATCATAGACTATATCACTAATAGTAACCATGGGATTGATGCTTACCTAGTAGCTTGAGGTCTTAGAGGACCAATTCTAGGATAAGTACCAGGAGGAAAATCACCCTAGGCATTGACTTCACCCTAGCCCCAAATCTATTATAAGATGGCCATGCACCTATAAGAGTATCCAACTGTGGAGAATGCCATAGAGAATTTTCTCAAGTGTGAATTATAATGACATGCTCAAGGAGTAACCCATTTTAAGTACAAGTCAATATAATTTATGATAACTTTTATTGATGGTGCCCAAACTTGGTATATAATGTTTGATCTTAACTAGGCTATGGTTGATTATGACACCCTAAAGGGAGCCTTCTTGAAGGATTTTGATATACCTAAGTTTGAGTATTAGAGCATCACCATACTTACGGAGAATAATTAGGAATTATCATAGAGTGTATACTTATATGATTCTAGATTTAAGAACCTCCTTTCCAATATCCCTTACAATATTCACCCCTCCCAGCATGTGCAATGTCTCATTGGAGGATTTTTATTACCTTTTTGAATGGTGTTATCCATAAAAAAATTCAAAGATCCTCAGGAAGCACTTGAAGTCATGCTCAAATCTGAGGTGGTTGGGAGTACCGATATAGGAATTAGCTCTTTCACGGAGGTGTAAATATGTCTATAGCCTCCCAAATGTTGTATTTTATCACTAGTTCATCATAATATACTTGAAGTGGGTTGTGGTGCACTAAATATGAGATAAAGGGTCATAATATAAAAAACTACCCTCAAAAGAATATGTGCACACTATTTCTCATCTATGAAGTTTGTCATGAGGTGCATGATGTTTGTAACTACCCCTTATTGAAACACACCAATCAAGTTATCAAAAACATATATTACAAGTTATGTGATGCATACACTCACAACATATCTCATTACTAAGTAATTGATGAGATGAACCAAAACATTGAGAGAGGCACATGATAGGCAACAACAATAACCAAAGGGATATAAATGAGGGTTTTGTCTAATAAAATTATATAAATGGGAACCAAAGATATACCAAAGGGTGAGGTAGAGGGTAAGGTGGAGGAATATTCCCACCACAATCATATTACAAGTATGGGTTGACCAATTATTATTAGTGTGACTACCAGATGCATCTAATGTGAGGGTATTATCAAGGAATGCCCTGATTTGTTCAAAAATCTAACCAAAGGCAAAATGGGTGCCAATAGGGGTGTAGGGATGCTTAGGGATGAGATTAAAGATATGAAATGGGATCCAAAGGTGCAACTAGCATGCATAGAGTCAATGAAAATATAGGCCACCAAACGGAGTGGGTTCAACACTCAGCTACCAACTACATCAACATAAGATTTGTACTTGGAATATGGAAAACCAAGATGCAACTAGTGTATAACATGGATTGAGCCAAAAATTAAACCTTACCCTAACCCTAATCATCATAATGACATCCTAAAATAATTCACACTCATAATAAAAAATATACAGGGAGAACTCTAGCTAGCCATAGATTTAGAAGTGTAGGATATTTCCTCATGTAGAAAGCAATGTAGCTAAGAGGCTAAAGTATAAGAGCTGATAGAGATCCTATGCCTTCAATAATTGGATGGGATGCTTCTCATAATAAAACCTTTTCTCTTATAGAATGCAAGGAGAAAACCAAGTGAAGTTATTGAGCCCCACATCATTAATGTTGTTACACCACATATGAATCAGGTGTGTGAAATAAGTATAGAGGCTAATATATTGACCAAGAATGTATGAGATAATATGACACCATCAATGAATGGTCCATCTACAAGGTGTTAATAAAAACTAGTATAGATGCTAATATATTGACCAACAATGTATGAGAGAAGATGGGCAGGCCAACCTTGAGGCCTTCTCCCCATGTACTTTTCATGGCCAACAAGACCCAAGCATAGATGATCAAAATTATATAGGTTAGCATTGTAGATATTATGGGCACCAAATTTCATGTTGACTTTGAGTTTATTGAGTTGGTTAAACATGATAACTACCCGGTGATTCTAGCACGGCCTTGGTGCTACTCTAACAATGTATATATGAACTTTTAAAAGTGATACATGACCTTTGAAAATGGCAAGGAAAGGTTAGTGATCCCCCTTTCAAGTGACCAAGACCCCCTATGTGGAAAACATTGATTTGGAAGATGAAATAAACCATATGTATAACAACATGATGTAAGGTAGTGAGAATATCCATCCCTCTAATTAAGGAGTGATTTCTTGGGAGGATAGGAAGTCAAACTTAGGCACCATAGACATTGTTTATGACTAATGGGTTGAAGAGGCTTCTAAGGGCACTAGTTGTATATGTCATTTGATGTGCACAAAGGCACCATAGCCCATGAAGACTGGTTGGGTCTAAATTGGTCATGATTTGAAATGATGAGTCCCACACCATAAGGAGAAAGAAAATAGGGTACTCCACATAAGCAAAGGCAAGATTTTAGTGCTCCCAAAATTTGAGGGGAGAAACCTAGTGTATAGTTATGTCCATGACCTTTATCTCAAAAGAGACAGACTGCATGGGTGCACTAGTGTATACCTTGATAAGCACTATCACACGTTGGTGGGTAGTGTAAAGGTCTAACATACCAACCTAGCTAGAGGTAAAGGCATCCATTTGCACTAGATTCAGGAGGAGTAATGAGAACTTGGATATCTCAGCATACTTTAGTGACTCTAACCCCATGATGCATGTGTGACTATGTGAAGAGACATGGATTTAATATGGTATGACTATCCCAAAGAAATTATGAGTGTATACCTTTTATAGGACTCTAAAGACATCGGCATGAGCATGGTACATGGTCAACAAGATGCATTGAGAGATAACCAATTAGGATGCCCTAAAGTAGAAGTTTGTGCATAACTTCTCCTTTTCTTCATAAAACATGGAATTGGTTGAGATATTACAAGTAATTTAGAGGGAAGTGTTTGAGGACACCACCATCCTTAAGGAGAACCTGAAATAAATGTTCAAGGAAAAGGGGATGGTGTTCCTTACTTTATTTGAGGAACAAATGCTCAATAATGACTCAAGAAAAGAATATGATAAAACCTATAAGGAACATTATTGGAGAACATTGACTCCCAACATAAATGTCATGTGCCAAGTAGATGATAGTGTTCTGAACAAAAGATAATCCACTCATCTTCACATAGAGACAATAGAGCGAAATTGGCAAGTTAGAGACTCACACTAAGAGAAGAATAAGCCATACCACACACCACTAAAGACCATCAAATTGGACATAAATGGTAAAGGAGAGCCAAATATGGATACTCTAGTTACCTATTGGTATGACATAGAACTGGCATGCATCATAGACCTTTTGAGGGAGTTCCAAGACTTATTCCCTAGGACTTATCAGCTTCTAAAGGGAACACACCCATGCCTTGTTAATATGAGTATAAAGATAATTGATGATGCAAGACCAATAATAAATAACCGCTATAAGATTAATCCAAACTTCCATGCCAAGGTCAAAAATGAGATCCATAAAATATTGGCTCTAAGAGTCATTTAAGCTATGTAGGAGTCTGAGTGGGTGAGCCCAATGATAATAATCATCAAGAAGGATGGGAACTTTCACATTTTCATTGACAATAATATGTTGAAAATCACCTACACAAATGATCCCTTCCTAAATCCATTCACCAATTAAGTCCTAGAAGGCATTGTAGGCTATGAGATCTTCACCTTTAATGATGGGTTCTATGGATACCACCAAGTCTAGATTGAGGAGGAGTATAAGCCTCAAATAACTTTTATGACTGAATGGATGCCTTTTGCTTATAAAATGATGCCTTTTAGACTCATGAATGTGCCAGCCATGTTCTCAAGAGTGGTGATAGCCACATTCAAATATTTTATCCATAGTTTCCTCCAAGTCTATCTAGATTATTGAATGGTGTATGGCCTTATCAAGGACCATTGTGAAAACCTATGCCTAATGTTTGAGAGGTACATATAGATTTAGATATCCCTAAACCTAAAAAAGTGAATCTTTAAAACACCATTTGAAATACTACTTGAGTACATCATCTATAAGGATGGGTTGCACATCGATCTAGTGATGATTTCCATCATCATTCAACTCTAGACTTATTCCACATAGAAAGATGTTCACAAATTTTTGACCACTATGGGTATTACATAAAATTTATAAAGATTTATGCAAAGATTGTGACACTTCTAGAAGATATTTTACATAAGGATGTATCATTATAATGGGGTGAAGTGCAAAAGGATGCCTTTGATACCCTAAAGCATAAATTAGCTAGTGTACTTATCTTATAGATCCCTGACAGGACAACACCTTTTCATGTCCATGTCCATGATTCTATCTCTATGATTATCACCAATTTGGTGCACCCTTATGAAGGTAATATAGATCATCCAATTTCCTTTTCCATCATAAATTTAACCCTAGTAGAGCATAACTACACAACAATAGAGCATGAGGCACTCACCATGCTTTATTCCTTGCGAAAATTTAGAAAACATTTGTTGGAAACCCCATTCATATTTTTCACTAATCAAGAGGTGCTCAAGCACCTCATGGATAACCCTATTTTACATGGGTGCATATGCAGATGGATAGTTCTATTAAAAGAGTTCTAGTTCTCCATTGTTATTAAGCCTGAAAAGTAGAAATTGGGGCTATACCATTTGTCCTGCATCAATTCTTGTGATGTAGTGGTGCCTATTGAGGATGACATGCTAGATGTGAAAATGTATATAGTATAGCACATCCTTAAGGATTTTATATAGATCACCATCTTTATAATGTTTGGAGTTATACCCCAAAGTATGACCAATAATGATAAGACACAACTAGTATTTCACACCACTGCCTTTTATCTCATTAGCTGAGAACTATATAAACTATGTAGTGCTAAAGTGTTGCACCAATGTGTCTTGGAGCATGAAAGAGACTCAATATTATAATAGGTGCATGAAGGCATAGTAGGAATATATTACACTAGATATGTAATGATATGAAAAGTGTTATAATGAGGGTTATGGTGGCCAAGTCTATTTCAAGATGTGAATGATTACACTAAGACATGTGACATATGTCATCACATAGGGAATCCAAACCATCAAGATGAAATTCCTCTCATCCCCATTCTTGTTTAGTCACCATTTGAGAAATCAGAAAATAATTTTATTGGGTTAATAACTCCCATAACATGATGCAAAGGTGTAAGGTATAGTCTAACATGTATGTATTATTTCACCAAGTGGGCCAATGATGTTTTGATAAAAGACCGCATAGCTACTAAAGACATACAATTCACCTAGGAATCATAATAAACTGATGCAGGTGCCCACTCAGTGTAACTAGTGATAGGGGCACTCATTTTAGCAATGAAATGGTGTACATCTGACTGATTAAGTATATGGTGGCACACAATAAAATGAACCCTTATCATCCACAATAAAATGACATAGCTAAGGCATTTAAAAAAATATTAGGAACAAGTCTCATAAAGATATGCAACATGGGTCACAAAGATTGGGATGATCAAGTATCGATAGTGTTATAGGCATATCACATAACCTATAAGTGCTTGAACAAGGCTACACCATTTCAACTGGTATTTTGTACTAATGATATCTTACTAATGAATTTCAAGTTACCATCATCGTGCATCACATGTATTGGTTGTTTAGATGACCAAGAGTGACTAAACACAAGGTTGGATGACTTGGAACACTTAGATGAGACATGCACCTAAGCCAAGTGGAGCTAACAAATATATAAGGCACATCAAAAGCTCTAGTATGGCAAACATATAAATAATAAGATGCTAAAAAGTGAGCATTCTTTTTTCTTTATGACAATAGGTATTTTAGGTACCTATAAAAATTATAGATAATGGGGATGGGATTATATATCATCCATTGTATATTAGAGATAGTGACATGCAAGTTGTGCATGTTGATTGGAAAAATGTTCCCTAAGAATTTCAATGGCAACATATTGAAGTCATATCGATAATAGTATGGTGCTTGCACCATAAAAGTCCCAACTTCTTGGTCACTAGTTAGTTTGAGTGAGATGACCAAAATAATGTTTGACATAAGCTAAACAGTTCCTCTTTATTTTGTTTTGTTCTTTTGACATTAGTGTAAAGAGTGTAGAATTAGTGATTTAAATATTGTCAAGAAAATCTACTGACACATCATGCATAATTCCATCTATGTGAGTTGAGCACTTGCATTCTCTAAGTGCCTGAGGCTAGACACCTAAGTTATATTTGTGTGAAGTTTACCAGAGTTTGACACTAGGTGAACTAGATCTTTGTGCATGATATTCAAGAAATAAGGCCCACAGAAGGGCTAATTTAGCACTTCCAAGTGTAATTCCATTAAATTGTGTCAAGTGAGTCTACTTCCTAAGGACCTACACCAAACACCTAAGTCTCTAAATGCATAAAACTGACAAACATAGATTAAAAGTGATTTGAGAGAGTCATACAAGGAGTGAAGATACACAACATGATCATGTACAAGAGAGAAAGTGAAGACACATAACATGATCATGAACAAGAGAACTATAAGAGAAGAATCAAGTATTGTAATGATAACACAAGGGATATATATTGGGTAGGATGGGACAAGGCAAGAGAAAGCCCAAGAATCTGACCAAGATAGATAAGCACGCTTAAGATAAAAGCACAAAAAGAAGAGAATATGGAATTGAGGAGATTGAATCAGATGTATGTGAGGTGAAACACCTAGGTTTCCATAATAAAGGTGAAGGTTATTCCAAGTAAACAAATCACAAAAGGAAAATCATTAAAGATAGCTGGTATCAACCCATATTTGAACAAGAAGTGACTATTTAAAACACAAGTCACTTCATTGGAATACCCTTAGGAGAATTGAATGAGGTGATGATAGAGGAAATAAAATATGCATTAAATATGTTAGTGATAGAGGATTTTTATGGATTTTGTGAATGTTTATGTTGTTCAATAAACCTAGATGTTGCCACATCTTGAATCACCTACATTAAAGATGGTAGATAGAAGTAGGGTATAAAACATCAAGTGGAAGAATAGTTTTGGTTACAAACTTTGTGTGTACATTAGATGTCAAGCAAACTAGAGAAAAAAAAGAGAGAACCAAAGAGATAAATTACAAAAACCCTACTAGAACAAGAATTAGAGCACCTATAGGCATCAAAAGTGAATGATTATGAAGTAGGAAAATTTTTGTTCATTATGATATTGGTGTAAAGAGGTGTGGGGAGAGATTTATACAAAAACTAGTCAATAGAGAATAGATGTTAATGCATAACCCACCATTAATGACCTATAAAGATTGAAATTTGAAGGTATAATTGCATATCTCATGACTGTGAAGCACCATTAACCATTTGAGGCCTTGGCAAACCTAACCTACTACACTTCAGTACTAATACATTCATGATGGGCAAGAAACGAAAGGGATCAAGTCCAAAAGAACAAGATCCAAAGAGAGTGTGTATAGTAGCATAATAAGTGGCCAATACAAAGAAAATAACACTGCTAGTGGAAGGAGTTAGCATTACACAAGTCAACACTAAGGCACTAATGAAGATGTCATACTAGGTTATGTAATTTCCCCTATAAGTCTTATTATGGGAACATTGGCATTCTTTTACGTACACATGCCAATTAAAGGAATATAACCTCCATACCTCAAGCCTTATGAAATACCTAGAACTAGATTGGATGGTTGATAAAGGGAACAATATGGAGTAGGGTACAACATTTTTTGATGTCTCAATCCAACATAGATTGATGACCTTCAATAAAACTCAACTTTATGAGCTGTTTTGTTTTGGAAATCCATAAGAGCTCATCCTATTCATTATTTTATGAGTCCATGGAGATCACATATATTTTTGAGGGAGGTGCATGAGGAGTTCAACACACTTGATAAGAAGGATAACCATGATCCCAAATGCTTGAAAAGATATTCATGAAATGATGAGTGATGATGAATAGGTGGAAAATGTGGTGAAGCTTCTAAATTATTACACGGGGCTTCACATTCCCCATCAAATATTTTAAGGATCATAGTATGATGGTGGTGACACACCTCATAATTTTAAAACTTTTCCCCAATGGTTGGTGGACTGATGTAAAATAACTTACCTCTGTGTCACTTATCATATGGTGTAGTGTGTAAAGTTTAGTATTGAAAAATTTATTACTGAGGAATATGTAAAGAATGCACTTGATTTACACATGATAAAGGGAACCTTTAGGTGGGGGTCCATTCTAATATTGATATTCATGGAGGATATCAGAATCCAAGATGGGGATGGAGACAATCTCTATATTTTTTAATAACATAATGACTCCTTAGCATAGAAGTACGAGGATTTCAATTGCCCCAGTTCCTTCAGCACAAAGTATAAACATTGAGTGATGGGGTGGTGTGAGAAGTATATATAGTCATTCAGACTATATTGGTGCATCACCCTAAGAGCATGTATGGAATGGTGAAATTTTACATTATATAACCCTTCTACATAGTACACTTGGCACTAGTTGATGATAAAAAGTCAGGCTAGTTGAAGCTTGCATATGCCTTCTCAACTAAATACTTTAGGGACACGCTCTAAAAGATCTATAATGCACAAAATTTGGATATTATAGAAAAGGAATTAGACATGAAAAGGAATAGGTTATGGTTCCATTTCATGTGCCTAGATCAAAATGTGATCAAGGATGAAGAAGATGATTTGGATCACACTAAAATCCACCCCTTTAAGAAGTAAGCATACTTAGGAAAATCCATGGGTTATACTATGAGATGAAGCCAATGAGGAGGGGCCTTAATATCAAGGATATTTTTGAGCCACTTGTTAAGATAGGCAATGAATGAATGCTGTCACTAGATGGGAGAAAAGGGTCTCCCAAGAAGAAAAATGGGAAGATAGTTGAGGAGATAGAGGAGGGAATCAAGTTGAATATTGCCTCTTGCAATGAATCTTGTCCATCAACCACTACACATAAGCATATGCAGTTTGCATAAATGACTTATCCTATCTCAAAGGAGAATATAAAGAAACCAAACTTCCCTAATATGATGCTCATCATCACCCTAGTAGATATAGAGGTGTAAGTGGCACAAAAGGGGAAAGGAGAGATAGAGAAGTAAGGAGTTTGGAAAAACTTGTACATTATGACCAGGAAAGATGATTCCTTATCTAGTGAGATAACTCCTTCACCACCTCAAAGTATATAGGTAAGAAGGGAACATGTATGGAGGAACCTTGGCATCAATGACACAGATATTCAAAAGGTGCAGGAGATATATAAGAGTAAAGAAGAAATGATGAAGTCTGGCATGACAAAGGAAGGGATTGAGAGAGAGGAGGTTGAGTTGTAAAAGGTTGAAGAAAAAAGTACAATGTAGAAGAAGAAATGGAGGAAGAGCCCACTATTGCTGACTATCATGAGGTTATCTAAGGTGGAATTACTACCATGCTTAGAGAAGTAAGACTATCAAGTGCACTAACTAAATAACCCAGAATGTAGCCTCCATAAGATGAAGAGAAGTTGAGGCAAAAATGGGCCTCGATCAGGATCGTATAGAATAAATGCTAGAGTTGCATCAAAAAATGGAGACCATGGGGGCCAAGGGCATGACCCAATATGAGATCAGCAAAATTGAGGTTAAATAGATAAGGGTTAGGGAGGAAATAACCATCATGATCATGAAGAAGAGGAAGGTGATAATAAATAAGGCCTAAGAGGAGAAGACTAGGAAAGAGAGAGAAGAGAAGAGGGTTGTTACAGGTATGGAACCCAAAAAGGACAAATGAATAGAGGTGTCTGGCACCCCTACTAGCGTAGTAGAGGAAGCTACAAAATAGTTGTGACCTAGTATTGAAGGGGTTATTGAAGATGCATAAGATTATGTTGGTGCCTTAAAGTAACAAAAAAATAGTGTAAGGGAAGAACAAGATAACACTAATAAGGAATTGAAGGAGATTCACACTAATGAGTTATAGGAAGAAGAAGTCAATGAAGGTGAAAAGTCTAAAGAATAAGAACCTTGTGATGCTATCACAAGGTTAAGCTCTCTCATAGAAAAGGAGGAAAAACCTTGCGATGCTATCAAGAGAGAGCTTAACAAAAATCTGAATGAGGTATAAGACCTCTTTACAAACCTGGAAGATCATGTAGATGATGTTGATGTTATCTTTTGTAACTTCTCCACCTAGACATTGCTCATCAACACATACTTATAAAAGACAAAATGGGAGAAGGAAGCATTGATCAAGAAAAAATTAACTATTAGTATGGTCAACAACACATATATCATGGCATAGGTCAATACTTTGAGTTCCCAAATGAAAACCTAAGAGCAAGACCTATAATAAATCTTTCATACCTTTTAGATAAAGGTGAGTGAGTAAGGAACCATCCTATATGGTAGGGTTAGGAATGAAAAGGAAAGGATGGAGGACTTAAAAAAAGAATTATAAAACACTGATGTAGTCATGATTTAGGTTTCATATTTAAATATATATGGTGACATTGAGTAAATCAAGCTCACTATTTAGTTCTTCAAGGACTTCAATGTAGAACTACCATACAATAGACCCATGTTGTATACACCTAAGGCACTAGAAAGATAGTCTAAGGGTGAAATAGAATTTCTATATGGGTAATGTATGGGGTTAAGTAGTGGGCCTACACCAACACAACAACACCTAGGCATGATGTAATCATGGTGGATGATTGTTGTTTTGTCATCTAGTGGCTCTAGCTGGCAAGTGGCCAACAACTCCTTTTTGAATCAATCAACATTAAAAAATAGGTACATAAGATAATGACTAGTCATTAAATTAAAGAATAGTTAAGGTGGTGAGATGTGTACCTCCATTTTCATCTTAGTGATTGATGTGTTACATTACCCATGATCCTAGGATGTTCCAAAATTGTATAAAAGGAAGCCAAGTTCAGTTGGAGAGGTATATGAATTGGAATAGTGAAGCTTTGGTGAATCGGTCCTAGATAATTACCATTAGAGTTAGAAATAGTTTGGGATGATTTTTATGCTCCACGTTATAGCACCCAAGCTTGCATCTAAGCCTTTAGTAGTTTAAGTTGAGCATTTGATCAATTCGTATTAACTTATATATGTATTGTTATTTAGTTTAGTTAATGGTGATGTTTTATTTAACATTTAATGAGTTTAATGATTTAATTTTATAGTATGTATCTTGAGATATCAAAAAATTCTATCTTGGCCCATTTATGGTGTGCCTATATCTAGTGATGAACCCTGCATTGAGATAGTAAATGCATTAAGTATGGTTAACAACCTACTCCTCAAATTGATACTTGCACCTAAGTGCAAGTATACACCTAAGCGCCTTAACTAGATACCAAATTGAACCTCAAGTTATTGAGCATCATTGAGCCCATGAAACCAAGGGCTTGTGATTATGAATTCACAACCATCATTTCAGTAATTGAACCCTTAAAGAATAGATTTCTACCATGATATAACTATTACAACACAGACCGTAATCCCTTCCCTACTACTCTTCTGATGAGAATATATGGCTTTCACCATAAGTAAAGTGAGCTAGTGAATTCAAGTGTTTAACATTGAGTTTCATATGGTTAATCAGGGTTTTCACACCATTGCAATGAGCCTAAATCTGACTTAGATAGCTATATAAGTGCATGACTAGGCCCATGACTAAAATGCTTACTTTTTTACAACAGAGAATATTATAAATATAGAGGCTTATGAATATTTTCTTAGATGAATGAGGTGTGAAGTGACTTAAATATTTATTTTAGAACCTATGAATATTAATTCACTTTCTTACTAGCCTAGGTCCTGCTCCGAAACACTAATATGGATTATTTACAAGGACAACATAGGAAACAAGTTTTATGCCATAAGTAACTTATTGGAAGGATTTAGTTGATGAAACCAATTATAATATGTACTATTTGACCATACAATAACTCCAATGAAACAATTCTTCATCATTGAGTTCTGAAGTGAAGAAATAAAAGAAAAGCTAGACCCTATCTGGATGAGTAGGCCATCTAGACACCCTTTAACTATTAGAAATTATTCATAAATATGGGGAGATGAACTAGAAAAAAAATTACACATATTAGAAGGAAATTAGGGTCCATAAAAATAACCAAAATATTTTGACACAAATCTCTCTCTCTTAACCATATCTAGTGAAAACCTGAGGCTCTCCTAGAGCTATCTAAAACTACCCAAAATGGTATTTCCTTAGCATGAAAAATTATAAGATTTATTATGCACTATAACACATGATAAAAAAAATTTATGATGTAAATTACCTTTCAATCCTTTTATAAACCTTATTAAGATCTTGGACCTCTATTAATGGTAGAAAATATGTTTCATGCCTAGTTTATAGCTACTGGGTTTTCCTCACCTTTGTTGGTTATTGTGATTGGATATGATTTTAAAGGCATAAAAGAGGATATTAGGGACACCATTAATTCCTTAATATTATACCTAATCCCACATATTAAGTGAAACCTTCGAAAACCTTTTCAAGTAAAGCTCCAATAGGCTTAAAAATGCATCTTTTTTACTTCCAAACTCCTCTCCTCCATTCCAAATGACTTGAAATGGCATTGAACATGTATAAATAGGGAAAAAATTAAATAAGGATGTATAATTAATTCAAAACAAATTTTAATTCTCAAAAAGTCATTTTTTTCACTTATGAATTTTTATTTAAAAGGTCCTCAAGTCATCTAATGCACTTTTGGAGGTATTTTGGGCTTATTAGCTTTGATAGACATAATTTTTGACTAATTAGAATCTATAAAACTTTGTAAAAAAATCCTTAATGTACCTAAATTATTAAACAACCTAAAAATTAATGATGTTTTCACTTGAAGATTAAGACCCATTTCTAGGCCTTTTCCTCAAAATATCCAAATTCACCTTTAAACTTGATTAAAGTGTTTCAAAAGATTGAAATGGACATGAGGTAGGTCATGAGGCTTGTTTTCTCTTTCCACCATTGTATCATCCACTGCTTAAGGACTATGTATAGTTCTTCGCATGACACTAGGACCCTCTAAGATATTCCACTACATCATCAAGCTAGGATTAAGAAGAGACTACTCATGGTAGTAAAATATTATTGAATGGTATAGGAGAGTGGCCTGATCCATCTAGGAAAAAAATTCATATTTAGGCCGAGTTTGGACAACATTTTTGGTGACCTCCTGGGATTGCATGAGTGCCTATTTAAAATACTAGTTTCCATAGTCTATCTATTAGGCTTTTGAGGTCACAAAAGTCTTACTCAAATTGATTTTCAACTGATCACAAGGATACAAATTCTAATTATAACTCTCAAAATAACAAGGAAAACCCAAAACAAAAATAAACAATGTGCATTCAGGGTAGGGAAAGACACAACAAAGGGGAAAATGAATATAAGGCAATTAAAGGAAAGTAATAAAATCTACTCTAATATATAAAAGGCTAAAAATTTCTTATAGTAATAAGGATTTAGATGAATCCCATTGAATGGGATGGGTAATACCTCACCATCCACTTGGACAAGCTAAAAAGCATTATTTCTTTTGCATCTATGGATCAAGAAAGGGCCACTCCACAAGATATCAATCTTACTATGGTTGCCTATCTTGGCTTTATTTGAATCCCATTTGATGAATAAATCACCCTCCTTGAATTCTCTTTCTATGGATCTCTTATCAAAGGTTTTCTTGACTTGATCTTGATGTAATTTGATTGTATTCATTACAAGGTATCTCGTTTTTTCAAGCTCTATGATATCTATCATCCTCATTCTCATAGGTTCACTCTGCATCAACTCAAGCTAATGGGCTAACTCAAAGGCAAGTGACTCAAAAGAGATGGTTAACTTGGCTTCCATCCCATATACTAGGACATATGGTGAGTTATCAATGGTAACCTTGGGAGTCACTCTATCAACCCATAAAGTTGTTCTTAAATTTTAATACCACACCCTTTGACTCTCCTCCATAGTCTTTTTTATTATTCTAATCAAGTTCTTATTCATTGACTCTACATGTCCATCACATTAGGTGTAGTAATTGAAGGATTTGATAAGGTAGATGCCCATATGAAGTTCCCATTCACTCCTCTTCATGCCAATAAATGCTAAGGAATTATCTAAAATGATGGTTATTATTAGACTAAATCATGTAACTATACTATCATAGAAGTCCAATATTGTTACAACATTGGATTTCTCTAAAACAATTGACTCCACCCACTTGGTGAAGTAATTAGTGGTAGTTAGTACCAATTTTTGTCCTCCAAGGGAAGGTGGATTGATCATTCCTATAAATTCTAGGTCATATTACATGAATCATTGATTTACCTGAATTATATTAAGAGGAAAGGCGGCCAGCGTTTACTTTTTGGCAAAGAGATCACACTTTTGACACTTTCTCACACATGCATATGAATATTTGAATACATTTGGAAAATAACAATAGCCCTCATCACTTTTGTAGCTATATTTATTGGAGAAAATGACCTCTTATAGGTCCATCATGGAATTATTCTAAGAGTATAGTCACTTTATCATCTTCTATGCATTTGAGTAGCACCCCAATGAGGTTCTTTCTGAAGAGGACACTGTCAATCAAGGCATAAGGTATGGAGTGAAGTTTGAATTAACTTATCTTTGTTATATCCATACCTTGAGGACACTCACCTTTTATAAATAAAATTTTCATGTCTTGGACCTAGCTAGTGTGAGGTGGAGGTGTAACTACTCATAAGTTAGTGTCACTAAGACAACATTTTTCTCCTCTTGATGGTCAGTAACCATGTGTTCACATAAGCCTTTACCTCTTACTATCTTAGTGACTTTTATTTCTACATCATATTTCATGACTCTTTTATTCCAACCAACCCTCTTCTCATTTAGGTCCTTATTGAGAATGAAGTTTCTCACTCTAGAATGAGACACCACAAGGTATATTTTGCTATCAAATAGCATAGGCTTGAATGTTATTTGAATTATCATAGATACAATGACTTGATTTTTTATGAAAGTGTACCTTTATTCATACCCTTCAAGCCCTTGGTTAAAAAATGAAATTGGTTTTTTAAGTCCACCATTTTTTGCATCAACATAGTTGATATGTTATCAATTTTTGAAAAGGTATACAATATGAAATATTTTGAAAAATTAGGATTCATGAGTGTAGGTTCTTGAGAAATGACTTGTTTGATATATTCAAATCCTATTTTGCCTTAACTTATCTAATTGAACATCTAATTCTTCATCAACATAATAGTGGTAGGTTTAACCAAGCTTCGAAAACTAGGTATAAACCTTCTCATGGAGTTTATCTTTTGAAGGAAAATTTTAAGTCATTTTTTATGCTTGGGAAAGAACAAGGCCAAGATCATACTTATTCTATCAGGATCAATAACTAATTACTACTTTTAGATCATATTCCCCAAGATGTTTCCCTCATGGATAGAAAAGGCACACTTATTGGGATTCAATAAGATCCCATACTTTCTACACCTTTTAAAGATCAACCTCAAGTGGTCCAGGTGTTCACTATCCTTCTTGGAGAAATTTTTTATGTCATCTAGGTAGACAATCAGCATCTGATTGAGAAAAAATTGAAAAAACACGTCCATGGTCCTTTGAATAATAGATCTAGTGTTTGAGAGGCAAAAATACATATTATTATAATCATAGGTTCCCCACTTTATGGTGTAGGCAATCTTGTATTAGTCTTCCTCTCTTACTAGTACTTAGTTGTACCCTGAGTACCCATCCAAAAAAGAGAAACATTCTAAATCATTAACCATTTAAAAGAGTTTCTCCATGGATTGGAAAGGGTAATGGTATTTTAAAAATACCTTATTCAAGTTTATAAAGTCCACACATAACCGAATCTCACCATTTTTCTTTATCATAGGCACCAGATTAGCTACCCATGAGGAGTGTTTGATAGGAAAAAAATATTGGACTAAATCAACTTGGTTAATTATATTCTCATCATTTCTTCAATTTTTTGGGTTGATTGGCTTTTTCTTCTACCTAACAGGTTTGGAATTGGCATCCAACTCTATGGTGTGTTGGGCTCGCTTGGTGTCAAAACCTCTAAGATAACTATAGTCCTAAGCAAAGATATTTGAATGTTCCCTACAAAGCTAAATAAATTCATGCATTTTTTCCTCATTTCTCACCTTTTAAATCTTGATAAGATTTTCATTGAAGATGAAGACTCTCATATTTTTCTTCATCAGTAGACATAATTTCCTTGTCTTTCCTCATATGATATCATTAATGGAAAAGACCCTAAAGGGTGACCAACCCTTTGGGAAATTTATTTGAATTTAAGTAAAAAATTTGGACCTCACACTGTGGCTAAAGTTTGCTTTGGTTTATTAAGGATAATCTACCTCTGATTGTAGAAAATAAGTAATCTACTTATAACTATCAAATACTTGACAATGAGCTTCATTATCTAGAACTGATGGTCTCACTAGCACTTTAATATGTGGCTATATTTTTGACTTCTTCAACTCATTTGGAGTGTCAAACTGAGCCCCTATAGCTATCAATATATAAGTATACTGATTTTGCTTTCTTGTCACTACATGGATATTGAAGGCTTCAAATTATTCAAGAATTTCCCATAATATATGTTTGTAAGATTCATTAAAGGGTTCTTGCCTATATTTCGGCCTTTCACCTAATGCACTATTAGCTCACTTTCATTGTATAACTATAACTAATTTATTCCCCTCTTATTGGCCCACTAAAGACTATGAATAAGGCCTTCATACTCAATTATGTTACAAAAATAACTAAATTGGAACATGTATGAAGAAAAATATTTGTCATTAGAAGGGGATATTATCACTACACCTACATATACTCCATGATTGTTCCTTGAGCCATGAAAGAACATCATCCATAATCTACTAGTATCCTCTTATGGCCTAGTGAGGGATGGCATGAACTCATTTTATTCATGTAGGTAATATACTCCCATGTTTATTTCCTCAACACCTACCAATGGATCAAGTAGTTAATTCTTGCTCCATAACTCATCTAAGAACATATTAGGTATCCCCTCAGGATGAGTGTTTAAATCTTGACCAACAAGGTGGTCATCTTTATCTAGAATTATACAATTGATGTTTTGGATAATTGGACCATAAGGTCAATATGAAATTGAGTAATAGGCTTAGCTTTGATAGACACCTTAGTCCAATACATTGTCTTAAAAAACATATAGGACTAATCTAATGCTAGTTAAATCCCAATTTTAACTATGAATTATCCAAATAAGCATAGATCAAAGTGAGGAGGCACCTCTATAACTACCAAATATTAAGCCACTAAAAAATATGATAAGCATGTATGGTAAATTTTAGACCTCTAATAATACCAACTAGTTTGGTAGAATATCCATCAAGCTACAAAACTCTCTTATATTAGGGTTCATGTTTTAAACCCAATTGATCTACTATTGACTTTGGCATCACTAAAGTACTTGATCCACTATCTACCATGCAATTGTGTACCAAAGAGTTAAAAATAATTATAGAAAGGTAGAAGGGAGGAATTTTGACCACTTTATTTGATTTTAATTCATTAGGCCCTTTGGTTGCATTGGTGAGAAGTACATTTTCCTTGCTTGGTGGGTTCTTAGAAACATTAATCTTTGGCAAGACCTCTTGAAGGATTCCACTTGACTAGGGATAGAAATAATATACCACATTGGAACACTCACATTAGAATTATTCATTTTCTCAATGATGTTAATCTTCAAACCACTAACCTTTTACTGTCCTTTTTGAGCCACAATTGTGCTTTGAACCTATGAGTTTTGGGGTACAAATGTGTTTCCTTGGTTCTAATTTTTTTGAGTTAGTAGAACTTTTGGGGAAAAATTAAGATCATTTGTATTTGATAGTAATGGAGTAATATTATGAGACTCAACTAATTCTTGGATGCCCTCCATGTTCATTATGTTGAACATTATGTTGGATGCCACAGGGGTGTTTGCTTGGCTAGAACTAGCCTAATGATTGAAAGCATAACACTCTTCTTGTTCAAAGTTTACCATTATAGCACCCAACTAGTTTTCTCCCTCATTAATCCTTCCACCTCGCTGAGGATCTTATGGTTATGTCATCATAGGCACTTCTATATTATAAGCCATGAGATCTTGATTGAACCCATAACTAGCACCCTAGTGCCACTGATCTTAAAATCTTGATTGAACTTAGTGTTTGTAACCATGGATTGATTGAATGACTGATGTCAAGGCATAGAACCCTCACCTTCTTATGAAATGCTATTATGAATAGAGAACAATGTATTGGAAGCACTTGCATTATTAGGATTGTAATTGTTCTGCCTAAGATAATTTGGTTGTCATTATCTTTGTCCTTGGAAATTTTCCTTAAAGGGTGGCCTATTGGATTGGTAATATTGTTGAGGTTGATATAGGGGATGATAAAGATTATTATATTGATATTTTTTCCTCCTCACATTCACCGATTCATTTCCCAAGGTTTGAAACATATTATTGAGTTCTTGGATATTCTTTTGCTCTTATGAGTCACTAGACTAACTAGTTGAAGCATTTTCTTATTTTGGTGTAGGTATGGTAACAAGTGTTAGAAAAGCAGGAATGATAATAAGGGGATGATTGACAAAAGGAGGTGGTTAAATATTGATAAAAAAGGCATTGGTGGTCATTGTGTGAGTTTTCCAACTTGTACCAAGCTATTATCTATTTTGATTTACACTTCATAAGCATCTAGTAGAATGTTTCCTCCCATAGACTATATCATCACTATAATGTCACTATTAAGATATTTTAGATAGTAGAGGAAAACACAATTAGGAGTATGCCTAATAGATATTAGAATCATGTCCCATGTATTTTGAAACCTATTATTTAAATCCTACATCACCTCTTGAAGATCCCTCTTAATTGTAGTCAATTATTTAGCAAGTGACAAATGGTCACTCTTATCTTCCAACTATTATGCCTATTTTTCACACCCCACATTAATTTTTTGAAACTAATTCTTTTTTACCATAGAGATGACTCAATCATAGAGTTTAAAATTATGTTAGGAACTTAATCAATTACTAGTATATCTAGATGTATATTTTTAATTACATAAGTTGATGATGATTAGTTTATGAATTTGTATTTATATTCTAAGTGGTTTTGAAAAGCATAAATAGATGAATGAATAAAATGTGAATATGTATTTATCATGGATGAATATTTATGATCAATCATTTTAATTTAGTTGATTATTGATTAGATTATAGTACATCTTCAATTTGAAATAGTGACACTTTATATGGTTTATCAAAATTGAAAGCATTATATTATTGTCATAAGTATTTAGATATATAAATTGATCTTCAGTTGAGTATTTATATGATTTTATATTAGTTTTCAGTTGATAGTTTGATCAAATTGTGATAATTAAGTTGAAACTTTCAATGGTAGTATGCAACATGGTTTGATAAAAAAGGAAATATATTGTTGACTGATAATAATTATTTTCGGTTAATTCAAATTCATTTTCAAGTATGTGTGTGTGCGTGCATGTGTGTGTGTGTGTGTGTGTGTGTGTGTGTGTGTGTGTGTGTGTGTGTGTGTGTGTGTGTCTATATATATATATATATATATATATATATACTCAACTGTAGATCAATGCATATATCTAAATCATTATGACAATCATATAATACTTTCAATTTTGATAAAACATAGAAAGTGTCATTATATATATATATATATATATATATAATGACACTTTCTATGTTTTATCAAAATTGAAAGTATTATATGATTGTCATAATGATTTAGATATATACATTGATCTACAGTTGAGTATTTATATAGATTTCAGATTAGTTTTTAGTTGATAGTTTGATCCAAATGGAAATATATTGTTGACTGATAATAATGGTTTTCGGTTAATTCAAATTCATTTTTATGTTATATATATATATATATATATATATATATATATATATATATATATATATATATATATATATATATATATATATATATATATAATCATGATGAATATGACATTATGAGTTTGGTATAAGTAGAATTTGATATTAATTTTTGAATCTTAAATTATTTCCTAAAGATATTAAGAATCCTAAGGGCTTCTAAGTTTCAAAACCTAACACTTCATTATGCTAAGGCCATATTTTAAATATGCTAAGCTCTAATGTAATCTAGTTTGAAGGTCTTAATTTTCACTTCAAGCTTACTCATTTCAAAAATTTAATGAACTAAGGTTATGTTATTTGATCAAAGCATAAATGTTTTGTATAATCATGAAGGATTTATGACATAAGCATATTGAATAAGTTCATTGATTGGCAAGTTCAGTTGGCAGTCCATTTGGTCTATTTCATGGCATGTTAGCTGGCAGGGTGAGTTAATTCGAAGCATGATAGAGGATTCAAGATCTTGGTGAGATTATTTGGTGGTTTAAGGCATTTAATGAATTTGGTACATGCCTTGAATCTCACTGAGTGGTAAGAGATTTAGCAATCATATTGGTCACTACTAAGTTTGATGGCATTGCTAAGTTGGTTTGTGGAATTCTGTATACCATCCTTGATTTTTATGAACCAATGGTGATTGGGGGCATGTAAGCATGGTAGTTATTTTGGGGGACTTGGCTTACATATAAAATTATTTTCATTGTTTTGGTCATTCTGTGAAGCTTTCTTGTGGAAACAACATTTTATTGGATTAGATTTGGGAGTTGCAAATAAAATTTGTGAGAGGAAAGTTACAAGGAAATGCAAATAGGTATGTTAGTAAAAAACTAAATGAGTTTTTCAAGAGGTTTATGAGTTATTTAGAATGGTTTTATGGTTGCATGGAAATATGTTAGTTTTTGATCTATATGTGATAAGTTTAGATAAATTGTTTGTGCATGTATGTTTTGGAAGTTAAATGAACTTATAGTTTATTGGTTGAATATATCATTTCTTTTGCATGGGTATCAATGAGAAATGGTTTGATTTTTGATTTGTAATAGTTTATCTCAATGGATGCTTGATAGATGATGAGATAAAGAATATGTTTTCTCTTTGAATGATTAAAGTATGTTTTTGTTTTGAAATAATAATAGTGATTGACCTACTTGAATACATATATTAGTTCCAGTACTATTTTGGTTGATAGTAAATGGTTCTTTGAGCATACCAATTATAGTTTTAAAAATATATATTTGTTATTTTATACACACTTAGGGTTTTGTGTAAAAATGAAATTTATTTGTTTGTATTCATGAATATTTGGAAGGGGTCAAATAAGTATATGGTCTATCATAAAGAAGTGATAAAAAAGGATTATGTTAAAGCATGAAAATATATTATTCAACAGTAGCTTTCTATAATTTCATGAATTCATGGGTTTTTGAAATAAATTTTAGATGGTTATGTTGTGGAAATATAGTATGATGAGCTTTGTATATAAGTAAATGAAAGCCATTTATATACTAGCACATTTAGATTTTGGGTTTCAATGGATTTTATTATAAGAAATGTGGGTGTTTTAGTTTTTGAGCCATAGTTTCATGCAAGTTTGAGGTTTTATAGAATGAGCTGTGAAAGTATGAATTTAAGGGAAAATATGTGTAAATATTTCAAGGAAAATCTTGATTTGTTGGTATAGAAAGAATGTTTTGGGTTTTGTTCAAATTCATGGATATAAAAGTAATAGTTAACAGTTTTTTTGAAAAAACTATAATGACTTGTTTATCAGTTTCAAGATATGATTTAGAAGATATATTGTGGACATCTAGTGTTCTACTTCAAGTTTATGTTGGTTGAATATTATATTATGACATTTTCGTTTGAAAAACATCAGTTTATATTTTTGAGATTATTGAAAAGCCCTATTAGGGTTTGATATTAGATGATGATTGAGGCAGTAAATAGTGATAGGAAAATTCTAGCACAATATATTTGTGAGTTATTACCAAGGTTTTATATTGAAAATTTTCTAGGATAATATGATGTTTATATTTTAGAAAGTCATAATTGATTTTCAATTGCAAATTATGACTTGAGGAAATATATATGGTTTACAATTTGACAAATATGCAACATGAAAATAACTTTTTGGAGATATTGCTTTCAATTATGTGACTTGGTTGAATTTATATTCTCAAATAATATTCATACAGTAAGAATAAGAAATCATAAAGATATAAAGTAATATTTTGGAAATAAAACTATGATAATATAGTTTTATTTTTAAAAATTTAGTTAGTTTTAACTGATATTTTGATGTAATCAAAATAGAAAATTGTGAGGATAGTTGACATAGTTGGATCAATTAAGTTTTATTTCAGTCAATATACAAATCGAAGATTTTTGTTGATAATTAAAATTTTATAAGTGACTATGTGTTTGATATATAATTTGGTTTCATATTGAAAATATGCATTTTGAATGTTTGGTCATAAATAATCAATTTTTAAATATATTAAAAACTGTATAGGATGTTAGGCTAGGATCAACCTGGATTAGGTAGAGATATAATAATCAAATTTAGGGAAGAAATCATAATTTTGGTAGCATGAATCAGTAGCACCCAAATAAATAATTTCAAATAGGGGATTTTAGGGATAAGAGATTTGGATATAGGTATACTAGTAGGGGTGTCAGGATGTCAATCCACATTTGTGCCACTAACCCTGAGTTATGAAATGTATTGAACAATTTACCCTTAATTCTTGCAAACCCTAGGGGTAATAAAGGATTTTGTATCTATAGATTTGGTGTTAGGTCTCAATCCCATAATATTTCCTCTCATCAATTGAAAAACAATCCACATTAGTTACCAGTTCAGTCACATACTTCAAAGATAATCCAACATGTTAATGAGCTACATCATGTTATTGAAACCACTTAGCTAGACAATGAAGTAGCCAATGCCAAAGAACATGATTAATCTTGATCTACCTTATTTTTATGATGAACCCTCATCATCTTAGAGAGAACCTATTTTAGGATGAAAAAATTTAAGTTTGAAGGAGCCACTTTCAAGTTGTAGGAAACATAGTCTTGAAATTAATCCAACTACTTCAGACAAATGGTTAGAATGACATGAACACTCAATTTGAGATCAGATTTGTGATGAAGATAAAATTAGAGGTTGATGATAATACGAGTTTGGAACTAAGCTATTTTAATTTATAGTAGTTATGATGGAATAAAATGAGTGTGTGAATGAGTAAGAAAAGTTAATAATTGAGATCCTTTTTGATACTAATGATTATTAGATGTCAGCAACATAAATTTTCATTTTATCAGTTGAAATTTAAGTTGATAAAACTTAAGTACTTTCCAATTTGATACTTTGGTTATTGTGTTTTTAATGTATTGTAGACTTTAATTTTATGATATATCTAATATATCCTATTATTTTTAAAGAAATATGCATTATGGTATTAATATAAATAAGAATTTCATTAACTTTGATTTATCTATTTATTTATTGAAATGTGTTATTCTATTTTATTATTAATTTAATAAAGTACCCACCTATTAGTAATTACCTGGCATATATTCAAAATTGTAATCCCTTAAAGATTTTTAAGTTTTAAATAACCTTAACTAATAACTGTCTATATTAACTGACTGTTTAAAAGTCAATTAGTTAAGTTAAACTAGTAACTGACTAGTGTTACTTATAACTTATTTTTTCATCCAAATTTGAAGCATAAAAAGAGATCCAAGATTCATTGGAAGAGGAGGAAAAACATAGGTATTAAAGACTTATACATTCTGAAGTTAATAATTTATCTCTCTTTTATACAACTTATATGAGATAGCATTACTTTTGTAGATAGATCAAACAGTACTTTCTCTGATGATTAAGTAGCTTACTTAGGCAACATAGGTATATCTATTTTTATATTATTATTTATAACAAATTATCTACATTTTATCAAGTTTAAAATCTTTTGATAATTACTCTTTGTAGTCTTATCTATATAATATAAGGATTTAACCCAAATAATGACGAAAACTTCATTGTTTGCAACATTTCATTGCTCTGTTTGATTGTAAAGTTTGTTATTCAACACATTTTGTAAAGAATGATGATTTCTCAAATAAAATTCATCTAGTTTTCTAAGATGACTCTCTTTATTGAGACTCACATAGTTTATCTATACTATACTTTTTATTAACTTTGACTTTAACTTAATTTAATCCGACTTAGATTAATATTTAATTAATCTAACTTCTATTCTATTTATTTAATTTTAATATATTATACTTTAATTTTATTTTAATTTCTATTCCTTTTTGTTTTTATTTTAAGTTAGTTGATTAGATTAATCTTATTTAATTAATTTCTTAGAGTTAGACTTAGTTTCTAGATTAGTTATTGTGTAGTTTTAGTTTAGAGTTAGATTATTTTAGTTTGCTAGACTTAGTTAAGTTAAATTAGTTTGTTTATCTTTAGTTTGTTTCCTTTTTTATTTAAATAGTTTGTTATCTCTTTCTTAGTTTAATATTTATCCCATTTGTTTTATATAAGTTGTTATCTTTTATTTTGTTGGTTGTTATTTGTTTGTGTCTCTTATGTGTTGAGTTATTTTGGGTTGATTGGTTCATTTTTGATTTATCTTAATTCTATTTTACTTGTATTTATAGTTTATTATCTTGGTGTTATTTGAAAGTTCTTACAACATAAATAAGATATTATTTTAAAATATATTATATTATTGAATCAATTTTCTTTCCTTCAAGAGATTGTATACTTTATAGGCCTCCTCTATTAGATAGGATAGATTAGACACATTCATATCTAAACTAATTCATTATTTGATAAGTGAATTTATTAAATTATACTAGAATATTTTATATACAATAAATTATTTATTATTTTTTAGAACATTTTAAAATGACTCACATAGTTAGGGTCTTAATTAAACTTTTAAAAACCTACTATTAGACTAGTATGATTCCAAATTAGCCTTTGTAATAAGTGAAAGGGTTGATTAGTTGATGCTATAATTTTCATCATCAAGAAATTTGATAACTTCACTAGGAAATCTTCAATGTTCTTATTTTTTAGAGCTATTTTTTCTTCTTTCTCATAGTATTTGGAAGATAGCCTCCTATTATCCAACCTAGAATTGATATTGTTGATTATCAAATTGATGTTGATTTTAATTTAACGTATTATACATTGTATAATCATTATCATGATTTTTAGCATGTTATTCAAGTCATAAATGAAGAAGAAGAAATTATAAAATTTGAGATAGTTTGGTATTCTAATCTCACTAATAAAACTCAACAGGATATTTTAGATACAACTAGATGAATTCAATAAGATAGAGCTAAAATTCTATCTACTAATCTTAGGCCTAGAACTCATTTCCTTTCTGATTATTTTTCTTTTGATGATCTATTTTTACTCTTTGAACCTATTATTATAAATTTAAAATTTAATCAAGTTAATCAAGATCAAGAAAATTAACCAATTCAAGTAGATGAGATTATTGAAGATTCTAATGGGAGTATAAGTAGAAGATATGATACAAGAGTTGAATCATGGACTATAAGAGAATAGAGATTAGAATGATCTCACTAAAGATGAAGTTGATTATGAAGCTAAAGTAAAATAATAGATAGATGTAGATCTATGTATTTATGAAAATCCAATTAATATTGGAAATCATGCTGGTAATTTACCTTCCCTTAAAGGATTAAATATACAAAAAATTTCTACATCTCCTAGATAATCTTGAGAAGATCATTAGAATAATTTGGATTAGTTTGTGATACTCTTAGTATAATAAATAAAAATATTTACTTTAGTTTTTTCCCCCAAACAATTGAAAGAAAAGCTAAACAATCAATTATTAGTTTACATGTAAAATTTATTAGCACATATAAAAATATTTAAGAATGACTAGAGTTATCTTTTGGAAAAGCTAAAGAAGACTTCGACCTAGTCAATGATCTTGTGAGATTTTTCCTTGATCCAAGTGAGACCATATAAAATTTTATTTCTATATTTACTAAGCTACATAAAAATATCCCATGAGATCTTAGAAATTTTAATAATTTTTCTAGACTTTACTTTTGTAGTGATTTACCTTTAAAATATAAAATGGCTTTGGAGGATAATGATATTATAGAATATGATGAGTTTATAACATTATGAATTGAATGTAAAAGAAATATTAAATGTATTGGGTTTAAGGATAGGTCTTCTATAGGTTTATATTTAGATAATATAAACTTTTAAAGGCCACTCAAAGTCTAGGAAATAAACTGGTCACCATTAAAAGGTAATTAAATGCTAAACCTTTTTCATCTAATATAAGCAATACTAGAAATAGAAAATTAGAAATTGATTATTAATATAATGTGTACAAATTAGATCATGATATAGATTCATGTATTATTGTTAACAAGATTAAAAAAAATCTTCAAGAGAAATATCTTATATCTAAAGATCTAGCAGACAATATAAATATGTGTGCTCTTGATGATCCATCAAAAAATGAGTGCATTTATGTTGTTAATACTAGAAATAAAGATTATAATTTTTCTTAAATTTTTAAAAAAAAAATGATCCTTACACAAATGATAAAGGTAAAATAGTCAAGAAGAATTCTTGAAGTGGTTTAGTAGATAATTCTTCTCAAAATATTCTTTTATCAGCTGAGTATAATAGTTAAGAAGAATTCTTGAAGTGGTTTAGTAGATAATTCTTCTCAAAATATTCTTTTATCAGCTGATTATAATAACAGTCAATATCAACATTATAAGCCTAATAATTTTAGACAATATGATGATCAAATTTATAATACAATTGATGATTTACCTAAAATCAATGTGAGATTCTCACTATTACTAGTAACTAGTATTCTAGCACAACTAGATAAAATCAACGAAGTTGTTAAAAATCCTAAAACTTATGTAGGCTTACAAGAAGAAGATAGTAATGAACAATTAACTATTTTTTCTCAAAGTTATGATCTCTCTATAGACTATATAAATCCAATCTATGTTTCAATAAAAAATAATATTAAAATAATCCATAATTTTATCTTAGATATGATTGATTCAAAGAATATAATACTTAAATATATTGTAGATCAATTAGACATATCTTATAAAATTGATAATAGGAAACTAACTAGATTTGATTCAAGACAAATTAAAAGTTGTGATAAGTTTCATGACATAGTCATTAATATTGCTCATGATGAAAGAATGAGATGCATGACTAATGTCTAAGTTTTAGACATTTTTAGTAATTTTGCTATGTTATTAGGAAATGATTGGCTAAAAGCATCTAGTGATTTTGTCAGAAAAGATATCACATTTATTATTGTTAGTAATGAGATTAATTTCATTAAAAAATAATATTGGTCTAGTAGACCTATAGATTCATCCACTTCTTCCGCTATTTCTTATGTTGACATAGTAATTAGAACTTACGAGTTGCTGAATTTAGATGAACTAAAAAATTAGTATGAAGAATTATTTGAGAAAAATATTTTATGGTCACTTTATTTTGATGAAGCTTCTTCTTAACAAGGTAATGGTGTTTGATTTTTTTTCATTTATCCTATTGGTAAATTATTTCACTATGCTGGTAAACTATCATATGAAAACATTAATAATATAATAAAGTTTGAAGCATTATGTTTAGGTTTAGAAAAATACATTGAAATTAATATTAAAAGTTTAAAATTATTTGAAGATTTTGAATTATTTGTTATACAAGTTCAAAAAATTTATAAAACTAATCAAATTAATCTACATCATTATACTCAAAGTATTTGTTTTTTACTTGAACATTTATGTGTTTCAATATCACTCATATTCAGAGGGAATATAATATTAGAGATGATAAGATTGTTGTTTATGCATCTAATCCAACTCTAAGTGAGAGTGAACCAACCACAAACTTCTCTTATGATGACAATGTTTGGCCTAAACTTCTTGATTTGAATGATAATTGGCTTGTTTTAAGTTGTGATGAACACATAGATTCTTTCATTAAAAGTAATTATTTTGATCATGGTGATTTTATATTAAATTTTAGAGATTATTTTCAATTAATTACTAATAAATTACCTATTGGTTTTATAAGTTTGGAATATCTATTTACACCTAATGATCAGTCCAAAAATTTTAGAATAGAAGAGCCTTCCAAGAGAACACTAGGTGAAACCTTTCCTATCAATTTAGGTATAGAAGAGGATCGTAAAGATGTGTATTTAAGAATTTAAGTTCCTAGAAGTGAGAAGGATAAATTAATTATTTTATTTAGACATTTTTTGAGCTGTTGTTGAAGTAATACTCAATTTTCAGATTTTGTATTAAGACATTTATATTAGTTTATGCA
This sequence comes from Torreya grandis, assembly GCA_037957365.1. NCBI lineage: Eukaryota > Viridiplantae > Streptophyta > Pinopsida > Cupressales > Taxaceae > Torreya > Torreya grandis. The sequence goes on from JARHVA010003029.1 coordinate 121,908, forward strand.
TCGCCAAACTTCCCTATTATATCAATCCTTTTCTTTGTGTCATGCTATCCGGACATCTCATCCTTTATCTAAATTTATTATTAAAGGGGTTCATGTATAGTTGATTTGAGAATGATATTTCTGGATCACACTCTCAAGATTATGTTTTTATCAATAAGCAATTTATTGCTACCCAATTTCTTTCTTCAAAATTGACTAGCAAGATCGTTAGTGTTATGCCTATTTTTCACACACCCCCTTAATTTGTTGAAACTAATATGTTTATGTCATAGGGATAACTCAATCATAAATTTTAAAACTTTGTTAGGGACTTAATCAATTAATAGTATATTTAGATGCATATTTTTAATTACTTAAGTTGATCATTATTGGTTTATGAATTCATATTTATATTTTAAGTGGTTTAGAAAAGCATAAATGGATAAATGAATAAAATACGCATATGTATTTATCATTGATGAATAGTTGTGATCAATCATTTTGTTTTTCAGTTGATTATTGATCAAATTACAATACAATATCTTCATTTTGAAATATTGACACTTTATATGGTTTAGAAAAATAGGAAACATTATATGATTGTCATATTTATTAGGATATATACATTAATCTTTAGCTGAGTATTTATATTGATTTTCAATCAAGTTTTAGCTGATAATTTGATCAAATTATGATAATTAATTTTATATTTTCACTTGTAGTATGTGACATGGTTTGATCAAAATAAAAAATATTATTGACTAATAATAATGGTATTTAGTTAATTCAAATTCATTTGTAAGTATATTTATAGTGTCATGATGAATATGACTTTATGATTTTGGTATAGGTGGAATTTAATATTAATTATTTAAACTTCAATTATTTCTTAAGAATAATAAGCATCTTAAGGGGTTCTAGGTTTAAAAACCTAACACTTCATTATGCTAAGGTCTTATTTTAAATATCCTACTTTCTAATGTAATCTAGTTCAAAGGTCCTAATGTTAACTTGAGGCTTATTCATTTCAATAAAATTATGAAATAAGGTTATGTTATTTATTCAAAGAATAATGGTTTTGTATGATCACTAAGGATTTATGAGAATATAGAATAAAATTGTTAGTTGGCAAGTTGAGTTGGCAAACTATTTAGTAGATTTTATGACATGGTAGCTAATAGGGTGAGTTAATTCAAAGCACAATAGAGGATTCAAGATATTGGTAAGAATATTTGGTGGTTTAAGGTAATTAATGAATTTTGTACATGCCTTGAATCTCATAAATTGGTAAGAGTTTTAACAAGCATATTGGGCTTTACTAAGTTTGATGGCATTGTTAAGTTTGTTGGCAGAATGCTAACTACCAGCCTCAGTTTTAATGAGACAATGGTGATTGGACACATAAGAACGCTAGTTATTTCATAGGTATTCACTTATATATGGCATTATTTTCATTATTTTGGTCATTTTTTGAATTTTTTTTTGAAAATGGTAGTTTGTCGGATTGGAGTTTGGAGTTGCAAATAGGATTTGTGAGAGGAAAGTTTTAATGAAACACATATATGTATGTCATTAACAAATTGAATGAGTTTTTAAATAGTTTTATGGTTACATGAAAATAAGTTGGTTTCAAGTCTGCATGTGATAAGATTTGATAAGTTGTTTGTGCATGTATGTTTTGGAAGTTGAATGAACTTATAATTTAGTGGTTGAATATATCATTTCTTTTGCATTCGTATCGATGAGAACTAATTTAGTTTTTGATATATAATAGTTTCTCTCGATGGATGCTCTAAGGTTTTCAATTAGAACGATTCAATTATGGTTTTGTTTTGAAAGAATAATAGGGTTTAGCTTACTTGAATGCATATATTAGCTATATTATTATTTTGGTTGATAGTAAATGGTGCTTTGAGCACACTAGTTATAGTTTAAAAAAAATATATTTGTAGTTTGATACACACTTAGGGTTCTATGTAAAAGTTAACTTTATTTATTTTTCTTCATGAATATTTGCAAGGGTTTGAAAAAGTATATAGTGTATCATAAAGAAGTGATAGAAAGGGATTATGTTTGAGCATGCAGATATATTTTTTAGTCATAGCTTTCTAAGTTTCATGTATTCATGGGTTTTTGAAAGAAATTTTGCATGGTTATGTTATGGAAATATTGTATGATGAGCTTTGTCTATAGAGAAATGAAAGTCATTTATGGAGTTGCACATTTTGATTTGGGGTTTTAATGGTTTTTTTTATAATAAATGTGGGTGTTTCAGTATTTTGAGCCATATTTTCATGCAAGTTTGAGTTTAAAGATAAATATATGAAAATATTTCATGGATAGTCTTGATTTTTTGGTACATAAAGATAGTTCTAGGTTTTGTTCAAATTTTTGGATGTAAAATAAATAGTTAACAATTTTTTTGAAAATACTATAATGAGTCATTTCTCAATTTCAAGATATGATTTAGAAAATATATCGTTGACATTTAGTATTCTATTTTGAGTTTCCATTGGTTGAATATTATATAGTGACATTATTTTTTGGAACACATTAATTTATATTTTTGAGCTTACTGCAAATATGTGATAGGGCTTGATATGAGATGATAATTTTGGAAGTAAATAGTGATAGGAGAATTCTGGAAGAATATACTTATGAATTAATATCAAGGATTCATATTGATTTTTTATGGGACAGTGTGATGTTTATATTTTAGAAGGTCATAATAAGTTGATTTTTAGTTAAAATTACTACTTGAGGAAAATATATCATTTACGTTTTGAGAAATACATATCACGAATAGAATATTCTAGAAATATTGATTTCAATTATGTGAATTGATTTAGTTTATATTATCAAATAATATTCATACAGTGAGGAAAAAAATCATGAATATATGAAAGAATATTTTATAAATAAAATTATGATAATATAATTTTATTTTAAAAATTTTAGTTTGTTTAAAATGTTATTTTGATAAAATTAAAATATAATATTGTGAGGATACTTGACGTAGTTGGAGAAATTTAGTTTTGTTTTAGTCAATAGATAGTTCAAATATTTTTGCTAATAATGGAAATTTTATAAGTGACTTTGTGTTTCATATATAGTTTGGTTTTATATTGAATATATGAATGTTGATTATTCAATCATAAATAATTAGTTTTTCAATATATTCTAAAATTTATAAGATGTTATGCTAGGATCAACCGAAATCAAGTAGAGATAGTGATAATTAAGGTTGGGGAAGAAATCATATTTCTGATAACATCAAGGAATAATACCTGAATAGATAATTTTAAAGAGGAGATTTTAAGGCTATGATATTTGGTCCTAGGTATGCTAGTAGGGGTTTCATAATTTCAATCTAGTTTGATGCGATTGACCCTAAGTTCTAGAATGTATTAAACAATTTACCCTTCAATCCTACAAACCCTAGGGATAATAGAGCAATTAGTGGCTATAGATATAGTGATAGGTCTCAATCTCACAACAATTATTCTAACCACTTGTATAATAATCTACATCAATTTTCAGTTCAATCACCAACCTTAGAGAGAATATTGTATGTTAATGAGACACGTCATGTTAATGAAACCACTTAGCTAGACACTGAAGTAGCCCATGCTAAGAACTTTGTTAATCTTGTTCTACTTTAATTTTATGATGAACCCTCACCATCTCAAAGAGATCCTATTTTAGGATGTAGAAGGTTAAGCTTGAAGGAGCCACATTCAGGTTGCAAGAAATACAGTCTTGAAATTCATCCAACCACTTCAAATAAATGGTCATAACATCAAAATGACATTGACACTCGAGTTGAGGTTGGAGTTATGAAGAAGATTAAATTAGAGGTTGACAATAATACAAGTGAATCTATAATTATTCTAGTTGAGTTTCTAGTAGTTGAGATGGAATATAACGAGGGTGTGAATGAGCAGGGAAAGCCAGTAATTGAGATCCTTTCTGATTATGATGATTATTGGATGCCAATAGGATAAATTTTCATTTTATAAATTGAAATTTAAGTTGATGGAACTTAAGTGCATTCATATTTGATACTTTGGTTTTTAGAATTTGATATTTTGTTATGATTTTTTGAAAGTACAACATATATATATATATATATATATATATATATATATATATATATATATATATATATATATATATATATATATATATATATATATATATATATCTTAGTAGTTTTTAGAAATCTTTATTATGATATTAATATAAACAAGAATTTAATTAACTTTGATTTATCTATTTATTTATTGAAATGTGTTATTCTATTTTATTATTAATTAAATAAGGTCCCTACCAATTAGGAAGTAACTGGTCTATATTCAAATTTTGATCCTTTATAGACCTTTAAGTATTAAATAATCTTAACTAATAATTGTATATTTCAATTGACTTTTTAAAAGTCAATTAGTTAAGTTAAACTAGTAACTAACTAATGTTAGTTACAACTTATTTTACCAACCAAATTTGAAGCATAAAAGGATATCAATGATTCATTTGAAGAGAAGGAACAAGAAGGGTATTGAAGACTTATATTTATAAAGTTAGTCATTCATATCTATCGATGCTATGCAATTTATCTAAGATAACATGATTTTTTAACATAGATCAAATGGCAATCTCTGATAGTTGAGTAAATTTCTTAGGCAACATAGGTATATCCAGTTTTATATTATCATTTATAATAGATTATTTGATGTTTGTCAAGTTTAACATCCTTTGATGATTGCTCCGTGCAGTATTATATGTTAAATCCATGTATTCAACTGAAATAATAATGAAAACTTTATTTTTTGTGATATTTCATTGATATATTTGATTGTAAAAGTTGTCTCTTAGGATATTTTATAAAAATATATGTTGGTTTCTCAAATAAAATTGTTTTATTTTTCTAAGATGACTCTCTTTATTGAGACTCACATGTTTTGTCTATATTTTAATTTATATTAACTTTAACTTTAACTTAGTTTAATATGATTTAAATTAAAATTTAATTAATCTAAATTATTTTCTATTTTTATAGTTTTAATATATTTTACATTAATTTGATTTTACTTTCTGTTCATATCTATTTTTATTTTAAGTTAGTTTATTAGACTAATCCTCTTTATTTAATTTCTTATAATTATACTTAATTTCGAGATTAGTTAGTGTGTATTTTTAGTCTATACATAGATTTTTTAGTTTTCAAGACTTAGTTAAGTTAGATTAGTTTTCTATTTTTAGTTTATTTCCTTGTTTCTATAAATAGTTTGTTATATTTTTCTTAGGTTAATTGTTATCCTATTTGATTTATATAAGTTGTTCCTTTTATTTTGTTGGTCATTGTTTGTTTGTGTCTCTTATTTGTATAGTTATTATTGGTTGATTGATTCATCTTTGATTTATCTCAGTTATATTTTACTTGTATTTTTAGTTTATTATCTTGGTGTTATTTGGTAGTTATTAAAATAAAAATAAGATAATACTTTGAAATTTATTATATTATTGAATCAAGTTTCTTTCTTCTAATAGATTGTCTAGTTCATACGCCTTCTCTATCAGATATGATAGATTACACATTCATATATGAACTGATTCATTCTTTGATAAATAGATTTCAAAAATTCTAATGGATTATGTTTTATTCAAAAACTTATTTTTTATTTCTCAGAATATTTAAAAACTCCTCACATATTTTAGATCGTAATTGAACCTTTAAAACCCTGCTATTAGATTGGTACGATTCTAATTTAACCTTTGCAATAGGTGAACTTGTTGATTAGTTGAAGGTATAATTTTCATCGTCAACATAAACCTTTTACACAAAGCATCCCTTAACTAGTCCTATGATGTGATTGAGTTAGGAATAAGGTTCCTATATCAATCTAAGGCATTTACCTTGAAAGAGATACCTAATAACATGATATCTATATTTTATTCATTGATGTCATGGATATTACAAAAGCTGGCTATGTCCCTAATGTGTTCAAAAGGGGTTATATAATTGTCTCTTGTGAAGTAAGGTACACTCTTAATAGCTTCCACTAGAATAGGGTCATACTGATTAAGTTTCAAAGGAATTTTACCATTTAAATCCATAAAAGGCAAAGATCTAGGGCCAACCATGGTACTAAAAGGACCCAATAAAAACCTTCTTGAAGACATAGACTTGGAAATTGGTTTAAGAAAAAAGATTCATTTGTAAGGATGGGTGTTATCAAACCTTAATATTTTGTTGAGTTAAAATAGAATTCAAAAATAACACCTATAGAATTTGATCTTTTAGTTACCTTTGTCATGAATGATAGGTATTATTCTACCACTAGAATGTTAACTGCTCTTTAGAGTCACCAGATACTAAGATTATGGATTGAACAACTTCTGTAAATGGATCAAGACAAGCATTGATCTCAATCAATCTTCTTCAAATGTGGTAAAATTGGATGTGCTATAAACTATTGTAGCATATAAGTTCACCCTCACTATAGAGTTCTTCAAGATCTCTCATTCCTAGCTATAAAATTCAATCAACCATAGGCTATGGGTATCCTGTGATGGGGTTCAACCTATAGACAAGGTTTGTTCCTCTTGGTAGCTCACTTAAACTATTGATTCTTCTTATAAAAGAGATAGAATGGTTTCAAGGGATGATAAAAAACACAAATAAGGAGATGCACCAAACATAAATACAATAAAAATTACATGGAACTAACACTAGGGTAGTTAAAATATAACCCTCACTCACATAATCTCTTAAATTATCCATTTTACATCAATATTTTTAAAACAAGGTCCACTACACAAGAGGTGATGTATGGAGGAGTATGAAACTCACACTATAACTTCACTAATGAGAAAAAGGCACAAGTTTTAAACATGCAAAAAGGTAAGAAAGATCGACAATTACCAAGTAAAGACACCTTTTAACAAAGCAATCATATACAAACTGACTATAACACTAGATGCATGTAAGAGACATGAAAAAAATAATGTCTTATTACATTAAAATTTTGTTTTACAAAAAGTTTATAGGGTTTTTCCTTATCAAAATGAAATTATCTTTTACAAATGCGGAAGAAAAGGGAGATATTGGAGAAAAAGGGAAGAGAGAGGAGAAGAAATCTCATATAATTCAATTAATGTCCCTCAACCACCTTATATGGAGTCTTAACAAATTTTGGATTAATTAAGCACTAATCTTCTCTCAACAAATTAACCTCCAAACATCTAAAGGGTCTTTAAGCCTTCTGATTGGCCTAAAATGGCACTAAAAGATAAAAATGTTTGAGGATGAGCATGTCACAGTCCACTAACATAAAGAAAAGTCTTCAAAGAGATGAAATCTCATTGAATTATATAAATTTCCCTCCCACCCTCTCCCACTTACACTTCTACACCCCATTCCAGTTGGCTTCTATAAGGACTTGACATGATGGTTAGTGATCATGTCACATTATTCTTGATTGACCTTGAAGGTTATCTTTTAGTGTTCACTTTTTTATGTTTTATTTTATCTTCACTCATGTTTTCTCCTTGAACCTAAAAAATACTCTATGAAACCTATTAATATATTGGATTACATTGAAGAAGGGCTCTGAGCTTGAGATATTTTTAACCAATGGTGCAAGAACATTTCCCTAAGGTCATTTGTCATCATGAGGGCCACCTTCGAAACTATAAAAGGCTTCCAAATATCCATATAATTATTATGAGGGAGAAAAAAAGTTTTATTTTTATTTCACCTTTAAAACCTAAAGCAATGGTGTAAATCACCATTAAACCAACAACCATTCACAAATTATAGAAAAACATGGGTTTTTGACCCTTTAGCTCAGAAAGGAACCTTATAAACCCATGATAAGTGATCCAAGTTTCATATAATGGTGATTCATGTCCCATTAGTCCTATTTCATGTATTTATACCATTTTTATCTTTGAAGAACTATGAAAAGATGCATTTTAGGTCATTGTGGGCTTCTTAAGTACCCACACATGCAAAATTATTATATAAAAAAAATTAGAAAAGATCTTGATAGAGTTATTTATAAAATTTATGTGGTTTTCAAGTTATTATATGCCATTTCATTGACCTATGTGTCCAAAAACCCAAAATTGGTCAAAAAGATTACTTTGGCATCTCATACAGGCTCACCTTTTTTATGATTGTTTTTAAAATGTACACTCCATTCCAAAATGTATTGACATGTATATTTTTTATAAATACACATTTAAATTCTTTGAAAAAATTCTTCTTCCATGCAGAAGGTATATAAAGATACATACGTAATAAGTTCTCTTATGGGTTTTGCATGCATTCTGTTCTTGTTTACAGTCTTAACGATTGTTCATAAAGATAAAGACCTTAACCAGAATAAACACACAATTAGTTTTAATTACATATTTATACTCAAAACATACTAAGGTCATTTGGCCCAACTCTCTATGTAGTGAAAGATATGAGCATCTAAAGAGGGAGCTTTAAGTAGGTGTCCTAGGCCTAAAAAGTTCAAAATTCTCCTTTAGAGTGAAATTAATTTATAATTATTCACAAATTATTTAAAACCCTCATTAATTACCTAAAACATGTCATCATACCTCAATAATGTGTCATCTTGCATTGATAAGTCTGAATGTTCCTTCATATGATCTAAGCAGTTTAGGCCTTAAGACTATCTTGTAGGCTTAAAATTGAGTTTTAGATCTTGAAACACCTATAGGAGTATATGATTGATTCAAAACATTGTTTCACCTTTATTTACATCCCTTTTGACCTCTTTTTGATGCTCAATTTTCACTTTGTCTTTATGGTCTCTCAAGACTGCTTGTGAGAATGACTACCTACCTACTTATTTTAGCCCTCAAAGGCTTGGTTTGCATTGAACATGGAGTGTGATAACCTATAAATAGGTGTATAGATACTGAAAAACACATCCGTATTATTATTATTATTATTATTATTATTATTATTATTATTATTATTATTATTATTATTATTATTATTATTATTATTATCATCATCATCATCATCATCATCATCATCATCATCATCATCATCATCAAACACTTATTTTTGTTTAAAAACTCTCCACCAACCTACAAACTTAAAAAATGTCTCCTAGCTCCAATGGTAGCTACCACTAGACATGAGGGTGACTGTCACAAAACAACATATATTTACACTTTTATTTACACCCATAAAATATGTTATATAGTTATAAGGAATTATGAAAAACATCTCTACTAGATTTCATACTTAGATTTTGCATAGTAAGGTTTATTGGTTAATTTTATCAAAACTTACTCGTAGGCTGCCATAATTTACATGAAGAGTGTCTTAGGTCTGAGATAAAATAACACATTTTGCCCTTGTTTCTCATGCCAAATAAAAATAATATGGGGATATAATATTTCACAAGGTCCCTTTGTATCATATTTTAGGTCTTGACTCCATGTGTAGGTATTTCAAAACATCAAAACCCTTCAAAATTCCCCAAAAGGTCAAAAAGTAAAAATTAATGCATTTATGCATTCAAACTATGGAGTTAACCTTAACAAAAACTATTAAAAAAATTAAATGGGAAATACACAGTGCAAAAAGGTATGTTGGAGACAAAAATAGAAATGGTAAAACAATCTAAATTTTGCAATTTTTCATTGTTTTACTTGTCAAAACGCTCAATGGGAGAAAAATTTTAGGTCTACAAATTCAAGGTGGGCCACTGTGAATAAGATTTATAAATTAGCCATCAATCTATTATGTTAAAAAGCTATCATTAAAAGAGTAGGGCTATTGTTTGGCATGCCTAATGTTAGGGGAAACATTCTAGGAGGTTCCAGTTGTGCAATCAAGTGGTCAAAGAACATCTCCAAGAAGTTACACAAGAAGACAATTAGTTTTTTTGGCTTCCACCATAAATACTCTCTTTCTAGCTCAATAAAAATGCATTTACAGCTAACAATATTGAATGGTTGTTGTAAATCTTCATCATTTCTTGTAGAGGCAATTAGAAAACATCATTTTTCTTGAAAACACATAAATATTCTAGGCATGATAAAGGATACTTTATAGATGGGAGAATATTATTGGGACTTTGGGGTGTTGAATACATTTTTTTAAATTTTAAAAATACAACCCTCATTCACAAATTTTAAAAGTGGAAAAAATATATAAATAGAGGGTTTCTCCTCTATTCTAGGTTGTTGTTGGTTGTTCATTTTCTCTAAGTATAGACTCTTCAAAGTTACGGGATCAACTGTTGTGTGTAGACATTATCTCTCTTGATAAGGTGGTTTTATCCATACAACCATTATCAATCTTTGAGATCCTTTATAATGTCTCCATTGTTCAACATGGAGAAATCTTACCATGCTTGTCCCCATGGTAGCATTAAAAATAATGTATCATTATAATTAATATAGATCATTCAAAATTATGCATAAAAGATGCTTAAAAATCACTTTTAATTTAAGTCTTGTATAATCATCAAATGCTTGGAAAAGTTTCACACAATTTTACAATCATTATATTATTAGAAAAAAATCACATTCTATATAAACATCATTTTCTTAGAAAATAAATGCACCCTTGAAATAACATTGCATTCTTGGATAATATCAATATAATAAAAATCATAAACATTTAATTTCATAAGTAATCAACATATAATAATTTATTAAATTGAAAAATTGTAATCTCATAATTATAAATAATATAGACATGGATTTATACTTGGGATACTACTTTCAGGCACATGTTTGTATATGATAACCAATGTTTCAAGAATTAAGATGTAGAAAGATACAATGTGAGCTAACTAACGAAATATCCATTACATAATTTTTCATTGAAATTTGAATAATGTTTTAAAAATGTTTCAACATTTCTCCACCAAACATGATTAAATAATTTATGGAACATGAACCTCAGCTTTCCGCTAGAGATCTGAGCCATATAGAGAATTTAACCTTTGAGAAAAAATAGTGCCTCCCTTTTTACATTCACTTAATCTAAAGTATGTTAGTTCATAAAAAAATATGATTTATAACTTTGGAAAATGCACATTATCAAGCAAAAATAAGTAAAAAATATTTATTATAATTTTTCATTTTTGGAAGAGTTCAATACATAGTAAGGTAAGACATGCATTTATTTTTTGTAAATTTAAAGAAGAGGATTCCTTTGTCATAATTTAATTAAGCTCTTTTATAATTATCACATGGTAATCTAAGAATTGGATCTTAATTTTAATTTCCAATTCACTTGACACAGATGTTGATTAAAGATAATCAAATGAGATGCTACTAAGGCATTTAATATTAAAACAGTGATTTGTGGACCTAGTGATTTATATTCTTTATTATGAAAAAGTTAATTTCCAAAAGTTATATTTAATTATCTTTGTTACAAGTTGTACACCTCTTTTTATCGACCTTGCACACTTGAAGAAAGTAGAAAACAAGCATGGTGAGATTTATCCATGTTGCATAATGGAGACATATTAAAAATGATCTTAAACCTTGCTAATGGTTATACAACTACAACTAGGTCCTTAGCAAGGGAGATAATGTCTACAAATAATAGTTGATTCCAAAACATTGAATATTATAGACATAAAGACAATGACCGACCAAAAAAAACCTAGATTAGAGGATAAACCCTCTATTTATATATTTTTTCATTTCTCAAATATGATAATGGGGGTTGCAATTTAAAAGTATGCAAAATTGTAGTCATCACTTCAATGTCCCACCAAGATGCTCCCTTTAGAAAATACCCTTTGCCATGCTTGAAATATTCATGTATTTGTAAGAAAAATGATTTTTCTAACTGCCTCTACAAGCAATGATGAAGATTTACAACCCTTTGATCTTCTTGGCCAGAAATGCATTTTGATTGAGCTATAAATCAAGTATTTGTGGTGTAACCCAAACAAAATAATTATCTTCTTCTACAACTTCTGGGAGATGCTTTTTTACCGCTTACTTGCACAATTGAAACCTCCTAGATAGTTGCCCTTCTATTTAGGCATACCACAAAATAACCCTACTATAGTTATGATATATTGTGAGCACACTAGACCCATGGATTATTTATAAATATTCATTGGAGTGGCCCACCTTAAATTTTCAAACCTAAAATATTTCCCCTATTGAGTGTTTTCACAATCAAAATAATGAAAAATTGCAAAACATAGGTTTTTTTTTACCTTTTTACTTTTTATAGATCCAAATTACCTTTTCACACTTTGCATTATTCACATTTTATTTATTTAATATTTGATTTTAGGGCTAACTCCACATTTTGAACACATAAATGCATTAATTTTCACTTTTTAACCTTTTGGGAAAATTCTAGTCACTTTTACAAATTTATAATTTTCCTTGTTTTGGGGAAATCCATAGCTTAGTAGTGGTTTTAAAATTTACAAATTTATAAAATTTTAAATTTTAAATTACAAAATTACAATTCATAGTTGGATTTTCCTTGAGAAGTTTACTTAGGGAAATGGGAACACCAGATGCAATTTGCAATTTTAAAATTTGGAAAATTGCAAATTGTAATTAGAGTTATGGATTCCTTCAAAAGTTCCTTTTACGGAATCTAGAACTCCAACTAAAATTTGAAAATTATCAACATTACAAATTGTAGTTGGCGTTCCCATTTCCCTCAAAAGTTACTTTTAAGGAATCTTTAACCCAACTGCAAATTTTAATTTTGTAAAATTGAAAAAATTTAATTGGTTTTGAATGTTCCCCATTATATTAAGTCTATATATTCATTGGCATTGATGAGGGATTTGGGAGACTCAGGTTCAATTTATAGTTTACACAAGTGTAAATTACAAAATTTCATTTCTCCTTCAATTCTCCCAAAAGTTCCTCTTGAATTGAATTTTCTTTCACTTGCTTTGACTGACATAATTGAGAGTGTTGGTCAGAAGTTACAAATTGCATATTTCATATTGCTTCTCCCACATAAATATCCTAGGGACCTTGGGAGCCTCATTTGTAATTTTTGAAAATTTCAATTTCCTTGTTTTTTCAACTTAACTTCATTCTTGCAACCTGGTCCAAAATTAGACCCTATAGAGGATCTTTTCAGAAACTCAACTCTTTCCTTGTATGGTACTTTAACACAAATATGTATACAATGGTTCACATCCTTTGCATTAATCACTTACACAAACTTATTGTGGATTATTTACTATGATCAAATATCATAGCCATTCCATATTCTAGATAAATGAATCTGATGGATCCCTTTAGTGTATGTGTAGAATTGCATGAATCAACAAGGTTTCCAAGGCATAATTTTGAAAAGATAAAGTCTATCAAATAAAAAGTAATATCCTCACCAGGAAGCAAATTTCCAAGCTTTAAGTTGTAATGGACAAATTGGACAAAACAATGGCAATGAAAGTATTTGAAGGCTTATGCAATTTCCACTTCTATGCTCAACCTCTAAATCAAATCTAAGACACACACTTATCCCTGAAAACTTTTTCCACCTTTAAGATATCAAACTTGTCTAGGATTCCATTTGACACTAGAGGAAATATTAAATCTTTGAATCATGGATCTAAATAATAGGTTATGAGTTTAAATCAGTTTTCGCGTAGAACTTTTCTCAAAATGTTGTACTCTCTATCAAAAATCTTGCTTATATATTCATTCTACAAATTAATAAATTTGATGGAATCCATTATGTTATCTTCCAAAACACGTTGCTAGCATATTACAATATGCTAGAATATGGGATAACTACATATGTGAACAATTCCAATGAGCCTTTCATACCTTGTGCAATTCTAATAAGGACATTTGTTTCATTTTTATTAGCTAATGAATTTATTGATACACTAATTGTTGTGAAACATTCATGCACTACAGAGAGTGCCACAAAGATCTTGTGTTGATGCTCATGCCATAGATTAAAAATATATTGGATCAGAGCTTTCACTATTTACAACAAGGTTCCAAAGCTATGAAAATATCATGAAACATTTCTTAACACAAAACTAGCTTCCCTCTACATTCAAATAAGAAAATGGATAATCCTTTAATAAATTATTATTACACATAGATGATTCCACTGTTGTGTTCTCCAGTTGATATTGAGCCCCAATGTAGCTTCTAGACTCTTTGTTGGCATGCCTTTCATGTTTTAAATCTTTTCTATATCCCTTCTCATGTCCACAAGCCCCTTTTAACTTTTCCTACCCATTCACTTCTCTATGCCTCCAAATATGCATAAGTGGGAACGCACATTTTAATTTACAATTTGCTAAGTGCTAATTGCACTTTAAATTCTTATTAATGCTATCCACCTTTCTCCTTCATCTCATCGAATCTAGAACCATGGCAATAATAAGCAATTTAAAAAATTACTTCTGGCATGTTGAGTCCCCACTAATATTCTCTCCTTGACTTCATACATCCCATTTATAAGTATCTTTCAAACCTTACACCTCTATGGAACATTAACACACCATTAACAATTGTATTTTAGTCAACATTATAGTCAACATTGATTTTTTCTATTGAGCATTTTTTATGTGCTTTCTCATCATGTTTCGAAACGTGAAAATCAAAATATATTTTTTAATTTACTAGTTACTCTTCTACTTATAATTCCCACCACACCTTTCAAGATTGATTTGTAATTTAGTCAAAATTATAAATTGACCCTAAATCTGTTATTGCCTTAAATACATTTACACTTGTCATTTAAGACATTATTCTAAATGACTGACTTTCCATTAGAAGGGGTCTACTATTACATGGGTTTTAACACTTAGACACTTGATACACCTAGGTGCCACATAAGCCATAAATTCCTCCATGTGTTTTTTCAAATTTAACATTATTTTAGTTTCTTTGATTTTCTTCCACCTAGGAATGGGTAGCATGGTGTGGGGCTGAGTCTTTACATAGCATTTTGAAAATGTTCCAAGCATTTATTCCTTTTTTGTATTGGCTGAAAATCTATTCTAGTAAGTGCAATGAAAATACCTAATCACTAGGAATAATTTACCTTAGCCATAGTTTAGAGAGAGTATTAATAGCCTTGGGTGTTATTTTCTCCTCCTTGTGAGTCAAACTACCAATATCATGTGTTCCACAAGATTTAGCATAATCGAGTGAGATAGGCATAATTAGTTCAACTTCAGGTCTATGACAAGATTGTTTAGAATATAATACAACTAAATCATCTAATTCCCTTTAGCTTATACACTTTTGCAGATTTGTTTAGCGTAAAAAAATATTAAAAACTATTTAAACAAATCCATTACAAGGTTTACACAAAGAAAGAGTGGGAATAGGGGATGAATAATCAATGTAGAAACAATTTTTTTGATCTAAGGTGAAAATAAGACAACTTGACCTTGAGTGAACACTCACAAATATGAATCAAGCTAGATAAATCGGGCATTTATACTCGACAAGGGTGCAATTTCTTCAGTGAAAATTTTGGCACTAATATTAGCTATTGCCAGGGGATGTTCACCCCCGATGGGTGTGCAAAGAAACTGAAAATGTAAGAGTAGGTGCCAATTCATTAGGACACAGAGTTATGTTTTGAGTAACTTATCAATAAACACATACAAAAGCTCACCAAAACAAGGTAGACTGACAAAAATAGAATAAGATGATTTGAAAATGAACAAATGATGAAACACATGAAAATAATTTTATAAACAAGGCTAAAAGTAGAGGGGAAATAAAGTAATGGAAGCAATGAAACTATACACTATAGAGTACTATACATACTCATGGGCTTAGTCAAGAAAATGTTTCAGATGCTTAACATTAACTGGAAGCTATGAAATCTTATCATCCCTTGATTTATTGATATTTTCTAGTAGCTTGGTGGCCAAGATGAAATAAACCAATCTCTGTACATGTCTAAAGGTATTGCTAATAAGATGTAATAGGATGATGTGTTGAAACAAATCCTTCCTGTATGATCTTAAATCTAGATAAGACCAAGCCAAACAATTTTAGTAATTCTTCATTTTCTGCAAATAAAATTATTTCTCAATTGAAATCAAGTGAGTACCAAGCAGGAGTGCCTCATGCTTATCAGTGTCATTCATGCACTCAAAGGGGAGCTTGAAATAAAACTAAAAACATTTATCTTTAGGGGAATAAAAGATAACCCCATCTCGATTTCCAATATTAGAGCAAGAATCATCAAAACACATCTTCCAAACATCACCTTCACTATCAGGTTCAACATCAAGATCAATAGGCTATTACCTAACATCAATATTCCAATTGAAGCTTTCCAAATCCACATTTGTATACAAGACTTTATTTAGAGCCCATTATAGATCTTCAATTACATGTAGTATCTTTGGATCTTTATAAAGTTTGACCATTTTACCCTTCAATAGAATGGTGGCATAGGAAATGTCCATTTGTACACTTCCACCCCTAATAGTAGCTATTTTCATGATAGAAACATCCCCCACTTAGGTGGGTAGTCTATAACTACAACATCCATATTCAAATACTTACCTAGATGCATTACCACCTGTACCACCAACCCTTTGACTTGTCTAACAATTGAAACTTATATTGAATCCATAGCATAACACTTGCCGAAATCTGATGTAATTTTAACTTTGAGCTCATTTAGGACATCTAGGGCCATCACATTGTAAGAAGATTTATAATCAAGCATGCGTTTGTGAATAATCAGACCATTAATCAATAGGTTTGTGTATAATGGATCCATATTCAACTAACTTTCTACCAATCCCATCCCCAAATAGACCTCTGGAGCTAGTTCAAAAACATCTTCTGATTATTTATCTTCTTCCAAGAGCATTGGTGGTAAATCAATTTCATTTACAAATGATTTCTCACCAAATTCTAGGTATTCAAATGCCCTCTTCCTATATTTAGGTATTCGCAAGAACTCAATAAGTGTCATGGCTATTTTTAATTTACTCAACACCTAGGCCATATCACATGCACTATATTGAGGAAGATGTGTATTAGGTGGAAGGGTTGAAACATCTTTAGCTGGAATATAATCATTTAAGGTATGAAGTGGATTAGGTTAGGATAAATTTACACATTTAACAACAGTCTTCAAGTGTGGGTTTGTTATAACATCATTTTCACCCTTAGGAATGTTGCATAGCAAAGGTAATTTATTTTTAGCAGGAACACCTCTTGGTTTAGCAATATGGGAAATAGGTGGTAATTTGGAAACATTTGGGACTATTTTAATTTTCTTTAGTTCCTTACTTACATCCCCTACCTTTGGATTTGTAAGAGTAATGTCTTGATGAGAAGCACCTTTAATACATAATTCTCAAGTAATGTTCCTGCTCTTGGGAAAATACAACATCAATTAGTAGCTACCTATCCAGAACTAAAGGAATCCCCCTATCATATATTTTAATCACCAGTGATTTTAAAAACACTAAATAAAAATGGGGAAATTAATATGCTTGTGATATATTAACATCAAAAGCCAATTTGTAATTTGGGACACATACCTTTTCTATCATACTATCACTATTTAATTATGGCATTCCTTTCAAGCATTAAATCTTTTCTAAATCCCTTCTCACGTCCATGGGGCCCTTTTGACTTTTCTCGCCCATTCACTTCTCTATGCCTTGTGGGATCCAAAAGTTGGAGCGTAAATTGCAATTTGCAATTTTTAATGTGCTAATTGCACTTCAACTTCCCATTACCGCAATCCACCTTTCTCCTTCATTCCGTGGGATCAGAACCGTTGCAACAATTAGCAATTTAAAAAAATGATTTTCCGATGTTGTGTCCCCACCAATATTCTCGTGAGAACTTCATACATCCCATTTGCAATTGAATATTGAACCTCATACCTCCGCAAAACTTTGACACACATTTAACAATTATATTTTAGTCAGCGTTGCAGTCAACATTGACTTTTTTCATCGAGCTCTTTTGCAAGGATTTTCCATCGGGTTTTGAAAGTTGAAAAGCAAATTAAATTTTGCAACTTACTACCTGTTCTTCTACATAGAATACCTACCGAACCTTTTGAGCTTGATTTTCAAGCTGGTCAAAATTTTAAATTGACCCTAAATCTCTGTCTGCCTTCCATACATTTACACTTGTCATTTAAGACATTGTTTTAAATGACTGACTTTCCATATGGAAACGGGTTTGTTATTGCATGGGTTGTAACACTTAGCTGCTTGATACGCCTGGGTGCCACGCAGGCCATAAAGTCCCCCACGTGTTTTTTCAAATTTAACATTGTTTTAGATCCTTTGATTTTCTTCCACATAGGCATGGGCAGCATGGCGTGGGGCTGAGTGTTTATGTGGCATTTTGAAAATGTTCCATGCATTTATTCCTTTGCTGTGTTGGCTGTAAATTTGTTCTGGTAAGCCCAGTGACCATGCCCAATCACTAGGAATGTTTTACCTTAGCCATAGTTCAGAGAGTGTAATAATAGCCTTGGGTTTATTTCTATCCTCCTCACCAGTTTAACTGCTAACATCATCCTTCCCAGAATATTTAGTATAATCAAATGAACTGAGCATAATTGATTCAACTTCAGGTTCATGATAGGATTGCTTAGAATTTAATACACTTAAATCATTTATTTCCCTTCTTTTTATACATTTCTGTAGATCTGTTTAGAGCACAAAAATATTAAACATTATTTAGAAAAAAATCTTATAGGATTTACACAAGGCAAGGGCAGGAACAGGGGATTAATAATTAATGTGGAAATGGATTTTTCTGATCTGAAGTGAAAACAGGCAATTTGACCTTAGGTAAACACTCGCAAATAAAAAGCGGGCTAGAAAAATCAATCATTTATACTCAACAAGGGCATAAGTGCTTCAGTGCAATTATGGGCACTAACATATTGAAGGGTTTAGATTTCATTGCATAGTTGAAAATGCATAATAGGTTTGAAAATGCATGATTGGCAATAGAAATGCATTACATGTTTCAATTTTCATTATGTTCATTAAAATGCATCATGAGGTTATAAATGTGTTGATGGATTTCAGTTGTATCATCGTCTTATGAATACATCATAAGCCTAAAAAATTAATCAAGAGCATTGAAATATATCAGTCTTAGAAATGCATGGCAATCTTGGAAATGCATCCCAAGGTTGGAAATGGATCGAAGTGATAGAAATGCACTATAAATTTGATATTATAAGGTGGGATTAAAAATACCTCATAAAGTTGGAAAAATATAATAGGATTATAAATGCATCATATGGATGAAAATGCATCATAAAATAAAAAATGCATTATAAGTTGGAAACACATCTTAAATATGGAAATGCATCAAATTCACAAGAACGAATTGTGAGATTTGAAATTAATAATTATTATTTTTATATAATATTATTATTTATTAAAAACAAATAATGATCCATGAACTGATGGAACATGTCTGATAAGTATTCAGAATCATAAAAATAAATAAACTTACTTGTAGATTGTGACCACCAATTAAAGACCCAAATCATATATAAGTCAACTTAACCCATCTAGTTAAACTCCAACTATATTTTTTGGTGATGAAGAGACTTAATAAGTTATTGAGGGTGAGAAATGGTTCTCCTCTAAAGGCATCATATTATGAGTTTTTAATATTTGATAAAAACTATATGATCTAAAAGCATGGATATCTTTGTGGCAGCCTTTTATGCACGCTAGGCTACAAATTTATTTTAGTAAAAAATAAATTTCATTATGGTTTTTAATAGCATTGAATATAAGTTTGACATTAAAAATAGGATATAAAGCATGGATCATCACTCCCTTGTGATGAATCCATTGCTATAAAACATCAACCCCCTTGTCAAATAATTCAATATTAAATCCATGTGGGTTGGCCTCACACATCTTTCATTATAGTTTTGGTCAAACTCATTTTAAGGTTATAGGTAATAACATTGGTGAGTTTTAAAAATTTGAGCCTAACACAACCTTGTTTTCACACACAACTTATGTTAGAATCTTAATTAACATGGACATATCCAAGGAGCTACCTTGAAAAGTTGGGCTGAAATTAGACTATTATTATTCGACCCAACCTTTCGATTATCAAGGCCTTGCTTTCTATTATCATAATTTATTTTTGACTGACCATTTAAACAAACATTTTATAATTTTTGAAATAAATAAACATGCCACTTGGTGGAATGATTCTCTTACTATTCATCTTAGTATAGAAAATGTTGAAACTGAGAGAGATAACTTAGATTCAGAAAATAATGAAACCACAATTCTAGAGATGCCAGCTAAAGAATTTATTAAGACAAACCAAAGAACCCCATATTTATATTTAAGCTCATCATATAAAGATATATATTGAAATGAGAGTGGCAAGGAATCAAGTCAAATACAAATTAGCTATACCTTTATCTCTTGATTTGGATCTAGATGATAATAAGGGTTTGTCTTTAGTATGTATGAAGAATAAAATATGACTTAAAAAAAGGCATTGATTCCAAGGCTATTCATTATAAAGGTTAAATAGAGGCTCATTAAAATGCAAAGTTTCTACTAGACCTTAATTTGTAGTTAGCTTAATGTAGGGGATTTTTTCGTTGACCGATTGTTTTTATTTTGTTGGGTTTTGATGTCTAGTTCTCTGTGTTGGTTGTTGTTTGCATATATCATTGCTTTAAGGTTTGAAAGAGTTATCCTTGGTTTACTAGTAGAGATATTTTATGTGATATTTCAACATTTTATCTTTATTTATTTTTACAAGACTACAAAGTCTTTTAAAACCTGATAATTTACATGCATCTAAAAATAATGATTCATGAAACATTGTAATTGTATAAACATCATTATAAAAAATAATATCATTTTTTTTTTCTTTTTAATGTTTTGAATGAAACATCTTAACCAATCTAAATTCAATGAAATATATTTTTTTGTTGTTTAATATTTATATCATTTGATTCACCATTTTAAAAAAGAAATTGAGATTAAACTAGGAAAATATTTTAATCTTTATTTTCAACAAATTCATTTGTTGTGTTGGTGACATTTTTATTAACCTCTCCTTTTTGTAATTAACTTTCATATTTAAAAATCACTATCATACTTGAAGTTATTGAACTAGCAGTTGCCTTGAATGTGCAAAGAAAGCTGGAGAAATTATATTTTCAGTTTGGTGATTATATTTAGTAAATGTTTTCTTTTCATTTGTGTAATTTATTACCTTTTTTCATGTTATATTGTGATAGACTAGATTTATCCTTTGCTATGAAAACATCATTCTATTATTAATATACAAGAAATCACCAACAGTGCAAAAATTCAAATAATGTTAATCGAATTGAAACTCAATCGTGCAGGTGTTAATACCAAAATTCTCATATCATATAAATTATCACATCACATTGTGCTTGCTAAGTGTTGTCTTTACTTTTGTTAGGTATATTCCCATTTTAGTCATAATTTAACTCACTATATTCCTCCTCGCCTCCCTCTATCCCTCCCTGCCCCCACCTCGCATGCCCCAACCACCACTTGCCCGCCCCCCAACCCTAGTCCCCTCCTTCATCTGGGATCGATGGTCAAGTGAGGATATTTTTTCTTCAACATCGAGACAAATAAATAGAAAAAAATTAATCTGTAAGCTCATTTGATGTAGTGTACATCAGACGTAGAGTCTTTCCATAATCAAATAGTAAATAGTCAATAGAATATTGCACCACCATGTAAGCTATAAAACACTTTATAATAGGTGAAGAGTATATTCCATTTACTATATGATTTCACATGAAATACTCTATCAATAAAAACTTGAGAACCTCAATGTATTCTCTCAATATCACTAAAACATTAAGTTAATTATTTCTCTCCATATTATTAAAACAGTATTCTAACTATTTTTGAGGGTTCTATTTAATAATATAGTTCAACTTAAAATTTGAAGTACATTTCGAAATTGTAAATATTATATACAAATATATTATATAATATATATAATATTACACTTTATTATTTATACTAGTAAATATATTTTTATATTATATGATATTATGTTGTAATATATATTTTAATTTATTCGATATTATATTATATATATTTTTTGAACGTATTATATTTTTTAATATCTTATATATATTATAACATATTTTAATATATCATATTATAAATAAGTTTTTATTTTATATAATATTGTAATGTATGTAAAAATATTTTAATATTGTATTTTAATATATAACTTTTTTATTATAAAAATATATTGCAATATAATTTAAAATTAAAGCATTGTTGGAGAAGATTGTTGAATTAATGATTGAATAAAATATGCAAGAATTAAGTGAGAATCATAATGGCCTCAAAGAAATAGGTTAATATTCAAATTCGATGCCACAAACATGTGTTGACCTGCTTGCACAATGCATGTTGAGTTGCCTATCCTGACATGTATTCGGAGAACGCCCAACCCATTACCACCTCTTCGTCTATATGATGTTCTTCACCATTTCATTTCATTTTTTATTTGTGTTTTTTTCAGTGAGGGAGGAAACCATGGAATGTGCAGTAACGTGCTAAGATGGGGTAGGGGAGATGGTACCATACACACTGAATATGGTAGGAAATGCTCCCAATCTAGGGCCTGCATGTTGCCTTATCGTTCAAGCCTTCAACTCCTCGTAGAATAAGGACCGCTTGACCACCTACAACTATTTTATGCAGGAAGCCACTAACCCATATCTTCAAAGTGTCCTTTTTAGAAGACAAATAATGTTGGTGGGAGAGCCTACCTCAGATTCATTAAAACATTGAAAGTATTGAGATCCATTCTAAATCTGGGGGTTAGTTATTACAAGTAAATACCCATTTGGGTTTTAATAATTATTGTGGAATATTTTTGAGGTACAGGCTTTAACACTATTATGACACTTATAAATCTATGTCTCCCATTTGGAGCTTTCATCTATATTTATATGTTCTGAAGGTTTGGTTCTATAAATGGATCCCCCTGCCCATTCTCCTCTCATCATCATAGAATAGGTTTTCCATTGTCTGAGAAGGAAAGTGGGAACGGATATCTATTTGTTAGAGAACGGAAGAAGATGGTGCGTGTAAAGAAAGTTTAAGTAGTGGTAATGTTTGCAATGCTTTGATAATGGCAGCAAACACAGAGAACTAAAATATGGTTGTGGGGGCAATAATTCCCTGTTTGGAGTATTTACAGATGAATGGAGTTAGAGAACCAATGACATAGTGTTGTAATGGTGTGAAGAAGCTATATGGAACGGTCACAACCTCCACTGCCGAGCAATAGGTCTGCAACTATCTCAAATCCGAAACTAATAGATTCCCCAAAGTCACTGAGAACGTTATGGGTAATCTGACCATGAAATGCCAAGCTGGCCTCGGCTTCAAAATCTTCAAAGGACATCATTTGCAACACGTAATATTAATTTGTACCAGTTTTATCTTTGTTCTATGGAATGAAATATGAGTAATAATTTTTTTTGACACGGTATTTATTCTCGTTGTTGTTTGTATTACAGGTTCTAAGTTCCAGCCCTAGAGAACGAGCACAATATTACTACTCTAGGATTATAGTTAGATCTAAATAATTGTTGTGAGGGATTATCTCCCGCAGCTTTATAATGTATTGAGTTTAAGTCTTTTATAATATTATATTTGGGAGATAGAATATGTTATCTTGTATGATGATCTACTGTGTTGGGAGTTGAAATAAGATAAAAATCAGATTTGTCTTTGTTCGTTGGGAATGTTTCCCAACATTTTCTGTATTTCTTTTTCCGTTTGGGAAAGTTTCCCATCTTAGCTTTTAGGGAAAGTTTCCCTTCTTTGTTTTTAGTTTCTTTTTCTGTAGTTGCTGTTTTATGTATATATTTCAATTTCCTTTCAATAAAGATACATGAAGACAATTTTGCAGCAAGCATATCAAATTGCTTCTCTGTCTCTCTTGTTTTAAGTTATATATATATTTTTCTTCTGGTTTATTTTCTGTGTACTGCATTTGGTTTTTAGTTTAATATTTTTCTAACATATGGTATCAGAGCCAGTTCAAAATGACAACAAATGTTAACAGTACACAGTTAAAAATTCCTAAATTTAATGAAAAAAATTATGATTTTTGGAGTTTTCAAATGAAAATTTTGTTCAGGTCATAGGAGCTATGGGATCTTGTGCAGAATGGGTATTTAGAACCAGTAGATGCAGCAGCATTAGCAGCTCTCACACAAAATGAAAGGGATTTACTGCGGGATAATCAGAAAAAAGATTAGAAAGCATTATTGTTCATAGTGCAGGGTCTTGATGAAACATGGGATCTCCTTGCACTTTGAAGGCCAAAGAAGCATGGGATCTCCTTGCACAATCATTTCAAGGTACAAAAAAAGTAAGAACAGTTTGCCTTCAAATGCTTAGAATTTTTTTTGAAATTTTACAAATGTAAGATTCAGAAAGTGTAGGAGATTTATTTACTCGTACAGTGGGTATAGTTAATCAGATGAAATCAAATCGTGAGGTTGTGACTAATCAAAAAATTGTTGAAATTTTTTAAAGAAGTTTGCCTAAAAAATATGATCCTGTAGTTATAGCTATTGAAGAATCAAAAGATCTAACATCTTTATCTCTAGATGAGCTTATGGGTTCATTGTACACACATGAACATAGAATAAATAAATCAACAAAGGAGCCACTTGAGAAAGCTTTAAAGAGTAAGGTATCTTTGAAATAAAAAGAAACAACACCAAAATCATCTTCAGCACAAAGAGGAAGAGGTAGAAATTCAAGAGGAAGAGGAGGAAGTTTTCAACAAAGAGACAGAGGTCAAAGAGGTAATAGAAGTGATGAGGAAAATTGTGGTTTCACTCAAGCAAGAGGTAGAGGCAGAGCAAATTTTCAGCAAAGAGGAAGAGGTTTTCTGAGGTATGATAAATCATCTTTACAATGTTATTACTGTCAAAAGTATGGACATTTTGCATCTGAATGTAGGAAAAAGATTGCAAATGAAAGTAGACAAGAAGCCCAATATGCAAATGAAGGTGAAGGGCAGGAAGGATATGTCTTGCTAACATGCAACACAAAGGAGGAAGTAAATGATGAAAAATGGTATGTTGACAATGGGTGCAGTAATCATATGATAGGACACAAAGAGATATTTCAGAATTTAGATGAGTCAATCAAATTTGAAGTAAAGATGGGAAATAATACAATTGCACTAGTCATGGGGAAAGGGAGGATATTAATCACAACAAGACAACATGAGAAAAAATATATTGGTGATGTGTTTTATGTACCAGGCTTAAAACATAACTTGTTAAGTGTAGGTCAACTTGTGCAAAAAGGCCATACTATCAAATTTGAAAATGGTTCATGCATTATTGTTGATGGTAAAAGCAAGTTGATAGCCAAAATACCCATGACTGATAATAAGATGTTTTCTCTTAGTATCAGAAACAATATGCATTTAAGTTTCAGTGCTCTTGTAAAAGATACACAGTGGTTATGGCATCTTAGGTTTGGTCATTTGAATTTTGGTGGACGAAATCTTTTGTATAAAAAGAACATGGTAACAGGTTTACCATTTATCCTAAGACCAGATGAAGAATTTGAAGGTTTATTGTTGGAAAGCACCATAGAGAACCCTTTCCAGTAAGGGATTCTTGGAGAGCTTCAAAGCCATTAGAGTTAGTTCACTCACATCTATGTGGACCAATTTAGGTTACTTCATTATCTGGTATGAGATATTTTTTGACATTTATTGATGACTATAGTAGAAAACTTTGGGAGTATCCTTTGAAAAATAAATCTAATACTTTCAAGAAATTCAGCGAATTTAAAGAATTAGTTGGGAAGCAAAGTGGTTATTTTCTCAAAATTTTGAGGACTAATAGGGGTGGAGAGTATATTTCACATGATTTTCATAATTATTGTATTGAAAAGGGCATAAACATGTAGCTAACAACAAGGTATACACCTCAGCAAAATTGTGTAGCTGAGAGAAAAAATAGAACAATTTTAAATATGGTAAGGAGTATGCTTAATGTTAAGAATTTACCTAAGGTTTTTTAGGCAGAAGCAGTTTTTTGTGCAAGTTATATTTTGAATAGATGTCCCACGAACTCAGTTTGGGGCATGACACCAGAAGAAGCCTTGGGAGGATACAAACCCCGGGTAGGTCATTTAAGAATTTTTGGTTGTATTGCTTATTCTCATGTTCCAGATGCACTTAGAAAGAAATAGGATGATAAGGCAGAAAAATATATCTTTGTTGGATATAGTGAAGAATCCAAGGCATATAGGTTGTACAATATAGAGACAAAAAAGTTGGTGATAAGTAGAGATGCAAAGTTTCTTGAAGATCAGGAGTGGTGTTGGAAATTGGAAGAGAAATATCAAACAGTTAATATTGAAGATAGAGCTACAAATCAACAACAAATTTTAGTTGTTAACACAGGAGCCAGCAGTAGTAACATTCAATAGTTAGCACTAAGAAGAGGTTATTCTTCATCTCCACCAAGTCATAGACATGTTTCATCAAGTAGTTCTCCATTATCCACCTCAAAATATCCAAAAAGGTGGCAGAAAACAAGGAGTTTGTCTGACATATATCAAGAAACAACAGAGGTAAATGAAGATATTTGTCATTTTGCATTTTTTGCTAATAGTGATCTTGTTACATTTGAAGAAGCTATAAATGATGATAAATGGATTGAAGCTATGAATGAAGAAATTGCAGCCATAGAAAAGAATCAAACTTGGGAAATTGCAGATCTCCCTGAGCATAAGAAGTCAATTGGAGTAAAGTGGGTGTATAAAAAAAGTATAATGAGCAAGGTAAAGTGAATAAATACAAGGCCAGATTGATAGTAAAGGGCTACAAACAAAAATCAGGTATTGATTATAATGAAGTTTTTGCACCTGTTGCTAGAATGGATACTATTTACATGATTTTAGCTCTTTTAGCACAAAAGGGTAGGAAAGTCTTTCGTATGGATGTAAAATCAGCATTCTTAAATGGTGTATTGGAGGAAGAAATTTATATTGAGAAACCACCTGGTTTTGATATTAAAGGTTAGACAGGCAAGGTGTTCAAACTAAAGAAAGCTTTGTATGGTTTAAAGCAAGCACCTAGATTTTATGTTGATGATGTACTTTACACCGGGAATAATGAAAACATGCTTAGAAAATTTTCAGTGGCAATGAAGAGTGAATTTGAAATGACTGATCATGGTTTGTTGCACTATTATCATGGTCTTGAAGTAACACAAAATAGTGATGGAATTTTCATTTCACAAGAAAAATATGAAAATGATATTTTGAAAAGGTTCAAGATGGAAAATAGCAAACCAACAATTACACCTATTGCCATGGGTTTGAAGTTGAGCAAAAATGATGAAAGCAAAAAGGTAGATTCTACTTTGTATAAAAGTTTGGTTGGAAGTTTAATGCACTTAACTGGAAAAAGACCAGATATCATGTATGCAGTAAGCTTGATAAGTAGGTTCATGGAGGATCCACATGATACTAATCTAAAAGTAGGTAAAAGAATACTAAGGTATGTAAAAGGGACTACAAATCATGGACTTTTTAATGAAAATAAGGGTGTTTTGAGGTTAACTAGTTATACAAATAGTGATTGGGCTGGAAATCAAGATGATATAAAAAGTACTTCTGCGTATACTTTTAATTTTGGGTTAGGTGTAATTTCATGGTCTTCAAAGAAACAACTCATTGTTGCATTGTCCTCAGCAGAAGTAGAGTATGTGGTAGCCACTTCAGCAGGTTGTCAAGCAGTTTGGTTATGAAGGATGCTTGAAGTAGTGATGCAGCCTCAAATGGAAGAAACAATTATATTTTGTGATAATCAATCATCCATTGCACTTTCTAAAAATCTAGTCTTTCATGGATGAAGCAAGCACATAGACATCAAATTTAACTTCATCAGAGAGCTGGTTAAAAATAAAGAAATCAAACTTTTTTATTGCATGTCCAAAGATCAGGTTGCTGACATTTTGACAAAACCTTTCAAAGAAGAAGATTTCAGTAGACTGAATAATCTTTTAGGGATGAAAAGCTATCCCACAAATCAGATTTTAGGGAAGATGTTAAAATAAGATAAAAATCAGATTTGTCTTTGTTTGTTGGGAATGTTTCCCAACATTTTCTGTATTTCTTTTTCCATTTGGGAAAGTTTCCCATCTTAGCTTTTAGGGAAACTTTCCCTTCTTTGTTTTTAGTTTCTTTTTCTGTAGTTGTTGTTTTATGTATATATTTCAATTTCTTTTTAATAAAGATACATGAAGACAATTTTGCAGCAAGCATATCAAATTGCTTCTCTATCTCTCTTGTTTTAAGTTATTTTTTTTTTCTTTTGGTTTATTTTCTATGTACTGCATATTTTTTTTAGTTTAATATTTTTATAACACCAATGACATAGTCTTGTAGTGGTGTGAAGAAGCTATATGGAATGGTCACAACCTCCACTGTCGAGCAAAAGGTCTGCAACTATCTCAAATCCGAAATTAATAGATTCCCCAAAGTCACTGAGAACGTTATGGGTAATCTGACCATGAAATGCCAAGCTGGCCTCAGCTTCAAAATATCCTAAGGACATCAATTGCAACACGTAATATTAATTTGTACCAGTTTTATCTTTGTTCTATGGAATTTAATATGAGTAATGATTCTTTTTGACACGGTATTTATTCTCATTGTTGTTTGTATTACAAATTCTAAGTTCCAGCCCTAGAGGACGAGCACAATTTTACTACTCTAGGATTATAGTTAGATCTAAATAATTGTTGTGAGGTATTATCTCCCGCAGCTTTATAATGTATTGAGTTTAAGTCTTTTATAAAAATTATATTTCGGAGATAGAATATGTTATCTTGTATGATGATCTACTGTGTTGCGAGTATTTTCCTTGATTCGCTAATCCCGACTTGTTGGTGCCTAGGACCTGAATGATGTTAGAGAAGTACTTGTGAACAACATATAGTCTACCATGCATCCATTTTGTTATCATCTTGCCTTGTAAAATTTGGAGTGTTTATGTGCATATGATATAAGTACTGTTATGTAAACCAGCTCTTGCTTAGGATAAATAAAATACTATGGTGTTATGAATGGTTGGAGGACAATAAAAATGGCAATATCCAAAATCAAAATGGCATATTCATTTTTATCTCTTATGAGATGAATTTTAGGGCCTCGCCCTACCGTATAAATGCTAAACATACCACGATGTTTAACATTAAATAAGATATCTAAAATTTTATTAAGCTTGTTGTTTCATTAGGACATAATAAATGAAAACAAATTGAAAACTCTCACATGTTCTACCCAACCCCAAATCATTGTTTTACCTATATGACACAATTATAAAATCTCATCCAATGTTTCCTACAATTCTTTTTTGTATACATTTTTTTCTTATTGTTAAACACTATCACTCCACACGTAAAAAATTATCCAATATTTTTAATTAAAAACTATTTGGATTGATTGTGCAACATGTTAAGGATAAGTCTCCTTAACTCATTTTTAAGCATTTGTGAGATTTTAAAATATTTAAAAGAAAATGAGAAAACAATCACATGTTAAAGGGTCGGATATGTTTCATTATTTTTTTCTGATTTTATATATTAATTTGTACACTATTAATTTTGATAACTTTTATTTTGATGGTTAATTTATAAATAATATATAATTTGTAATTTAATTTAAAGGAGTTAAGTTATTAGATTATTTAGTTTTAGTTGGCAAATATAAATGTATATAAATTATGGTTATATTTATATTTTTCAATCTTTTTATTAAACAAAATTGAAATATTAAAAGGCCAGAGTGGTGCAAGTGAGGAAGAAGTAAAGTGAAGAAAATCAATCCAAATTATGAGAGGAATGAAGAATGACAAGATGATCTACACGACTAGAAAAACAAGGATTGAATAGGAGACGTAAATATTGTTGTAAGAATTTTGGAGCATGTTAATAGTGAGTAAGAGCCTTAAAGTATTATTTATAAACTTTCAGAACAAATCAAATTAGTTTTTGACGTTTAGATCAATACCTCATTACTCAAGCTAATTCCCACAAAAAAATAACATAAATTGTGGTTTGGTGGTTCAATTTTCTGAATTAATTTCTATTGTAGAAATTAACAAATAAATAATCAATAAATATGGTGTTCTTTTAATAATAATGATATTTAATCTATAAAATCATTAGGGTTTGGCAATACTTGAATGCCTTTTCACAATAAATGGGACTTAAGTGTAGAAATCAACACATGAATAATCAATAAATAAGGTGTTTTTTTTAGAAGAATGAGATTTAATCTATAAAATCATTAGGGATTGGCAATGATTGAATGTCTTTTCACAATAAATGGGATTTAATTGGACATTTTATGTCAAGGTGAATATTAAAATTCTTTCACGAGGGTACGTTTAGGTATATTTTTTATAACTTAAGTAATAGGGATTCGATGTTTAGATGAGGCCCATAATTTTATTGAACGTAAGACTTTTTTTCCGCAGATGGTTCCCCAATTTCAACCCAATGAAAGAATTTATCTAAAAATGTTTTATCTAGTCTACATTGTTCAAGCTACCATGTATTATTAGCTTGAGGAAATTCTAAATATTTTTGGAGGAAAAATTGGGTCTAGATTACGATTTTTGGCCATTTCATCACCTTTAGTGCTATAAGATCCAAATAAAATTTTAAATAACCCACCTAAAATAAATTTATAGAATGGGCGGTGAATCTATCTAGATGTAAATTCACTAGTCAGTGCTATCCTATAAGAATGGCTTTCATGTTGATTGTAAAAAATTAAAAAATTATTGAATTTTCTATAAATAAAAAGGCGAATCTGCAACAAAATGTATCTTTTTTGGAAAAAAATTGATTAATTATTAAATGATTGAAGAGAGTATTTTATTAAAATCAAATAAGTGGGAATTAAGTTCACCACATTATGTGGGAATGTTACACAATTTGAGGGACAAGATCAAGGTAATAACTTTTGACATTAATATCCTCATATGATTTGATTACATTAATAATGGTACAATTAAAACTATGTCATGTCATAACTATTTCAATATTTTAATAAAATTTAAAAAAACTTAAAAAATTAATGAACATCACTACATTACTTAACTTGTGTATCTTGTTTTTGAATAACTATAAATTTAATTGAAATTTTTTGATTAAACCTATATTAATTTTTTTTAATATTCATTTATTATAAGATTACAATCCATAGGAACCAAAATCCTATGATGTTATTATTATAGAGACTTATGGAGTCAAGACAGAATACTTTGTTCCATTTGTAAATGATATAATCAAAATTATGCCATTACTGCTTTCCTTCT
This sequence comes from Torreya grandis, assembly GCA_037957365.1. NCBI lineage: Eukaryota > Viridiplantae > Streptophyta > Pinopsida > Cupressales > Taxaceae > Torreya > Torreya grandis. The sequence continues at coordinate 153,285 of JARHVA010003029.1, forward strand.
ACATATTTTAAATTTGATTGTGGAGATACTATGAATTCACTTCTAAATTTTCTTGGCATAATCGATATTTATTCTTGTATATGTTGATCTTTAATGTTTTGTATGTTTGAGATATGGCTAGGAATTTTATTGTAATGTCTACCAAACTTTTTAAAATGACGAACATTTCGTTGACCTATCTATGACATTCATCAATGAAATCATCTTCTCCACTTAGTCAAGGGATGTTTTCAGGAAAACAAAGACATTATTAGCATTAATTATGTCTATATGGACATGGGAAGAATAGTTAACTATGATATTGCATCATACCTTTTGATAAACCTTGTGAGGCTCATTCGAAATATAGTAGTAATTAGTAAATTGGATATTATATTAATTCAACCTTTATTTAGTAGTGAGATAGATAAAGCTTTCTATGTGACTACTTCAATAACTCTTAAAATGTTTCCCATAAATGGCACAGAGTTTTGTGGTTTGGTTTCCATAGTTACCTTCAGGGAGTTAGTATAAAGATTATTCTCATTAGTTTACTTTCTAGATAATATTTAGAGTTATTTGATGGAGGTTGGACATTTTCTTGGGAAGATATATTTTGAGTTTTAGATATGACCTCCCTTTAGTTTTCTCCTAAATCATTGTAACCCTTTTAGGAGCATTCTATATTGAATGTGGTTATTAATGCAATTAAATATATATTGATGGTAGTTAAGATATAATATTATTATATCAATAATTATAATTATCAAATGATCGAAATTGATATGGATTTGGGCATGTTATGAAATGGAATTGTGAAAGTTCCTCAATTAAAAGTGGTTAAAAATTATGATTTCCTTTTGAATATTAAAAAACATGATTTTTTTTGTTGTATCTAATATATAAATGCTAATCTCTTAGTTATATATAGATGTTATTATCATTTTATTTGTAAGAATTGTTTATACAAAAATATAAGCATAGTAAGTAATTTAGATATTTTATGAAAGGATAAGAGATCCTTTAAATTTATATAAATTGGAACATTTAAATACTCTCTATATAAATAGGATTGATGTTGCATTTATATATTATACTTTTTTACAATAGTATCCATATATGTTGGATGTTTGATAGAATAAATTCGTTGTTATAATATAAAACCTTTCATTAAAAATATATACATATAAATAAATATATTTTTAAATATTTCATATAATTGAAGAAAAATAATGTAATCTCTTCCTAGGACATACTATTAATAATAGAAATAAATAATTCTACTTTTATTTTATTAAAATTGCATTAAAAAAATAAAACCGAAAATTGAATGAATATCTACAAAATATTTGTTAAAACCATGGAAATTATTTCAATTATCATGTAACTTAATAAAGTATTTTTTAATTTATATATAATTCTTTTTAAGTATTATAACTGCAATTTGTGAAATCTGATTTATATTTATTACATTATTAAAAAAATTCTCATGGTATCTCTGTAGTTTCTATAACACATGTATTAAATTATTAATAAATGATTATGCCTTTGAAATATAGAATTTTTTTTGCAAACAATTCTATAAATGTCAATGTGTCTGATTTATAGAAAATACAATTAAATTTTGAAAAAATGTTTTTTCAATTCTTTTTCGATCATCCTAAATATTATGTTATAGATTTTTTTAATAGTAAAAATAAATATAAATATGTAATATTTTCAAATTATTCTTATATTATAAAAATTAAGTATTATGTATATTTAAAATATAATAAGTACATCAATGTTAAATGTTATAATAAAAAGTTAATATTTTTTTAATTTTTAATTTATTATTTTCAATTTTCTATTTAATTTGTAAAAAATATATTTTTAAATTAATATATGATAAAATAAATTACTATTATAATATACAAATAAATTTCATTATTCTATAATTTTGGAACCTTACAATCTTATTGAACATAAATTGAATAAAACTATTGTAAAATAAATAATTTTATTATGAAAATATGTTCTCACTTTGAATCTTGTAAAAGCACAAAATAAATAAGTTAATTATATTAACTAAATTTTTAATATTTATTTATTTATTTATTATTTTTTGAATTATATAAACCTAGATTGTTTACAACTAGCATTCACCAAATCATATGAAACATACAACGAAGTCGAGGTTATTACAAATAACGCGATTTTTTATGATATCATTACACGTAGCATAACTAATGCAGGAATTTTTTAACCTTTTCCTAGTAGGGCGTGCTTATAAAATGTGACAGAGCTGAATCACTTATTTTATTATTCAACGTATACTATCGTTTCAAGCTTTTCCCTGCTTCTTCAATATCCAGATCGCTAAATGACATCCTGCACGAGTAAAGAAAAACATTAAGTGGCAGTCACACAAGCCATCAAAAAGTTGTAAATACTTTTAACAAGAAGTAAATGTAGAAGTATCCTTTAATAGAACAGTTAATATCACAGATGTAATAACAAGAGACCAAATGTGTAGTGAATAAGCTACCTTATTCGGTGTTTTACAGAGCAGCTGGTATGGAGGAGGGGGGAAGAATTGTAAGAGTAGTGATGCGTAGGTGGCGGATACACTAGGGACTTAGAGTGGGGAGGTAGTGATGCGTAGGTGGTGTGTGCAATAGGGACTTAGAGTAGGGAGGTGGATAGCCGGTGGCCTTTGGAGTGGAAGGACTTACAACAGGAGGGTGAGGGGGCTTCACTTCCACCTTTGGAGGAGGCGGGGATTTGTATTCGTATGGTGGTGTCTTTTGTGGTTTTTCATGGTGGGGAGGTGGAGATGTTTTCGGGGGAATGTGAACTGGTGATAGAGGAGGACAGGATTATTTGGGTTGAGTGTAAACTGGCGTACGATGATGTGGAGGAGTGGTTGGATTGGGTTTAGGAGGAGAAATACTTGGAACAGGTGGAGGAGGTGGGGATTTGTGAATGTAATGAGGAGGAGATACGAGCTTTGGAGGAGGACTAGTATGGAGAGGTGGTGGCTACACTAAAACAGGAGTCTTGGGAACTGGTGATGGCAGGTGGACCGGTGGTGTAGGAGACTTGTAGTGGTACGATTTTGGAGGAATATTAATATCATGGTATGTGGCACCTGAGGGTATTGCAGCGCAAATGCAGGCTGCAATAAAAATCACCAACAAATTGCGAAAGAAGCTCAATTTTCCTGCAATCAGATTCAAGACTTACGTGCAACCTGTGCATTTAAAGTAATTGGAAGGTTAAAGTAGGCTTGTACATCTACTTCTGTGGACTATGGGGATATCCTATTTTAAAATTGATTTAAAAAGCGCTACATTTTTCCATCTGTAAATAACCATATCAGCAAGTGAATTGCTGTAAATTATTATTTGCAATACCGACAAATAAATTTAAAAAATTTACAGCAGTTGTGCAGCAGGGATTTTTGGAACATCGACGTTCCAACTCCGATTAAAAAATATTTGTGAACCGTATCGGTGTCTAAATCTACTCCTATTGACTGTAGACTTATGCTGGTAATCTAGAAGCACGCCAAATTTGACTCTTGAAATCCCACTAAATTGTTCCTCAACTCCAAACTCTTCTATTTACCCCGTTGTGATTGCTATACAAGTCGGCATATTTTTTGTTAGAAAGTCAAGTTGAACTGGAGTTAATTTCTCCACTCCTCATGCATGCAGCAGTTAACTATCAGTTAGTTAACAAACAGTTAGTTAAACTGTTAGAGTTGCAGTTTGTATGTAAAGACTAAAATTAGTCTTTGGTTTGTTTTTTCTAATTATTGTTAGTTTTTCAAATCTATTTAATAGACCTATGGTGCAGTATTGTAATTAAGCAAGATAAGCAAGATCAACAAGATCTGCAAAATTCAAGAAGATTAACAAAAATCTTGTTCCATGATTGCTGTAGCAATCTGTGTGTTCTATTTTCTGATTTTTTTTTGTTTTTTAATTTTCTAACAAATGGTATCAGAGCTGTGTATTGAACAATGAGTGAAGCTGTGAAAGTATGTGTGTTGAACAACGAGTGAAGCTGTCAATGTGTCTGAAGATCAAGGCAATCATTGGAAAGTATGTGTGTTGAACAGCGAGTGAAGCTGTCAAAGTGTCTGAAGATCAAGGCGATCATTGGCAAATACATATACTTTCACAGCTTCACTCGTTGTTCAATACACAGCTCTGATACCAATTGTTGGAAAATAGAAAACATATAAGAACACAGAAAATAGAACACACAGAGATAATAACACATTCAAATTGCTACAACAATCAGGGAACAAGATTTTTAATAATCTTCTTGATCTTCTGATCTTCTTGATCTTTAAATAGATTTGAAAACTAACAATAATTAGAAAAGCAAACTCAAGACTAATTTTAATCTTTACATGCAAACTAACTATTTGTCTAACTGACTGAATGTGAATTACTTCTTTAACAGTTTAACTAACTATTTGATAACTAACTGTTTACTAACTCATTGTTCACAACTACATGCATGGGGAGTGGAGAAAATAACTCTTGTTATCTTGAGTTTCTAACATTTTTATGCTCTGTAGTATATTTGTAAATAGATTTAAAATTATGGGAGAATCTACCGTGATGACTTCAATATTGACAAAGGTAAATGGCAGGCAAATACGTAAGGGTTAAGTCTTCTTATATCGTCTTTAAGCAATTTGCGAATTTTAAAAATATATAAAGAAAACAAGAAAGCAATCCCATGCTAAAGGGTAGGATATGTTTCATTGGTTTTTTCTGAATTATTTTTGATAAATTGTGTTAAAATATTATTTTTGATTTCCTATCTAACTACCTATCAGGCTCCTAAACATGTCAACTGCAGCCATTAAATGCATCCATTTGAGATTTGAAATCCAGAACCATTTTAACTTCTTGAGGAGAAGTTTTGTGGTAGTTGAGACTGCTGTATGCAACATTCAATAGAAGATAAAACAAAGGAATGTGGGCAGTAGAAAATATATGCACGCAGCAGCCAAAAAGAAAATGTGCAACAAAGAGAATTTGGACGTAGCAGTCGCATATCAGAAGAGAGATAAAGTGGAATATAAGACTGGAAATTATAGTGGAGCAACAATAGTCTGCAAGAAAGACAAATCAGCAGTCAAGAGAAGCAGAAAAGAAGTAGAGGAAAATCATTTGTTGATAACAGTCAGACAATCATCTAAGAGTATGGAATGTTTAATAAAACTTTGTGAGTTTTAATATACATTTGAAGTTGTAAGTGATAAGGTTGTAATAATTTTTATTTTTTTAATCAATTAATATAGATATATATTACTATTTTTATACCATACTCCGCCATCCCCTATTTCATATATATATATATATATATATATATTTTTATTGCTTGCTTAGAAAATTTTAACACAATTTTACAATCATTATATTATTATAAAAACATCACATTCTATATAAACATCATTTGCTTAGAAAATAAATGCACCCTTGAAATAACATAGCATTCTTGGATAATAACAATATAATAAACATCATAAACATTTAATTTCATAAATAATCAACATATAATAATTTCTTAAATTGGGAAAATGTAATCTCATAATCTTAAAAAATATAAACATGGATTTAGACATGGAAAGTATTACATATCAATATAAATTTCACCCAACTCGAGATACTACTTTCAGACACATGTTTGTATATGATAACCAATGTTTCGAGAGTTCCACTACAGAAAGATACAATGTGAACTAAGGAAATATCCATTCCATAATTTTTTGGTGAAAGTGAAATAATGTTTTTAAAATGTTTCAACATTCCTCTACCAAACATGATTAAATAATTTATGGAACATGAGCCTTAGCTCTACGATAGAGATCTGAGCAATATAGAGCATTTAACCTTTGAGAAAAAAGAGTGCCTCCCTTTTAACATTCACTTAATATAAAGTATGTTAGTGCATTAAAAAAAGATGATTTATACCTTTGAAAAATGCACATAATCAGGTAAAAATAAGTTAAAATTATTTATTATAATTTTTCATTTTTGGAAGGGTTCAATACATAGTAAGCTAAGACATATATTTTTTTTTGTAAAGTTAAAGAAGGGGATTCCTTTGTCAGAATTTAATTAAGATCTTTTATAATTCTCACTTGGTAATCTAAGCATTGGATCTGAATTTTACTTTTCAATTCACTTGACATAGATGTTGATTTAAGAGAATCAAATGAGATGCTACTAAGGCATTTAATATTAAAAAAGTGATTTGTAGACCTGGTGGGTTATTTTTCTTAATTTATGAAAAGGTTCATTTCCAAAATTTATATTACATTATGTTTGTTCCAAGTTCTACACCTCTTTTGCTCAACCTTGCACACTTGAAGAAAATAGAAAACAAGCATGGTGAGATTTCTCCATGTTGCATAATGGAGAAATATTACAAATGCTCTTAAACCTTGCTAATGGTTATACAACTACAACCACCTTTGCAAGGGAGATAATGTCTACACATAACAGTTGATCCCAAAACATTGAAGAATCTAGAAATAAAGAAAATGAACAACCAAAAATTACCTGGATTAGAGGATAAACCCTCAATTTATATATTTTTTCCACTTTTCAAATATGATAATGGGGGTTGCATTTTACAAATATGTAAAATTGTAGTCATCACCTCAATGTCCCACCAAGATACTCCCATCTAGAAAATACCCTTTGCCATGCCTAGAATATTTATGTATTTGTAAGAAAAATGATATTTCTAACTATCTCTACAAGCAATGATGAAGATTTACAACCCTTTGATCTCCTTGGCCAGAAATGAATTTTTCTTGAGCTAGAAAGAAAATATTCATGGTGGAAGCCAATAAAACTAATTATCTTGTTGTGCAACTTCTAGGAGATGCTTTTTGACCACTTACTTGCACAACTAAAACCTCCTAGATAGATGCCCTTCTATTTAGGCATACCACAAAATAAACCTACTCTTTTAATGATAGATTTTGAGCACATTATACCCATGGATTATTGAGAAAAATTCATTGGAGTGGCCCACCTTGAATTTTCAAACGTTAAAATATTTCCCCCATGGAGTGTTTTTACAATCAAAATAATGAAAAATTGCAAAACAAAGGTTTTTTTTTACCTTTTTGATTTTTAGATCCAAGTTACCTTTTCACACTTTGCATTTTTCACATTTTATTTTTTCAATATTTGATTTTAGGGTTAGCTCCACATTTTTAATACATAAATGCATTAATTTACACTTTTTGACCTTTTGGGAAAATTCTAATCACTTTTACAAATTTACAATTTTCCTTGTTTTGGGGAAATCCATAGCTTAGTAGTAGTTTTACAATATACAAATTTATAAAATTGTAAATTGTAAATTACAAAATTACAACTCATAATTGGATTTTCCTTGAGAAGTTCCCTTAGGGAAATGGGAACTCCAGATGCAATTAGAAATTTTAAAATTTAGAAAATTGCAAATTGTAATTAGAGTTATGGATTCCTTCAAAAGTTTCTTTAAGGGAATCTAGAACTCTAACTGCAATTTGAAAATTTTCAAAATTAAATATTGTAGTTGGGGTACCCATTTAACTCAAAATCTACTTTTAAGGATTCTTTAACCCAACTGCAAATTGTAATTTTGTAAAATTGCAAAATTATAATTGGCTTTGAATGTTCCCCCTTGCATTAAGGATACCTATTTATCTATATTGATTAGGGATTTGGCAGACCCAGGTGTAATTTATAGTTTACACAAGTACAAAATTGAAAAAATTTATTTCTCCTTCAATATTCCCTAAAGTTCCTCTTGAATTGAATTTTTTTCCACCTGCTTTGACTGACATAATTGAGAGTGTTGGCCACAAGTTACAAATTGCATATTGCATATTGCTTCTCCCACATAAATATTCTAAGGACCTTGGGAGCCTTATTTGTAATTTTTGAAAATTGCAATTTCCTTGATTTTTCAACTTAACTTCATTCTTGCAACTTGGTCCAAAATTAGACCCTATAGAGGATCTTTTCAGAAACTCAACTCTTTCCTTGTATGGTACTTTAACAAAAAAAATTATACAATGGTGCACATCCTTTTCATTAATTACTTACACAAAATTATTGTGGATTATTTACTATGATCAAATATCATAGCCATTCCATATTCTATAGAAATGAATTGAATGGATCCCTTTAGTGTATATGTAGAATTGCACGGATCAACAAGGTTTCCAAGGCATAGTTTTGAAAAGACAAAGTCTATCATGTAAAAAGTAATATCCTCACCAAAGAATCAAATTTCCAAGCTTTAAATCACAATCCAAGACACACACTGATCCCTAAAAACTTTATCCACCATTAAGATATCAAACTTGTCTAGGATTCCATTTGACACTAGAGTTAATATTAAATCTTTGAATCATGGATCTGAATAATAGGTTATGAGTATAAATCAGTTTTTTATGTTGAACCTTTCTCAAAACATTGCACTCTGTATCAAAACTATCGCTTATATATTCATTCTACACATTAAGAACTTTGATGTCAACCATTATGCTATCTTCCAAAATAGCTTGCTAGTATATTCCAATATGATAGCGTATGGGATAAATACATATGTGAATAATTCCAATGAGCCTTTCATACCTTATGCAATTATAATAAGGACATTCATTGCATTGTATTGGCTAATGAATTTCTTGATACAGTGATTGGTGTGAAACATTCATGCATTACAGAGAGTGTCACAAAGATCTTGTTTTGATGCTCATGCCATAGATTCAAAATATATTGGATGAGAGCTTTCACTATTTCCAACAAGGTTCCAAAGCTATGAAATATCATGAAACATTTCTTAACACAAAAATAGCTTCCCTCTAAATTCAAAGAAGAAAATGGATAATCCTATAATAAACTATTATTACACATTGGTGATTCCATTGTTGTGTTCTGTAGTTGATCTTGAGATCCAATGTAGCTTCTAGACTCTTTGTTGGCATGCCTTTCATGTTTTAAATCATTCCTATATCCCTTATCATGTCCATAGGCCCCTTGTAACTTTTTCCAGCCCATTCACTTCTCTATGCCTCAAAAGATGCATATGTGGGAACGTAAATTTTAATTTACAATTTTCTAAGTGCTAGTTTCACTTTAACTTCATATTTATGCCATCCACCTTTCTCCTTCATTTCATGGAATCTACAACCATGGCAATAATAAGAAACTTAAAAATTTGCTTTCGGCATGTTGAGTCCCCACTAATATTCTCCCCTTGACTTCATACATCCCATTTACAAGTGTCTTTCAAACCTTATACCTCTATGTAACATTAACACACATTTAACAATTGTATTTTAGTCAACATTGATTTTTTCTATTGAGCTCTTTTTTTGTGCTTTCTCATCATGTTTCAAAAGATGAAAATCAAAGTAATTTTTTTAATTTACTTGTTGGTCTTCTAATTAAAATCCGGACCACACCTCTCAGGATTAATTTGTAATTTGGTCAAAATTATAAATTGACCTTAAATCTCCTACTGCCTTCCATACATTTACACATGTTATTTAAGACATTATTCTAAATGACTGACTTTCCACTAGAAGGGGTCTACTATTACATGGGTTTTAACACTTAGACGCTTGATACACCTAGGTGCCACACAAGCCATAAATTCCTCCACGTGTTTTTTCAAATTTAACATTATTTTAGTTCCTTCGATTTTCTTCCACCTAGGAATTGGTAGTATGGTGTGGGGCTGAGTGTTTACGTGGAATTTTGAAAATGTTCCATGAATTGTTGCATTTGCTATATTGGCTGCAAATTTATTCTTGTAAGTGAAATGACAATAAAAAATCACTAGGAATAATTTACCTTAGCCATAGTTTAGAGAGATTATTAATATTCTTGGGTATATTTTTTCCCTACTTTAGAGTTAAACTACCAATATCATGCCTCCCAAAAGATTTATCATAATAAAATGAGCTAGGCATAATTAGTTCAACTTTAGGTCTATGACAAAATTGTTCAGAAAATAATACAACTAAATCATCTAATTCCATTCAGCTTATACACTTTTCTAGATCCATTTATAGAAAAAAATATTAAACAGTATTTAAACAAAGACCTTACAAGGTTTACACAAAGCAAGAATGGGAATAGGGGATGAATAATGAATGCAGAAACCTATTTTTTTGATCTAAGGTGAAAATAGGACAACTTGACCATGAGTAAACACTCACAAATAGAAATCAAGCTAGATAAATCAGGCATTTATACTCGACATGGGTACAATTTCTTCAGTGAAAATTTGGTAGTAATATTAGTTGTTTCTAGGGGATGTACACCACCTGTGGTTGTGCAAAGAAGATAAAAATGTAAGACCATCTGCCAATTCATGAGGACACATTGTTATGTTTTGAGCAACTTATTAGCAAACACTTATATAAGCTCAAAAAAACAAGGTAGACTGACAAAAATAAATCAATATGATCTAAAAATGAACACATGATGAAACACATGAAAATAAATTTATAATCAAGGATAAAAGTAGAGGGAAAATAAAGTAATGGAAGTAATGAAAATATACAATATAGAATACTATACATAGTCATGGGCTTAGTCAATAAAATGTTTCAGATGCTTACCATTAGTTGGAAGCTGTGAAATATTATCATTCCTTGATTTATTGAACTTTTATAGTAGCTTGCTGGCCATGATAAAATAAATCAATTTTTGTACATGCCTAAAGGTATTGCTAATAAGATGTAATAGGCTGATGTGTTGAAACAAATCCTTCCTATATGATCTTAAATCTGGATAAGACCAAGCCAAACAATCTTGGTACTTATTCATTTGCTACAAATAAACTTATTTATTAGTTGAAATCAAGTGAGTACCAAGAAGCAGTGTCTCATACTTATCAGTCCCATTCACACACTCAAAGGGTAGCTTGAAATAAAACTAAAAACATTTATTATTAGAGGAATAAAATATAACCCCATCTCGATTTCCAATATTGGAGCAAGAATAATCAAAAAACATCTTCCAAACATCACCTTCACCATCAGGTTCAACATCAAGAGCAATAGGCTATTACGCAACATCAATATTCCCAATGAGGCTTTCCAAATCCACATTTGTATACAAGACTTAATTTAGAGCCCATCATAGATCTTCAATTACATGTAATATCTTTGGATTTCTATAATGCTTGACAATTTTACCCTTCAATAGAATGGTGGCATAGGAAAGGCCCACTTGTACACTACCAACTATACCAACAACCTTTTGACTTGTCTAACAATTGAAACTTCTCATGAATCCATAGCATAACACTTACCAAAGGCTGATGTAATTTTAACTTTGAGCTCATTTAGGACATCCAGGGCCATCACATTGTATGAAAATTTAGAATCAAGCATGCATTTGTGAACAATCAGACCATTAATCAATAGGTTTATGTAGACTGGATCCATATTCAACTAACTTTCTACCAATGGCATCCCCAAATAGACCTCTAAAGCTAGTTCAATAATCGGTTTTGATTCTTTATCTTCTTCCAAGAGCATTGGTGGTAAATCAATTTCATTTACAAATGATTTCTCACCAAATTATAGGTATTCAAATGCCCTCTTTCTATGTTCAGGTATTAAAAAAAACACAACAAGTGTCATGGCTATTTTTAGTTTACACAACACCTGGGCCATATCACATGCACTATATTGAGGAAGAGGTGTATTCAGAGGAAGGGTGGAAACACCTTCAACTAGAATATAATCATTTAAGGCATGAAGCAGATTAGGTTGGGATAAATTTATATGTTTAACAATAGTCCTCAAGTGTGGGTTTGTCTTCGCATCATTTTCACCCTTAGGAATGCTGCATAGCAAAGGTACTTTATTTTTAGTAGGAACACCTCTTGGCTTAACAATATGGGAAATAGGTGATAATTTAGAATCATTTGGGACTATTATAATTTTCTTCAGTTCCTTACTTGCATCCCCTACCTTTGGATTTGTAGGGGTAGTGTCTTGATGAGAACCACTTTAATACATGATTCTCAAGTAATGTTCCTTCTCTTGGGAAACTACTACACTAATTAGCAGCTACCTATCCAAAACTAAATGAATCCCCTTATCATATATCTTAATCATCAGTGATCTTAAAATATCCAAATCACGATGGGGAAATTCATATGCTTGTGGTATATTAACATCACAAGAAAATTTGTAAGTTGGGAAAGATACCTTTTCTATTGCACTCAAAAATTGATCAATATTAGTAACACTCAAAAATTTCATGGAGGCAGACATTTTGCAATTGATAATTGAACATCAAAATCTCATCATCGGATGGTGCAAACTCAAGTTCATCTACATCTTCATCAACTGTCTCAGTTTTATCACATGGGGGATTTTGGAGGAATTACTTGTCACACTAATAAATATCAATGTCACAACCTACCACATTCACTTTGGCAATTGATGAATCAAGTAGTTCTTCTCAAGCCACTCTATTCTGATTTCTATGTATTCTTTCATATATGTTCTTCCCTCTATCATTGTCTAGATTGTGAAAATCAAAAATTCCTTGTGTTTCATTTGGGTTTGGATCCCTTTCTTGACTGGTAGACCCATGAGGGATCCCCTTCTTATCCTTATAGAGCTAGTGGCATCCCCAAATAGACCCCTAGAGCTAGTTCAACAACCTCTTTTGATTCTTTATCTTCTTCCAGGAGCATTGGCGGTAAATCAAATTCATTTACAAATGATTTCTCATGAAATTATAGGTATTCAAATGCCTTCTTTCTATGTTCAGGTATTCATAAGAACTCAATAAGTTTCATGGCTATTTTTAGTTTACTCATCACCTGGGCCATATCGCATGCACTATATTGAGGAAGAGGTGTATTAGGTGGAAGGGTGGAAACACTTCTAGCTAGAATATAATCATTTAAGGTATGATGTTGATTAGGTTAGGATAAATTTACATGTTTAACAATTGTCTTCAAGCGTGGGTTTGTTTAAACATCATTTGGGACTATTATAATTTTATTTAGTTCCTTACTTGCATCCCCTACCTTTGGATTTGTATGGGTATTGTCTTGATGAGAAGCACTTTAATACATGATTCTCAAGTAATGTTCCTTCTCTTGGGAAACTACTACATTAATTAGCAGCTACCTATCCAAAACTAAATGAATCCCCTTATCATATATCTTAATCATCAGTGATCTTAAAAGATCTAAATCATGATGGGGAAATTCATATGCTTGTGATATATTAACATCACTAGAAAATTTGTAAGTTGGGACACATACCTTTTCCATTGCACTCAAAAATTGATCAATAGTAGTAACACTCAAAAATTTCATGGAGGCAGACATTTTGCAATTGATAATTGAACATCAAAATCTCATCATTGGATGATGCAAACTCAAGTTCATCTACATCTTCATCAATTGTCTCAGTTGTATCACATGGGGGATGTGGGAGGAATTACTGGTCACACCAATAAATATCAATGTCGCAACCTACCACATTTACTTTGGCATTTGATGAATCAAGCATTTCTTTTCAGGCCACTCTATTCTGATTTCTATGTATTCTTTCATATATGTTCTTCCCTCTATCATTGTCTAGATTGTGAAAAGCAGGACTTCCTTGTGTTTGATTTGGGTTTGGATCCCTTTCTTTTCTGGTACAGCCATGAGGGATCCCCTTATTATCCTTATAAAACTTGTAGGACATATCTTTGATAGGTAAATCCAAAGATTTAAACATCTTCACAACGTTAGCATTCATCATGGACTGCATCTTTATAAAATTAACTAATTTTACATGAGCCCACTTATTCATGGGCTTTCCCATAGCCATTATACTGTTTTCAATTTGGATGGCCATATTGAATGCTAACCATAGGTTTGTGGAAGCCTTTTACCTCAACTAATACAAAACCTTCTTGTCAAAGGCATCACAATATTTAACAAAGCACATTGTATCACTAGGCTTTATGTTTTCATGTAGCCACATCATATCCTTATTGAACCATGTATTGAATTCTGACAAAAACTCATTAAGTTTATTCTTTACATTTCTAAATTCAGATTAAAGGAACCTTCGATCAATTCTATCACCATATTAAAATTGGAAAGCATTCTTCATTTCTTCCCACAAATCAATGCATCCATGGGGAAAGAAATTGAATGACTCTTGTGCATCTTCTTCCAGCATATGTTGAAAAAATTTGATGAGAACATCCTCAAGCTCAATATCATAATCTTAAATGATATTGTGAAAATACCTCAATTGTTGATCACCACTCAATTCAGTGTTCCCTTAAAATTTTGAAAGGCAGCGCCTTACTTCATTTGAGACCTCAATTGGATAACCTTCCATGTCATCAAAATTGATTGGTTAGAATCTGGGATTGTGGAACTCGGGATGTTCATTCTCATATTGGTCCCTATTCCTCACGATTTTTTTAATGGGAGGTTCAAATTCAAATGAAAAAGGGTTGTGAACGAGTGAATGAGGTGGATTTGGTAGATCAAAATTAGGAGAGGATTCAACTAGTTGAGAAAGAGATGGATACTAAATTGGACTATATGATCTATAATGACTAATAGAGATATAAGAGTCCTCAAAAATTGGGAGTTCCAAAAAAATTTCAAGATTATCAAAATCTTGGCATTCTAGACACTATTTTATGACTGAACTTTACCCTTCAGTAAGGCTCCATACATGTCTCCCTCTTCTTTCATGAATACATAAAGGTGAGACAAGTTGTTTGGATGAGTCACCTTTGAAGGATGATCTCAATCCTTCCATATTTTCAAGAAATAAAATACTCAAATCTGAAACTTAACAAAGATATTCAAAATAGGCACTGATCTTCCTTGAAACCGGATGATAAAATTGGAGTCACCACTAGAATCTAATTTCCAGAATGTAACAATTAACAAATTGATTGTGATACATGCTGGAAACATGCTTGGATAAATTTATTGGTAAGATAATTGAAAACATATTAAACTTTTTGGAATTGTTTTAAAAAGGGGAAATCACCTTCCAACATGCAATTTTAACAGCTCTTTTAAAAAACCACAACAAAAGTCAAATTGTCAAATCTTTCAAATTTCTAGCACATTTACCAACAGAGTGCTAAACTTGTTAATGAAAAATATATTCTAAATTTAGAAAATAACAACAAATAACTTCACAACATGAAATAATTATATCTCTCTGCTAGAGTCCTTGATAACACGGGAGACTAGGAGTTTAATTTAATCACCAGTAATGGTGCCAATTGCATGTTCGTTCCTATTTTTACACCTCTTTTGTTTAACCTTTCACTCTTGAAGAAATTACCAAACAAAAATGAAAAACCCTTTGATATGTCCTTATAGCCAAGGGAGGGTTTGGCATCAAGCATGAACCGAATGGAGAAAATGATTTAGAGGCATCGATAGAGGGTATGGTCAGCTCCCTGCTACTTTTGACTCTGCCTGAAATAAGGTGAGAGGACGTAAGGGGTATCTTTATCACATGAAGTGATTCTATAATTCAACCTCCAGAGAGATTTTTGGCACAAGGGAACACAAATGTGACCAGGGCATAATCAAACTTGTTCACTCCACATAGGAAGGGTTGTCACATGGGATGAACAAATGCAAATGCATTATGTCACATACAATCTACTGAAGATAGATGGGTACATGACTGAAATCTTCATTCTAAAGAATCTTCAACAATAGCGGTCAAATGGAAAAAATTAATAATATGCTAGGATTTAAAGCACAAAATACAAACACATGTCATATCGGAAATATTTTATACATTTTCAAAGAAAATAACACTTAACAGATGCAAAGGGTGTATTATTTGCAGAGTAGGATAATATTAATAGTTATAAAAATAAGGTGGTGTGCTGGTGGTTTTCAAACAACAGGGTTTCTTTCAGTATTCATGACAGTATTACTTAGCAAAGATGTGGAAAAACTCAAATGCAAGATATGAGAAAATACTAGGAATAAATTTCATATGCTTCTTCCTATTGAATTCATAAAGTTAGGGTGCCCTAAAAGTCATTCAACAAAATGTTTTCAAACTAAATTCTAGAAAGTGTTTATAACCTAGATCTATGCTCAAAATGATAACTAGTAATGAACACAAACCCAAATATCCCATCAACAACATTTGAAAAACATATTATTGTACTCCATCAATAGGAAATAACAAAGAACATAGGTATTTTTCTTAACTTTTCAAATAAACTTTACATACATTATTGTTTGTAAATGATTCCATGGGGAAAAGCATGGTGTGATTTCTCACATGGGACACATATTACAAATGATCTCAAAGCTTGCTAATGCATGTATATTTTTAACTTCCTTAGCAAGTGAGAAATGTTTAAACACAAAGTTGATCCCAAAACTTTGAAGAACATAGACAGAGAAAATAAATAACCAACAATAACCTAGAATAGAGGAGAAAACCTCTATTTATACATTTTCTCTAGTTTTGAAATTTGGGAGTGAGGATTACATTTTTAAAAAAATTAAAATTGTAATCAACACCCCAAAGTCCTACCAAGATGCTTATATCTATAAAATACCCTTTTCCACACCTGAAATCTTCATGTATTTATAAGAAAAATGATTGTTCTAACTACCTCTATAGGCAATGACGAAAATTTAAAGCAACCCTTTGATCTCCTTTATTAGAAATGCATTTTTATTAAGTTGTAAAGAGAATATTCATGGTGGAATCCAATAAAAATCTTTGTCTTCTTGTGAAACTACCAGAGATGCACTTTGACCACTTGCTTGCACATCTGGAACCTTTTGGAGAACTTCCCTTCTCTTTAGGCATGCCAAGGAATAACCCTACTCTTTCAATGATAGATTTTGAACACACTAGACCCATGAATTCTTGAGAAATTTTCTTTTGTGTGGCACACCTTGAATTTATAAACCTACAATATTTCTCCCATGGAGTGTTTGGACAAGAAAAACAATGAAAAAAAATCCAAAATTTAGGTTGTTTCACAATATTTGTTTTTTTGACTCCAACTTATCTTTTCACACTTTACAATTTTCACAATTTTTTCAATATTTTATATTAAGGTTAACTCCACATTTTTTATGCATAAATGCATTAATTTTCACTTTTTGACCTTTTGGGGAAATACTGGTCTTTTTTGCAAATTTGCAATTTTCCTTGTTTTGGGGAAATATGGGTCCCCTTTGCAATTTTACAATTCCTTTATATTGGGGAAATCTTGAGTTCAGCAATAGTTTTATAATTTACAAATTTACAAATTACAAAATTGCAATTCATAGTTGGAGTTCTCCTGAGAAATTCCCTTAGGGAAATGAGAACTCCGGATACAATTTGTAATTTGTAAATTTACAAAATTACAAACTGCAGTTGGAGTTATGGATTCCCTTAAAATTTCTTTTTAGGAAATCTAGAACTCGAACTATAATTTGTAATTTTACAAAATTACAATTTATAATTGGGATTCCCATTTTCGTCAATAGTTATTTATAAGGAATCTGAAAATATAACTGTGAATTACAATTTTACAAAATTGGAAAATTGTAATTGGTTGTGGAAGTTATCCCTTACATAAAGGCTACCTGCTGACCAGCATTGACTAGGGGTTTGAGAGAGCTAGGTGCAATTTACAATTTGCACAAGCATAAAATTGCAAACTTGCATTTCTCCTTCAATTCTCCTTAAAACTCCTCTTGAATTAAATTTTCTTTGATCTGCTTTGACTGGTGAGATCAGGAGAGTTGACTGCAATTTGAAAATTGCATTCTGAAAATTGATTCTCCAACACAAATCTCTTAGGGACCTTGGGAGCCTCATCTATGATTTTTGAAAATTACAATTTCCTTGATTTTTCAACTTAACACCATTCTTGCAACATGGTCCACCATTATACCTTACCGAGGATCTTTCAAGAAACTAAACACTTTCCTTATATGGTACTTCAAAATAACAATCTATACAATGGTGCGCATTATTTTCATTACTCACTTGCACACACTTATTGTGGCTTCTGTAACCTTTGTACTACGATCAAATCACATAGCCATTCCATATCTTGGAGCAACAAATCCGATGGATCCCTTTAGTGTATGTGTAGAATTGCATAAATCCGTAGAGTTTACAAGACACAATTTTGAAATGTCAAAGTCTATCAAATAAAATGTCGTATCCTCACCAGGAAAGACATTACTAGGATTTAAATCACAATGGATAATTTTCACGAAATAATGGTGATGAAAGTATTCCAAGGCTTGTGCAATTTTAACTGCTATGCTCAACCTTTGAATCAAAGGCAAGCCACATGGTTCTTCCTTAAAACTTTGTCCACTTGTAAGATATCAAACTTGTCTAGGCTTCCATTTGACACTAGAGGAAATGTTAAGGATTTGAACCCTAGATCTGAATATTTAGCTTATGAGTCTAAACAGCTTTTTATGTCGAACCTTGCTCAAAACATTGTGCTCTCTATCAAAACTCTTGCTTGCATCTTCAATCTGCACATTAACTTTGAGAGCAGCCATTATGCTATCTTACAAAACCCATTGCTACCAGATTCCAATATGCCAGCACATGGGACAACTAAATATGCAAACCAATCCAATGAGCCTTTTTGCACCTGATGGAATTTTAAGCTGGACGTTTCTTGTATATATATTGGGCAAAGAATTTCTTGATGTGCTGATAGGTGTTAAGCACTCATGCATTATAGAGAGTGCCACAAAGATATTGTTGTGATGCTCATGCCCTAGATTCAACAGATATTAGATAAGAGTTTTCACCATTTCCAACAAGGTATCGAAGCTATGAAAATATCACAAAACAATTCTTAACACAAAAGTAGCTTCCCTCTGCATTCAATGAAAAAAATGGACAATGCTGTAACCGACTGCAATTATGCATAGATGATTCCATTGTTGTGTTCTCCAGCTGATCTCGAGCCCCAACATAGCTTCTAGACTCTTCATTGGCCTTCCTTTCAAGCATTAAATCTTTTCTGAATCCCTTCTCACGTCCATGGCGCCCTTTTGACTTTTCTCGCCCATTCACTTCTCTATGCCTCGTGGGATCCAAATTTGGAGAGTAAATTGCAATTCGCAATTTTTAAAGTGCTAATTGCGCTTCAGCTTCCCATTACCGCAATCCTCCTTTCTCCTTCATTCCGTGGGATCAGAACCGTTGCAACAATTAGCAATTTGAAAAATTGATTTTCCCATGTTGTGTCCCCACCAATATTCTCGTGAGAACTTCATACATCCCATTTCCAATTGAATAATGAACCTCATACCTCCGCAAAACTTTGACACACATTTAACAATTATATTTTAGTCAGCGTTGCAGTCAACATTGACTTTTTCCATCGAGCTCTTTTGCAAGGATTTTCCATCGGGTTTTGAAAGTTGAAAAGCAAATTAAATTTTGCGACTTACTACCTGTTCTTCTACTTAGAATACTCACCGAACCTTTTTAGCTTGATTTTCAAGCTGGTCAAAATTTTTAATTGACCCTAAATCTCTGTCTGCCTTCCATACATTTACACTTGTCATTTAAGACATTGTTTTAAATGACTGACTTCCCATATGGAACGGGTCTGTTATTGCATGGGTTGTAACACTTAGCTGCTTGATACGCCTGGGTGCCACGCAGGCCATAAAGTCCTCCACGTGTTTTTTCAAATTTAACATTGTTTTAGATCCTTTGATTTTCTTCCACATAGGCATGGGCAGCATGGCGTGGGGCTGAGTGTTTATGTGGCATTTTGAAAATGTTCAATGCATTTATTCCTTTGCTGTGTTGGCTGTAAATTTGTTCTGGTAAGCCCAATGACAATGCCCAATCACTAGGAATGTTTTACCTTAGCCATAGTTCAGAGAGTGTATTAATAGCATTGGGTTTATTTCTATCCTCCTCACCATTTGAACTGCTAACATCATCCTTCCCAGAATATTTAGTATAATCCAATGAACTGAGCATAATTGATTCAACTTCAGGTTCATGATAAGACTGCTTAGAATTTAATACATTTAAATCATCTATTTCCCTTCATTTTATACATTTCTGTAGATCTGTTTCGAGCACAAAAATATTAAACATTATTTAGAAAAAAATCTTATAGGATTTACACAAGTCAAGGGCAGGAACAGGGGATTAATAATTAATGTGGAACTGGATTTTTCTGATCTGAAGTGAAAACACGGCAATTTGACCTTAAGTAAACACTCGCAAACAAAAAGTGGGCTAGAAAAATCAATCATTTATACTAAACAAGGGCATAATTGCTTTAGTGCAATTATGGGCACTAACATATTGAAGTGTTTAGAATTCATTGCATAGTTGAAAATGCATAATAGGTTTGGAAATGCATGATTGGCAATAGAAATGCATTACATGTTTCAATTTTCATTATGTTCATTAAAACGCATCATAAGGTTATAAATGTGTTGATGGATTTCAGTTGTATCATAGTCTTATGAATACATCATAAGCCTGAAAATTTATTCACAGGCATTGAAATATATTCACAAGGTTGGAGAAATATAATAGGATTATAAATGCATCATAGGGATGAAAATGCATCATAAAATAAAAAATGCATTATAGGTTGGAAACACATCTTAAATATGAAAATGCATCACTTTCATAAAAATGAATTGTGAGATTTGAAATTAATAATAATTGTTTTTATATAATACTATTATTTATTAAAAACAAATAATGATCCATGCACTGATGGAACATGTCTGATAAGTATTTAGAATCATAAAAATAAATAAACTTATAAGTTGTGACCACCAAATAAAGACCCAAATCATATATAAGTCACCTTAACCCATTTAGTTAAACTCCTTATATTTTTTTGGTGATGAAGAGACTTAATAAGTTTATTTTTGGTGATGAAGAGACTTAATAAGTTATTGAGGGTGAGAAATTGTTTTCCTCTAAAGGCATCATATTATGAGTTTTTAATATTTGGTAAAAACTATATGATTTAAAAGAATGGATATCTTTGTGGCAGCCTTTTATGCACACTAGGCTACAAATTTATTTTAGTAAAAAATAAATTTCGTTATGGTTTTTAATAGCATTGAATATAAGTTTGACATTAAAAATAGGATATAAAGCATGGATCATCACCCCCTTGTGATGAATCCATGGCTATAAAACATCAACCCCCTTGTCAAATAATTCAATAGCAAATCCATTTGGGTTGGCCTCACACATTTTTCATTATAGTTTTGGTCAAACTCATTTTAAGGCTATAGGTAACTCCATTGGTGAGTTTTAAAAATTTGAGCCTAACACAATCTTGTTTTCACACACAACCTATGTTAGAGTCTTAATTAACATGGACATATCCAAGGAGCTACCTTAAAAAGTTGGGCTGAAATTAGACTATTATTATTCGACCCAACCTTTCGATTATCAGGGTCTTGCTTTCTATTACCATAATTTATTTTTGACTAACCATTTAAACAAATATTTTATAATTTTTGAAATAAATAAGCATGCCACTTGGTGAAATGATTCTCTTACTATTCATCTTAATATAGAAAATGTTTGAAACTGAGAAAGATGACTTAAATTCAGAAAATAATGAAACCACAATTCTAGAAATGCAAGCTAAAGAATTTATTAAGACAAACCAAAGAACCCCATATTTATATTTAAGCTCATCATATAAAGATATATATTGAAATGAGAGTGGCAAGGAATCGATTCAAATACAAATTAGCTATACCTTTATCTCTTGATTTGGATCTAGATGATAATAAGGGTTTGTCTTTAGTATGTATGAAGAATATAATAAGACTAAAAAAAAGGCATTGATTCCAAGGCTATTCATTATAAAGGTTAAATAGAGGCTCATTAAAATGCAAAGTTTCTACTAGACTCTAATTGGTAGTTAGCTTAATTGGTAGTTAGCTTAATGTAGGGGATTTTTTCGTTGACCGATTGTTTTTATTTTGTTGGGTTTTGATGTTTAGTTCTCTGTGTTGGTTGTTGTTTGCATATATCATTCCTTTAAGATTTGAAAGTGTTATCCTTGGTTTACTAATAGAGATATTTTATGTGATATTTCAAAGCTTTATCTTTATTTATTTTTACAAGACTACAGAGCCTTTTAAAACATAATAATTTACATGCATCTAAAAATAATGATTCATGAAACATTATAATTGTATAAACATCAATATAAAAAATAATATAATTCTTTTTTTTCATTTTTTATGTTTTGAGTGAAACATCTTAATCAATCTAAATTCAATGAAATCTATTTTTTTGTTGTTTAATATTTATATCATTTGATTCACCATTTTAATAAAGAAATTGAGATTAAACTAGGAAAATATTTTAATCTTTATTTTCAACAAATTCATTTGTTGTGTTGGTGACATTTTTATTAACTTCTCTTTTTTGTAATCAACTTTCATATTTAAAAATCACTATCATACTTGAAGTTATTGAACTAGTAGTTGCCTTGAAGGTGCAAAGAAAGTTGGAGAAATTATATTTTTAGTTTGGTGATTATATTTACTAAGTATTTTCTTTTCATTTGTGTAATTTATTACCTTTTTTCATGTTATATTGTGATAGACTAGATTTATCCTTTGCTATGAAAACAACATTCTATTATTAATATACAAGAAATCACCCACAGTGCAAAAATTCAAATAATATTAATCGAATTGAAACTCAATCATGCAGGTATTAATACCAAAATTCTCATATCATATAAATTATCACATCTCATTGTGCTTGCTATGTGTTTTCTTTACTTTTTTCAGGTATATTCCCCTTTTAATCATAATTTAACTCACTATATTCCTCCTCACCTCCCCCTATCCCTCCCTGCCCCATCCTCGCGTGCCCCAACCACCACTCGCCCTCCCCCCAACCCTACCCCCTTCCTTCATCTGGGATCGATGGTCAAGTGAGGATATTTTTTCTTCAACATCGAGACAAATAAATAGAAAAAAATTAATCTGTAAGATCATTTGATGTAGTGTACATCAAAAGTAGAGTCTTTCCATAATCAAATAGAAAATAGTCAATAGAATATTGCACCACCATGCAAGCTGTAAACCACTTTATAATAGGTGAAGAGTATATTCCCTTTACTGTATGATTTCACATCAAATACTCTATCAATAAAAACTTGAGAACCTCAATGTATTCTCTCAATATCACTAAAACAATAAGCTAATTATTTCTCTCCATATTATTAAAACATTATTCTAATGATTTTTGGGGGTTCTATTTAATAATATAGTTCAACTTAAAATTTGAAGTACATTTTGAATTTGTAAATTTTATATATAAATATATTATATAATATATATAATATTATACTTTATTATTTATACTAGTAAATATATTTTTATATTATGTAATATTATGTTGTAATATATATTTTAATTTATTCGATACTATATTATATATAATTTTTTGAATGTATTATATTTTTTAATATCTTATATATATTATATCATATTTTAATATATCATATTATAAATAAATAAGTTTTTATTTTATATAATATTGTAATGTATGTAAAAATATTTAAATATTATATTTTAATATATAACATTTTTATTATAAAAATATATTTCAATATAATTTAAAATTAAAACATTGTTGGAGAAGATTGTTGAATTAATGATTGAATAAAATATGCAAGAATTAACTGAGAATCATAATGGCCTCAAAGAAATAGGTTAATATTTAAATTCGATGCCACAAACATGTGTTGACCTGCTTGCACAATGCATGTTGAGTTGCCTATCCTGACATGTATTCGGAGAACGCCCAGCCCATTACCACCTCTTCGTCTCTATGATGTTCTTTACCATTTCATTTCATTTTTTATTTGTGTTTTTTTCAGTGAGGGAGGAAACCATGGAATGTGCAGTAACGTGCTAAGATGGGGTAGGGGAGATGGTACCATACACACTGAATATGGTAGGAAATGCTCCCAATCTAGGGCCTGCATGTTGCCTTATCGTTCAAGCCTTCAACTCCTCGTAGAATAAGGACCGCTTGACCACCTACAACTATTTTATGCAGGAAGCCACTAACCCATATCTTCAAAGTGTCCTTTTTAGAAGACAAATAATGTTGGTGGGAGAGCCTACCTCAGATTCATTAAAACATTGAAAGTATTGAGATCCATTCTAAATCTGGGGGTTAGTTATTACAAGTAAATACCCATTTGGGTTTTAATAATTATTGTGGAATATTTTTGAGGTACAGGCTTTAACACTATTATGACACTTATAAATCTATGTTTCCCATTTGGAGCTTTCATCTATATTTATATGTTCTGAAGGTTTGGTTCTATAAATGGATCCCCCTGCCCAGTCTCCTCTCATCATCATAGAATAGGTTTTCCATTGTCTGAGAAGGAAAGTGGGAACGGATATCTATTTGTTAGAGAACGGAAGAAGATGGTGCGTGTAAAGAAAGTTTAAGTAGTGGTAATGTCTGCAATGCTATTGATAATGGCAGCAAACACAGAACTAAAATATGGTTGTGGGGGCAATAATTCCCTGTTTGGAGTATTTACAGATGAATGGAGTTAGAGAACCAATGACATAGTGTTGTAGTGGTGTGAAGAAGCTATATGGAATGGTCACAACCTCCACTGCCGAGCAATAGGTCTGCAACTATCTCAAATCCGAAATTAATAGATTCCCCAAAGTCACTGAGAACGTTATGGGTAATCTGACCATGAAATGCCAAGCTGGCCTCGGCTTCAAAATCTTCTAAGGACATCAATTGCAACACGTAATATTAATTTGTACCAGTTTTATCTTTGTTCTATGGAATGAAATATGAGTAATGATTTTTTTTGACACTGCATTTATTCTCGTTGTTGTTTGTATTACAGGTTCTAAGTTCCAGCCCTAGAGGACGAGCACAATATTACTACTCTAGGATTATAGTTAGATCTAAATAATTGTTGTGAGGGATTATCTCCCGCGGCTTTATAATGTATTGAGTTTAAGTCTTTTATAATAATATATTTGGGAGATAGAATATGTTATCTTGTATGATGATCTACTGTGTTGGGAGTTAAAATAAGATAAAAATCAGATTTGTCTTTGTTCGTTGGGAATGTTTCCCAACATTTTTTGTATTTCTTTTTTCGTTTGGGAAAGTTTCCCATCTTAGCTTTTAGGGAAAGTTTCCCTTCTTTGGTTTTAGTTTCTTTTCTTGTAGTTGCTGTTTTATGTATATATTTCAATTTCCTTTCAATAAAGATACATGAAGACAATTTTGCAGCAAGCATATCAAATTGCTTCTCTGTCTCTCTTGTTTTAAGTTATATATATATATATATATATATATATATATATATATATATATATATATATATATATATATATATATATATATTTATTCTTGTTTATTTTCTTTGTACTGCATTTGTTTTTTAGTTTAATATTTTTCTAACATATGGTATCAGAGCCAGTTCAAAATGACAACAAATGTTAACAGTACACAGTTAAAAATTCCTAAATTTAATGAAAAAAATTATGATTTTTGGAGTTTTCAAATGAAAATTTTGTTCAGGTCATAGGAGCTATGGGATCTTGTGCAGAATGGGTATTTAGAACCAGTAGATGCAGCAGCATTAGCAGCTCTCACACAAAATGAAAGGGATTTACTGCGGGATAATCAGAAAAAAGATTAGAAAGCATTATTGTTCATAGTGCAGGGTCTTGATGAAACATGGGATCTCCTTGCACTTTGAAGGCCAAAGAAGCATGGGATCTCCTTGCACAATCATTTCAAGGTACAAAAAAAGTAAGAACAGTTTGCCTTCAAATGCTTAGAATTTTTTTTGAAATTTTACAAATGTAAGATTCAGAAAGTGTAGGAGATTTATTTACTCGTACAGTGGGTATAGTTAATCAGATGAAATCAAATCGTGAGGTTGTGACTAATCAAAAAATTGTTGAAATTTTTTAAAGAAGTTTGCCTAAAAAATATGATCCTGTAGTTATAGCTATTGAAGAATCAAAAGATCTAACATCTTTATCTCTAGATGAGCTTATGGGTTCATTGTACACACATGAACATAGAATAAATAAATCAACAAAGGAGCCACTTGAGAAAGCTTTAAAGAGTAAGGTATCTTTGAAATAAAAAGAAACAACACCAAAATCATCTTCAGCACAAAGAGGAAGAGGTAGAAATTCAAGAGGAAGAGGAGGAAGTTTTCAACAAAGAGACAGAGGTCAAAGAGGTAATAGAAGTGATGAGGAAAATTGTGGTTTCACTCAAGCAAGAGGTAGAGGCAGAGCAAATTTTCAGCAAAGAGGAAGAGGTTTTCTGAGGTATGATAAATCATCTTTACAATGTTATTAATGTCAAAAGTATGGACATTTTGCATCTGAATGTAGGAAAAAGATTGCAAATGAAAGTAAACAAGAAGCCCAATATGCAAATGAAGTTGAAGGGCAGGAAGGATATGTCTTGCTAACATGCAGCACAAAGGAGGAAGTAAATGATGAAAAATGGTATGTTGGCAATGGGTGTAGTAATCATATGATAGGACACAAAGAGATATTTTAGAATTTAGATGAGTCAATCAAATCTGAAGTAAAGATGGGAAATAATACAATTGCACTAGTCATGGGGAAAGGGAGGATATTAATCACAACAAGACAACATGAGAAAAAATATATTGGTGATGTGTTTTATGTACCAAGCTTAAAGCATAACTTGTTAAGTGTAGGTCAACTTGTGCAAAAAGGCCATACTATCAAATTTGAAAATGGTTCATGCATTATTGTTGATGGTAAAAGCAAGCTGATAACCAAAATACCCATGACTGCTAATAAGATGTTTTCTCTTAGTATCAAAAACAATATGCATTTAAGTTTCAGTGCTCTTGTAAAAGACACACAGTGGTTATGGCATCTTAGGTTTGGTCATTTGAATTTTGGTGGACTAAATCTTTTGTATAAAAAGAACATGGTAACAGGTTTACCATTTATCCTAAGACTAGATGAAGAATGTGAAGGTTTATTGTTGGAAAGCACCATAGAGAACCCTTTCCAGTAAGGGATTCTTAGAGAGCTTCAAAGCCATTAGAGTTAGTTCACTTAGATCTATGTGGACCAATTGAGGTTACTTCATTATCTGGTATGAGATATTTTTTGACATTTATTGATGACTATAGTAGAAAACTTTGGGTGTATCCTTTGAAAAATAAATCTGATACTTTCAAGAAATTCAGAGAATTTAAAGAATTAGTTGGGAAGCAAAGTGGTTATTTTCTCAAAATTTTGAGGACTAATAGGGGTGGATAGTATATTTCACATGATTTTCATAATTATTGTATTGAAAAGGGCATAAACATGCAGCTAACAACAAGGTATACACCTCAACAAAATGGTGTAGCTGAGAGAAAAAATAGAACAATTTTAAATATGGTAAGGAGTATGCTTAATGTTAAGAATTTACCTAAGGTTTTTTAGGCAGAAGCAGTTTGTTGTGCAAGTTATATTTTGAATAGATGTCCCACGAACTCCGTTTGGGGCATGACACCAGAAGAAGCCTGGGGAGGATACAAACCTCGGGTAGGTCATTTAAGAATTTTTGGTTGTATTGCTTATTCTCATGTTCTAGATGCACTTAGAAAGAAATAGGATGATAAGGCAGAAAAATGTATCTTTGTTGGATACAGTGAAGAATCCAAGGCATATAGGTTGTACAATCCAAAGACAAAAAAGTTGGTGATAAGTAGAGATGCAAATTTTCTTGAAGATCAGGAGTGGTGTTGGAAATTGGAAGAGAAATATCAAACAGTTAATATTGAAGATAGAGCTACAAATCAACAACAAATTTCAGTTGTTAACACAGGAGCCAGCAGTAGTAACATTCAATAGTTAGCACTAAGAAGAGGTTCTTCTTCATCTCCACCAAGTCATAGACATGTTTCATCAAGTAGTACTCCATTATCCACCTCAAAATATCCAAAAGGGTGGCAGAAAACAAGGAGTTTGGCTGACATATATCAAGAAACAACAGAGGTAAATGAAGATATTTTGCATTTTGCATTTTTTGCTAATAGTGATCCTGTTACATTTGAAGAATCTATAAATGATAATAAATGGATTAAAGCTATGAATGAAGAAATTGCAGCCATAGAAAAGAATCAAACTTGGGAAATTGCAGATCTCCCTAAGCATAAGAAGTCAACTGGAGTAAAGTGGGTGTATAAAACAAAGTATAATGAGCAAGGTAAAGTGAATAAATACAAGGCCAAATTGGTAGTAAAGGGCTAGAAACAGAAATCAGGTATTGATTATAATGATGTTTTTGCACCTGTTGCTAGAATGGATACTATTTGCATGATTTTAGCTCTTTCAGCACAAAAGGGTAGGAAAGTCTTTCGTATGGATGTAAAATCAGCATTCTTAAATGGTGTATTGGAGGAAAAAATTTATATTGAGAAACCACCTGGTTTTGAGATTAAAGGTCAGAGAGGTAAGGTGCTCAAACTAAAGAAAGCTTTGTATGGTTTAAAGCAAGCACCTAGAGTTTGGTATGAAAGGATTGAATCATTTTTTTTTTAAATGTTTTTTTAAAATGCCTTTATGAGCCCACCTTATTCATAAAAAAAAATCTACAAGGAGATGTTATGATAGTTTGTATTTATGTTGATGATTTACTTTATACCGAGAATAGTGAAAACATGCTTAGAGAATTTTCAGTGGCAATGAAGAGTGAATTTGAAATGACTGATCTTGGTTTGTTGCACTATTATCATGGTCTTGAAGTAACACAAAATAGTGATGGAATTTTCATTTCATAAGAAAAATATGCAAATGATATTTTGAAAAGGTTCAAGATGGAAAATAGCAAACCAACAATTACACCTATTGCCATGGGTTTGAAGTTGAGCAAAAATGATGAAAGCAAAATGGTAGATTCTACTCTGTATAAAAGTTTGGTTAGAAGTTTAATGCACTTAACTGGAGAAAGACCAGATATCATTTACGCAGTAAGCTTGATAAGTAGGTTCATGGAGGATCCACATGATACTCATCTAAAAGCAGGCAAAAGAATACTAAGGTATGTAAAAGGGACTGCAAATCATGGAATTTTTTATGAGAAGAAGGGTGTTTTGAGGTTAACTAGTTATATAAATAGTGATTGGGCTGGAAATCAAGATGATAGAAAAAGTACTTCTGGGTATGCTTTTAATTTTGGGTCAGGTGTAATTTCATGTTCTTCAAAGAAACAACTCATTGTTGCATTGTCCTCAGCAGAAGCAGAGTATGTGGTAGCCACTTCAGCAGGTTGTCAAGCAATTTGGTTACGGAGGATGCTTGAAGTAGTGATGCAGCCTCAAATGGAAGAAACAATTATATTTTGTGATAATCAATCATCCATTGCACTTTCTAAAAATCTAGTCTTTCATGGAAGAAGCAAGCACATAGACATCAAATTTAACTTCATCAGAGAGCTGGTTAAAAATAAAGAAATCAAACTTTTTTATTGCATGTCCAAAGATCAAGTTGCTGACATTTTGACAAAACCTTTGAAAGAAGAAGATTTCAGTAGACTGAATAATCTTTTAGGGATGAAAAGCTATCCCACAAATTAGATTTTAGGGAGGATGTTAAAATAAGATAAAAATCAGATTTGTCTTTGTTTGTTGGGAATGTTTCCCAACATTTTTTGTATTTCTTTTTCCATTTGGGAAAGTTTTCCATCTTAGCTTTTAGGGAAAGTTTCCCTTCTTTATTTTTAGTTTCTTTTTCTATAGTTGTTGTTTAATGTATATATTTCAATTTCCTTTTAATAAAGATACATGAAAACAATTTTGTAGCAAGCATATCAAATTGCTTCTCTATCTCTCTTGTTTTAAGTTATATTTTTTTCTTTTGGTTTATTTTCTATGTACTGAATTTATTTTTTAGTTTAATATTTTTATAACACCAATGACATAGTGTTGTAGTGGTGTGAAGAAGCTATATGGAATGGTCACAACCTCCACTATCGAGCAATAGGTCTACAACTATCTCAAATCCAAAATTAATAGATTCCCCAAAGTCACTGAGAACGTTATGGGTAATCTGACCATGAAATGCCAAGCTGGCCTCAGCTTCAAAATATCCTAAGGACATCAATTGCAACACGTAATATTAATTTGTATTAGTTTTATCTTTGTTCTATGGAATTTAATATGAGTAACGATTGTTTTTGACATGGTATTTATTCTCATTGTTGTTTGTATTACAAGTTCTAAGTTCTAGCCCTAGAGGACGAGCACAATTTTACTACTCTAGGATTATATT
This sequence comes from Torreya grandis, assembly GCA_037957365.1. Taxonomy (NCBI): domain Eukaryota; kingdom Viridiplantae; phylum Streptophyta; class Pinopsida; order Cupressales; family Taxaceae; genus Torreya; species Torreya grandis. The sequence goes on from JARHVA010003029.1 coordinate 183,642, forward strand.
TAGATCTAAATAATTGTTGTGAGGGATTATCTCCCGCAGCTTTATAATGTATTGAATTTAAGTCTTTTATAATATTATATTTGGGAGATAGAATATGTTATCTTGTATGATGATCTACTGTGTTGGGAGTTTTTTCCTTGATTCGCTAATCCCGACTTGTTGGTGCCCACGACCTGAATGATGTTAGAGAAGTACTTGTGAACAACATATAGTCTACCATGCATCCATTTTTTTATCATCTTGCCTTGTAAAATTTGGAGTGTTTATGTGCATATGATATAAGTACTGTTATGTAAACCAGCTCCTGCTTAGGATAAATAAAATACTATGGTGTTATGAATGGTTGGAGGACAATAAAATTGGCAATTTCCAAAATGAAAATGGCATATTCATTGTTAACTCTTGTGAGATGAATTTCAGGGCCTTGCCCTACCGTATAAATGCTAAACATACCACGATGTTTAACATTAAATAAGATATCTAAAATTTTATTAAGCTTGTTGTTTCATTAGGACATAATAAATGAAAACAAATTGAAAACTCTCACATGTTCAACCGAACCCCAAATCATTGTTTGACCTATATGACACAATTATAAAAACTCATCCAATGTTTCCTACAATTCTTTTTTGTATACAATTTTTTCTTATTGTTAAACTATCACTCCACACGTAAAGAATTATCCAATATTTTTAATTAAAAACTATTTGGATTGATTGTGCAACATGTTAAGGATAAGTCTCCTTAACTCATTTTTAAGCATTTGTGAGATTTTAAAATATTTAAAAGAAAATGAGAAAACAATCACATGTTAAAGGGTCGGATATGTTTCATTATTTTTTTCTGATTTTATATATTAATTTGTACGCTATTAATTTTGATAAATTTTATTTTGATGGTTAATTTATAAATAATATATAGTTTGTAATTAAATTTAAAGGAGTTAAGTTATTAGATTATTTAGTTTTAGTTGGCAAATATAAATGTATATAATTTATGGTTATATTTATATTTTTCAATATTTTTATTAAACAAAATTGAAATATTAAAAGGTCAGAGTGGTGCAAGTGAGGAAGAAGTAAAGTGAAGAAAATCAATCCAAATGATGAGAGGAATGAAGAATGACAAGATGATCTAGACGACTAGAAAAACAAGGATTGAATAGGAGACGTAAATATTGTTGTAAGAATTTTGGAGCATGTTAATAGTGAGTAGGAGCCTTAAAATATTATTTATAAACTTTAAGAACAAATCGAATTAGTTTTTGACGTTTAGATCAATACCTCATTACTCAAGCTAATTCCCACAAAAAAATAACATAAATTGTGTTTTGGTGGTTCAATTTTCTGAATTAATTTCTAGTGTAGAAATCAACAAATAAATAATCAATAAATATGGTGTTCTTTTAATAATAATGATATTTAATCTATAAAATCATTAGGGTTTGGCAATACTTGAATGCCTTTTCACAATAAATGGGACTTAAGTGTAGAAATCAACACATGAATAATCAATAAAAATGGTGTTTTTTTTAGAAGAATGAGATTTAATCTATAAAATCATTAGGGATTGGCAATGATTGAATGTCTTTTTACAATAAATGGGATTTAATTGGACATTTTATGCCAAGGTGAATATTAAAATTCTTTCACGAGGGTACGTTTAGGTATATTTTTTATAACTTAGGTAATAGGGATTTGATGTTTAGATGAGGCCCATAATTTTATTGAACGTAGGATTTTTTTTCCATAGATGGTTCCCCAATTTCAACCCAATGAAAGAATTTATCTAAAAATGTTTTATCTAGTCTACATTGTTCAAGCTACCATGTATTATTAGCTTGAGGAAATTCTAAATATTTTTGGAGGAAAAATTGGGTCTAGATTACGATTTTTGGCCATTTCATCAACTTTAGTGGTATAAGATCCAAATAAAATTTTAAATAACCCACCTAAAATAAATTTATAGCATGGGTGGTGAATCTATCTATAGATGTAGATTCACTAGTCAGTGCTATCCTATAAGAATGGCTTTCATGTTGATTGTAAAAATTTAAAAAATTATTGAATTTTCTATAAATAAAAAGGTGAATCTACAACAAAATGTATCTTTTTGGAAAAAAATTGATTAATTATTAAATGATTGAAGAGAGTATTTTATTAAAATCAAATAAGTGGGAATTAAGTTCATCACATTATGTGGGAATGTTACACAATTTGACATTAATATCCTCATATGATTTGATTACATTAATAATGGTATAATTAAAACTATGTCATGTCATAACTATTTCAATATTTTAATAAAATTTTAAAAAACTTAAAAAATTAATGAACATCACTACATTACTTAACTTGGATATCTTGTTTTTGAATAACTACAAATTTAATTGAAATTTTTTGATTAAACTTATATTAAATTTTTTTAATATTCATTTATTATAAGATTACAATCCATAGGAACCAAAATCCTATGATGTTATTATTATAAAGACTTATGGAGTCAAGACAGAATACTTTATTCCATTTGTAAATGATATAATCAAAATTACGCCATTACTGCTTTGCTTCTACATATTTTAAATTTGATTGTGGAGATACTATGTATTCACTTCTAAATTTTCTTGGCATAATCGATATTTCTTCTTGTATATGTTGATCTTTAATGTTTTGTATGTTTGAGATATGGCTAGGAATTTTATTGTAATGTCTCCCCAACTTTTTAAAATGAAGAACATTTCGTTGACCTATCTATGACATTCATCAATGAAATCATCTTCTCCACTTAGTCAAGGGATGTTTTCAGGAAAACAAAGACATTATTAACATTAATTATGTCTATATGGACATGGGAAGAATAGTTAACTATGATATTGCATCATACCTTTTGATAAACCTTGTGAGGCTCATTCGAAATATAGTAGTAATTAGTAAATTGGATATTATATTAATTTAACCTTTATTTAGTAGTGAGATAGATAAAGCTTTCTATGTGACTACTTCAATAACTCTTAAAATGTTTCCCATAAATGGCACAGAGTTTTGTGGTTCGGTTTCCATAGTTACCTTCAAGGAGTTAGTAGAAATATTATTCTCATTAGTTTACTTTCTAGATAATATTTAGAGTTATTTGATGGAGGTTGGACATTTTCTTGGGAAGATATATTTTCAGTTTTAGATATGACCTCCCTTTAGTTTTCTCCTAAACCATTGTAACCCTTTTAGGAGCATTCTATATTGAATGTGGTTATTAATGCAATTAAATATATGTTGATGGTAGTTAAGATATAATATTATTATATCAATAATTATAATTATCAAATGATCGAAATTGATATGGATTTGGGCATGTTATGAAATGGAATTGTGAATGTTCCTCAATTAAAAGTGGTTAAAAATTATGATTTCCTTTTGAATATTAAAAAACATGAATTTTTTTTGTTGTATCTAATATATAAATGCTAATCTCTTAGTTATATATAGATGTTATTATCATTTTATTTTTAAGAATTGTTTATACAAAAATATAAGCATGGTAAGTAATTTTGATATTTTATGAAAGGATAAGAGATCCTTTAAATTTATATAAATTGGAACATTTAAATACTTTAAATTATTTTTTGTATATAAATTAAAACATTTATTCTCTATATAAATAGGATTGATGTTGCATTTATATATTATACTTTTTTACAATAGTATCTATATATGTTGGATGTTTGATAGAATAAATTCGTTGTTATAATATAAAACCTTTCATTAAAAATATATACATATAAATAAATATATTTTTAAATATTTCAAATAATTGAAGAAAAATAATATAATCTCTTCCGAGGACATACTATTAATAATAGAAATAAATAATTCTACTTTTATTTTATTAAAATTGCATTAAAAAAATAAAACCTAAAATTGAATGAATATCTACAAAATATTTGTTAAAATCATGGAAATTATTTCAATTATCATGTAACTTAATAAAGTATTTTTTAATTTATATATAATTCTTTTAAAGTATTATAACTGCAATTTGTGAAATCTGATTCATATTTATTACATTATTAAAAAATTTCTCATGGTATCTATGTAGTTTCTATAACACATGTATTAAATTATTAATAAATGATTATGCCTTCGAAATATAGATCTATTTCTGCAAACAATTCTATAAATGTCAATGTGTATGATTTATAGAAAATACAATTTAATATTGAAAAAATGTTTTTTCAATTCTTTTTCGATCATCCTAAATATTATGTTATAGATTTTTTTAATAGTAAAAATAAATATAAATATGTAATATTTTCAAATTATTCTTATATTATAAAAATTAAGTATTATGTATATTTAAAATATAATAAGTACATCAATGTTAAATGTTATAATAAAAAGTTAATACTTTTTTTAATTTTTATTTTATTATTTTCAATTTTCTATTTAATTTGTAAAAAATATATTTTTCAATTAATATATGATAAAATAAATTACTATTATAATATACAAATAAATTTCATTATTCTATAATTTTGGAACCTTACAATCTTACTGAACATAAATTGAATAAAACTATTGTAAAATAAATAATTTTATTATGAAAATATGTTCACTTTGAATCTTGTAGAAGCACAAAATAAATAAGTTAATTATATTAACTAAATTTTTATTATTTATTTATTTATTATTATTTTAATTATATAAACCTAGATTGTTTACAACTAGCATTCACCAAATCATATGAAACATACAACGAAGTCGAGGTTATTACAAATAACGCGATTTTTTATGATATCATTACACGTAGCATAACTAATGCAGGAATTTTTTAACCTTTTCCTAGTAGGGCGTGCTTATAAAATGTGACAGAGCTGAATCACTTATTTTATTATTCAACGTATACTATCGTTTCAAGCTTTTCCCTGCTTCTTCAATATCCAGATCGCTAAATGACATCCTGCAGCAAGTAATGAAAAACGTTAAGTGGCAGTCACACAAGCCATCAAAAAGTTGTAAATACTTTTAACAAGAAGTAAATGTAGAAGTATCCTTTAATAGAACAGTTAATATCACAGATGTAATAACAAGAGACCAAATGTGTAGTGAATAAGCTACCTTATTCGGTGTTTTACAGAGCAGCTGGTATGGAGGAGGGGGGAAGAATTGTAAGAGTAGTGATGCGTAGGTGGCGGATACACTAGGGACTTAGAGTGGGGAGGTAGTGATGCGTAGGTGGTGTGTGCAATAGGGACTTAGAGTAGGGAGGTGGATAGCCGGTGGCCTTTGGAGTGGAAGGACTTACAACAGGGGGGTGAGGGGGCTTCACTTCCACCTTTGGAGGAGGTGGAGATTTGTATTCGTATGGTGGTGTCTTTGGTGGTTTTTCATGGTGGGGAGGTGGAGATGTTTTCGGGGGAATGTGAACTGGTGATAGAGGAGGACAGGATTATTTGGGTGGAGTGTAAACTGGCGTACGATGATGTGGAGGAGTGGTTGGATTGTGTTTAGGAGGAGAAATACTTGGAACAGGTGGAGGAGGTGGGGATTTGTGAATGTAATGAGGAGGAGATGCGAGCTTTGGAGGAGGACTAGTATGGAGAGGTGGTGGCTACACTAGAACAGGAGTCTTGGGAACTGGTGATGGCAGGTGGACCGGTGGTGTAGGAGACTTGTAGTGGTACGATTTTGGAGGAATATTAATATCATGGTATGTGGCACCTGAGGGTATTGCAGCTCAAATGCAGGCTGCAATAAAAATCACCAACAAATTGCGAAAGAAGCTCAATTTTCCTGCAATCAGATTCAAGACTTACGTGCAACCTGTGCATTTAAAGTAATTGGAAGGTTAAAGTAGGCTTGTACATCTACTTCTGTGGCCTATGGGGATATCCTATTTTACAATTGATTTAAAAAGCACTACATTTTTCCATCTGTAAATAACCATATCAGCAAGTGAATTGCTGTAAATTATTATTTGCAATACCGACAAATAAATTTAAAAAATTTACAGCAGTTGTGCTGCAGGGATTTTTGGAGCATCGACGTTCCAACTCCGATTAAAATATATTTGTGAACCGTATCGGTGTCTAAATCTACTCCTATTGACTGTAGACTTATGCTGGTAATCCAGAAGCACGCCAAATTTGACTCTTGAAATCCCACTAAATTGTTCCTCAACTCCAAACTCTTCTATTTACCCCGTTGTGATTGCTATACAAGTCGGCATATTTTTTGTTAGAAAGTTAAGTTGAACTGGAGTTAATTTCTCCACTCCTCATGCATGCAGCAGTTAACTATCAGTTAGTTAACAAACAGTTAGTTAAACTGTTAGAGTTGCAGTTTGCATGTAAAGACTAAAATTAGTCTTTGGTTTGTTTTTTCTAATTATTGTTAGTTTTTCAAATCTATTTAATAAACCTATGGTGCAGTATTGTAATTGAGCAAGATAAGCAAGATCAACAAGATCTGCAAAATTCAAGAAGATTAATAAAAATCTTGTTCCATGATTGCTGTAGCAATCTGTGTGTTCTATTTTCTGGTTTTTCTTTGTTTTTTAATTTTCTAACAAATGGTATCAGAGCTGTGTATTGAACAACGAGTGAAGCTATGAAAGTATGTGTGTTGAACAGCGAGTGACGCTATCAAAGTGTCTGAAGATCAGGGCGATCATTGGCAAATACATATACTTTCACAGCGTCACTCGTTGTTCAATACACAACTCTGATACCAATTGTTGGAAAATAGAAAACATATAAGAACACAAAAAATAGAACACACAGAGATAATAACACATTCAGATTGCTATAGCAATCAGGGAACAAGATTTTTAATAATCTTCTTGATCTTCTGATCTTCTTGATCTTTAAATAGATTTGAAAACTAACAATAATTAGAGAAACAAACTCAAGACTAATTTTAATCTTTACATGCAAACTAATTATTTGTCTAACTGACTGAATGTGAACTACTTCTTTAACAATTTAACTAACTATTTGATAACTAACTGTTTACTAACTCATTGTTCACAACTACATGCATGGGGAGTGGAGAAATTAACTCTAGTTATCTTGAGTTTCTAACATTTTTATGCTCTGTAGTATATTTGTAAATAGATTTAAAATTATGGGAGAATCTACCGTGATGACTTCAATATTATATTGACAAAGGTAAATGGCAGGCAAATACGTAATGGTTAAGTCTTCTTATATCGTCTTTAAGTAATTTGTGAATTTTAAAAATATATAAAGAAAACAAGAAAGCAATCCCATGCTAAAGGGTAGGATATGTTTCATTGGTTTTTTCTGAATTATTTTTGATAAATTGTGTTAAAATATTATTTTTGATTTCCTATCTAACTACCTATCAAGCTCCTAAACATGTCAACTGCAGCCATTAAATGCATCCATTTGAGATTTGAAATCCAGAGCCATTTTAACTTCTTGAGGAGAAGTTTTGTGGTAGTTGAGACTGCTGTATGCAACATTCAATAGAAGATAAAACAAAGGAATGTGGGCAGTAGAAAATATATGCACGCAGCAGCAAAAAAGAAAATGTGCAACAAAGAGAATTTGGACGTAGCAGTCGCATATCGGAAGAGAGATAAAGTGGAATATAAGACTGGAAATTATAGTGGAGCAGCAATAGTCTGCAAGAAAGACAAATCAGCAGTCAAGAGAAGCAGAAAAGTAGCAGAGGAAAATCATTTGCTGACAACAGTCAGACAATCATCTAAGAGTACGGAATGTTTAATAAAACTTTGTGAGTTTTAATATACAGTTGATGTTGTAAGTGATAAGGTTGTAATAACTTTTCTTTTTTTATCAATTAATATAGATATATATTACTGTTTTTATACCATACTCTGCCATCCCCTGTATCATATATATATTGTTTTATTGCTTGCTTAGAAAATTTTAACACAATTTTACAATCATTATATTATTATAAAAACATCACATTCTATATAAACATCATTTGCTTAGAAAATAAATGCACCCTTGAAATAACATTGCATTCTTGGATAATAACAATATAATAAACATCATAAACATTTAATTTCATAAATAATCAACATATAATAATTTCTTAAATTGGGAAAATGTAATCTCATAATCTTAAAAAATATAAACATGGATTTAGACATGGAATGTATTACATATCAATATAAATTTCACCCAACTCGAGATACTACTTTCAGACACATGTTTGTAAATGATAACCAATGTTTCGAGAGTTCCACTACAGAAAGATACAATGTGAACTAAGGAAATATCCATTCCATAATTTTTTGGTGAAAGTGAAATAATGTTTTAAAAATGTTTCAGCATTCCTCTACCAAACATGATTAAATAATTTATGGAACATGAGCCTTAGCTCTACGATAGAGATCTGAGCAAGATAGAGCATTTAACGTTTGAGAAAAAATAGTGCCTCCCTTTTAACATTCACTTTATATAAAGTATGTTAGTGCATTAAAAAAAGATAATTTATACCTTTGAAAAATGCACATAATCAGGTAAAAATAAGTAAAAATTATTTATTATAATTTTTCATTTTTGGAAGGGTTCAATACATAGTAAGCTAAGACATATATTTTTTTTTGTAAAGTTAAAGAAGGGGATTCCTTTGTCAGAATTTAATTAAGATCTTTTATAATTCTCACTTGGTAATCTAAGCATTGGATCTTAATTTTACTTTTCAATTCACTTGACATAGATGTTGATTTAAGAGAATCAAATGAGATGTTACTAAGGCATTTAATATTAAAAAAGTGATTTGTGGACCTGGGGGGTTATTTTTCTTAATTTATGAAAAGGTTTATTTCCAAAATTTATATTACATTATGTTTGTTCCAAGTTCTACACCTCTTTTGTTTGACCTTGCACACTTGAAGAAAATAGAAAACAAGCATGGTGAGATTTCTCCATGTTGCATAATAGAGAAATATTACAAATGCTCTTAAAACTTGGTAATGGTTATATAACTACAACCACCTTTGCAAGGGAGATAATGTCTACACATAATAGTTGATCCCAAAACATTAAAGAATCTAGAAATAAAGAAAATGAACAACCAAAAATAACCTGGATTAGAGGATAAACCCTCCATTTATATATTTTTTCCACTTTTCAAATATGATAATGGGGGTTGCATTTTACAAATATGTAAAATTGTAGTCATCACCTCAATGTCCCACCAAGATACTCCCATCTAGAAAATACCCTTTGCCATGCCTAGAATATTTATGTATTTGTAAGAAAAATGATATTTCTAACTATCTCTACAAGCAATGATGAAGATTTACAACCCTTTGATCTCCTTGGCCAGAAATGAATTTTTCTTGAGCTAGAAAGAAAATATTCATGGTGGAAGCCAATAAAACTAATTATCTTCTTGTGCAACTTCTAGGAGATGCTTTTTGACCACTTACTTGCACAACTAAAACCTCCTAGACATATGCCCTTCTATTTAGGCATACCACAAAATAAACCTACTCTTTTAATGATAGATTTTGAGCACATTATGCCCATGGATTAATGTGAAAAATTCATTGGAGTGGCCCACCTTGAATTTTCAAACATAAAATATTTCCCCCATGGAGTGTTTTCACAATCAAAACAATGAAAAATTGCAAAACGAAGTTTTTTTTTTTGACCTTTTTGATTTTTAGATCCAAGTTACCTTTTCACACTTTGCATTTTTCACATTTTATTTTTTCAATATTTGATTTTAGGGTTAACTGGACATTTTTAATACATAAATGCATTAATTTTCACTTTTTGACCTTTTGGGAAAATTCTAATCACTTTTACAAATTTACAATTTTCCTTGTTTTGGGGAAATCCATAGCTTAGTAGTAGTTTTACAATATACAAATTTATAAAATTGTAAATTGTAAATTACAAAATTACAACTCATAATTGGATTTTCCTTGAGAAGTTCCCTTAGGGAAATGGTAACTCCAGACGCAATTAGAAATTTTAAAATTTAGAAAATTGCAAATTGTAATTAGACTTATGGATTCCTTCAAAAGTTCGTTTTAGGGAATCTAGAACTCCAACTGCAATTTGAAAATTTTCAAAATTAAATATTGTAGTTGGGGTTCCCATTTAACTCAAAAGCTACTTTTAAGGAATCTTTAACCCAACTGCAAATTGTAATTTTGTAAAATTGCAAAATTATAATTGGCTTTGAATGTTCCCCCTTGCATTAAGGATACCTATTTACTGATATTGATTAGGGATTTGGTAGACCCAGGTGCAATTTATAGTTTACACAAGTACAAAATTGCAAAATTTTATTTCTCCTTCAATTCTCCCTAAAGTTCCTCTTGAATTGAATTTTTTTCCACCTGCTTTGACTGACATAATTGAGAGTGTTGGCCACAAGTTACAAATTGGATATTGCATATTGCTTCTCCCACATAAATATTCTAAGGACCTTGGGACCATTATTTGTAATTTTTGAAAATTGCAATTTCCTTGATTTTTCAACTTAATTTCATTCTTGGAACTTGGTCCAAAATTAGACCCTATAGAGAATCTTTTCAAAAACTCAACTCTTTCCTTGTATGGTACTTTAACACAAAAATTTATACAATGGTGCACATCCTTTTCATTAATTACTTACACAAAATTATTGTGGGTTATTTACTATGATCAAATATCATAGCCATTCCATATTCTATAGAAATGAATCAAATGGATCCCTTTAGTGTATATGTAGAATTGCACAGATCAACAAGGTTTCCAAGGCATAGTTTTGAAAAGACAAAGTCTATCATGTAAAATGTAATATCCTCACCAAGAAGGAAATTTCCAAGCTTTAAATCACAATGGATAATTTGAACAAAAAAATGGTGATGAAAGTATTTGAAGGCTTGTGCAATTTCCACTACTGTGCTCAACCTCTAAATCAAATCCAAGACACACATTGATCCCTAAAAACTTTATCCACCATTAAGATATCAAACTTGTCTAGGATTCCATTTGACACTAGAGTTAATATTAAATATTTGAATCATGGATCTGAATAATAGGTTATGAGTATAAATCAGTTTTTTATGTTGAACCTTTCTCAAAACATTGCACTCTCTATCAAAACTATTGCTTATATATTCATTCTACACATTAAGAACTTTGATGTCAGCCATTATGCTATCTTCCAAAACAGCTTGCTAGTATATTCCAATATGATAGCATATGGGATAAATACATATGTGAATAATTCCAATGAGACTTTCATACCTTATGCAATTATAATAAGGACATTTGTTGCATTGTATTGGCTAATGAATTTCTTGATACACTGATTGGTGTGAAACATTCATGCATTATAGAGAGTGTCACAAAGATCTTGTTTTGATGCTCATGCCATAGATTCAAAATATATTGGATGAGAGATTTCACTATTTCCAACAAGGTTCCAAAGCTATGAAATATCATGAAACATTTCTTAACACAAAAATAGCTTCCCTCTAAATTCAAAGAAGAAAATGGATAATCCTATAATAAACTATTATTACACATTGGTGATTCCATTGTTGTGTTCTGTAGTTGATCTTGAGATCCAATGTAGCTTCTAGACTCTTTGTTGGCATGCCTTTCATGTTTTAAATCATTTCTATATCCCTTATCATGTCCATAGGCCCCTTGTAACTTTTTCCAGCCCATTCACTTCTCTATGCCTCAAAAGATGCATATGTGGGAACGTAAATTTTAATTTACAATTTTCTAAGTGCTAGTTTCACTTTAACTTCATATTTATGCCATCCACCTTTCTCCTTCATTTCATGGAATCTACAACCATGGCAATAATAAGAAATTTAAAAATTTGCTTTCGGCATGTTGAGTCCCCACTAATATTCTCTCCTTGACTTCATACGTCCCACTTACAAGTGTCTTTCAAACCTTATACCTCTATGTAACATTAACACACATTTAACAATTGTATTTTAGTCAACATTATAGTCAACATTGATTTTTTCTATTAAGCTCTTTTTTTGTGCTTTCTCATCATGTTTCAACAGATGAAAAGCAAATTAATTTTTTTAATTTACTTGTTGGTCTTCTGATTAAAATCCACACCACACCTTTCAGGATTGATTTGTACTTTGGTCAATATTATAAATTGACCTTAAATCTCTTACTGACTTCCATACATTTACACATGTTATGTAAGACATTATTCTAAATTACTGACTTTCCACTAGAAGGGGTCTACTATTACATGGGTTTTAACACTTAGACGCTTGATACACCTAGGTGCCACACAAGCCATAAATTCCTCCACGTGTTTTTTCAAATTTAACATTATTTTAGTTCCTTTGATTTTCTTCCACCTAGGAATGGGTAGTATGGTGTGGGGCTGAGTGTTTACGTGGAATTTTGAAAATGTTCAATGAATTTTTTTCATTTGCTGTATTGGCTGGAAATTTATTCTTGTAAGTGAAATGACAATAAAAAATCACTAGGAATAATTTACCTTAGCCATAGTTTAGAGAGATTATTAATATTCTTGGGTATATTTGCTCCCTACTTTAGAGTTAAACTACCAATATCATGCCTCCCAAAATATTTATCATAATCAAATGAGCTAGGCATAATTAGTTCAACTTTAGGTCTATGACAAGATTGTTCAAAAAATAATACAACTAAATCATCTAATTCCATTCAGCTTATACACTTTTCTAGATCTATTTAAACAAAGACCTTACAAGGTTTACACAAAGCAAGAGTGGGAATAGGGGATGAATAATGAATGCAAAACCTTTTTTTTTTAATCTAAGGTGAAAATAGGACAACTTGACCATGAGTAAACACTGACAAATAGAAATCAAGCTAGATGAATCAGGCATTTATACTCGACAAGGGTACAATTTCTTTAGTGAAAATTTGGTAGTAATATTAGTTGTTTCTAGGGGATGCACACCACCTGTGGTTGTGCAAAGAAGATAAAAATGTAAGACCATGTGCCAATTCATGAGGACACAGAGTTATGTTTTGAGCAACTTATCAGCAAACACTTATATAAGCTCAAAAAAACAAGGTAGACTGACAAAAATAGATCAATATGATCTAAAATTGAACACATGGGGAAATACATGAAAAGAAATTTATAATCAAGGATAAATGTAGAGGGAAAATAAAGTAATGGAAGCAATGAAAATATACAATATAGAATACTATACATAGTCATGGGCTTAGTCGATAAAATGTTTCAGATGCTTACCATTAGCTGGAAGCTGTGAAATCTTATCATTCCTTGATTTATTGAACTTTTATAGTAGCTTGGTGGCCATGATAAAATAAATCAATTTTTGTACATGCCTAAAGGTATTGCTAATAAGATGTAATAGGCTGATGTGTTGAAACAAATCCTTCTTGTATGATCTTAAATCTGGATAAGACCAAGCCAAACAATCTTGGTACTTATTCATTTGCTACAAATAAACTTATTTATTAGTTGAAATCAAGTGAGTACCAAGAAGCAGTGTCTCATACTTATCAGTCCCATTCACACAATCAAAGGGTAGCTTGAAATAAAACTATAAACATTTATTATTAGAGGAATAAAATATAACCCCATCTCGATTTCCAATATTGGAGCAAGACTAATCAAAAAACATCTTCCAAACATCACCTTCACTATCAAGTTCAACATCAAGAGCAATAGGCTATTACGCAACATCAATATTCCCAATGAGGCTTTTCAAATCCACATTTGTATACAAGACTTAATTTAGAGCCCATCATAGATCTTCAATTACATGTAATATCTTTGGATTTCTGTAATGCTTGACCATTTTACCCTTCAATAGAATGGTGGCATAGGAAAGGCCCACTTGTACACTACCAACTATACGAACAACCCTTTGACTTATCTAACAATTGAAACTTCTCATGAATCCATAGCATAACACTTACCAAAGGCTGATGTAATTTTAACTTTGAGCTCATTTAGGACATCCAGGGCCATCACATTGTATGAAGATTCAGAATCAAGCATGCATTTGTGAACAATCACACCATTAATCAATAGGTTTATGTAGACTGGATCCATATTCACCTAACTTTCTACCAATGGCATCCCCAAATAGACCTCCAGAGCTAGTTCAATAACCGGTTTTAATTCTTTATCTTCTTCCAAGAGCATTGGTGGTAAATCAATTTCATTTACAAATGATTTCTAATCAAATTATAGGTATTCAAATGCCCTCTTTCTATGTTCAGGTATTCAAAAAACACAAGTGTCATAGGTATTTTTAGTTTACACAACACCAGGGCCATATCACATGCACTATATTGAGGAAGAGGTGTATTAGGAGGAAGGGTGGAAACACCTTTAGCTAGAATATAATCATTTAAGGCATGAATCAGATTAGGTTGGGATAAATTTACATGTTTAACAATAGTCTTCAAGTGTAGGTTTGTCTTAGCATCATTTTCACCCTTAGGAATGCTGCATAGCAAAGGTACTTTATTTTTAGTAGGAACACCTCTTGGCTTAGCAATATGGGAAATAGGTGATAATTTGGAATCATTTGGGACTATTATAATTTTATTCAGTTCCTTACTTGCATCCCCTACCTTTGGATTTGTAGGGGTAGTGTCTTGATGAGAACCACTTTAATACATGATTCTCATGTAATGTTCCTTCTCTTGGGAAACTACTACACTAATTAGCAACTACCTATCCAAAACAAAATGAATCCGCTTATTATATATCTTAATCATCAGTGATATTAAAATATCTGAATCACGATGGGGAAATTCATATGCTTGTGATATATTAACATCACAAGAAAATTTGTATGTTGGGAAAGATACCTTTTCCATCCCACTCAAAAATTGATCAATAGTAGTAACACTCAAAAATTTCATGGAGGCAGACATTTTGCAATTGATAATTGAACATCAAAATCTCATCATCAGATGATGCAAACTCAAGTTCATCTACATCTTCATCAATTGTCTCAGTTTTATCACATGGGGGATTTTGGAGGAATTACTTGTCACACCAATAAATATCAATGTCACAACCTAGCACATTCACTTTGGCGTTCAATGAATCAAGCAGTTCTTCTCAAGCCACTCTATTCTGATTTCTATGTATTCTTTCATATCTGTTCTTCCCTCTATCATTGTCTAGATTGTGAAAATCAAAACTTCCTTGTGTTTGATTTGGGTTTGGATCCCTTTCTTGACTAGTAGACCCATGAGGGATCCCCTTCTTATCCTTATAGAGCTAATGGCATCCCCAAATAGAGCCCTAGAGCTAGTTCAACAACCTCTTTTGATTCTTTATCTTCTTCCAGGAGCATTGGCGGTAAATCAAATTCATTAACAAATGATTTATCATGAAATTATAGGTATTCAAATGCCCTCTTTCTATGTTCAGTATTCAAAAGAACTCAATAAGTTTCATGGCTATTTTTAGTTTACTCAACACCTGGGCCATATCACATGCACTATATTGAGGAAGAGGTGTATTAGGTGGAAGGGTGGAAACACTTCTAGCTAGAATATAATCATTTAAGGTATGATGTTGATTATGTTAGGATAAATTTACATGTTTAACAATTGTCTTCAAGCGTGGGTTTGTCTTAACATCATTTTCACCCTTAGGAATGCTGCATAGTAAAGGTACTTTATTTTTAGTAGGAACACCTCTTGGTTTATCAATATGGGAAATAGGTGCTAATTTGGAAGCATTTGGGACTATTATAATTTTATTTGGTTCCTTACTTGCATCCCCTACCTTTGGATTTGTAGGGTTAGTGTCTTGATGAGAAGCACTTTAATACAAGATTCTCAAGTAATGTTCCTTCTCTTGGGAAACTACTACATTAATTAGCAGCTACCTATCCAAAACTAAATGAATCCCCTTATCATATATCTTAATCATCAGTGATCTTAAAAGATCTAAATCATGATGGGGAAATTCATATGCTTGTGATATATTAACATCACTAGAAAATTTGTAAGTTGGGACACATACCTTTTCCATTGCACTCAAAAATTGATCAATAGTAGTAACACTCAAAAATTTCATGGAGGCAGACATTTTGCAATTGATAATTGAACATCAAAATCTCATCATCGGATGATGCAAACTCAAGTTCATCTACATCTTCATCAATTGTCTCAATTGTATCACATGGGGGATGTGGGAGGAATTACTGGTCACACCAATAAATATCAATGTCGTAACCTACCACATTCACTTTGGCATTTGATGAATCAAGCACTTCTTTTCAAGCCACTCTATTCTGAGTTCCATGTATTCTTTCCTATATGTTCTTCCCTCTATCATTGTCTAGATTGTGAAAAGCAGGACTTCCTTGTGTTTGATTTGGGTTTGGATCCCTTTCTTGTTTGGTACAGCCATGAGGGATCCCCTTCTTATCCTTATAAAACTTGTAGGACATATCTTTGATAGGTAAATCCAAAGATTTAAACATCTTCACAATGTTAGCATTCATCATGGACTGCATCTTTATAAAATTAACTAATTTTACATGAGCCCACTTATTCAAGGGCTTTCCCATAGCCATTATACTATTTTCAATTTGGATGGCCATATTGAATGCTAACCATAGGTTTGTGGAAGCCTTTTCCCTCAATTAATACAAAACCTTCTTGTCAAAGGCATCACAATATTTAACAAAGCACATTGTATCACTAGGCTTTATGTTTTCATGTAGCCACATCATATCGTTATTGAACCATGTATTGAATTCCTACAAAAACTCATTAAGTTTATTCTTTATGTTTCTAAATTCAGATTAAAGGAACCTTCGATCAATTCTATCACCATATTAAATTTTGAAAGCATTCTTCATTTCTTCCAACAAATCAATGCATCCATGGGGAAAGAAATTGAATGACTCTTGTGCATCTTCTTCCAGCATATGTTAAAAAAATTTGATGAAAACATCCTCAAGCTCAATATCATAATCTTAAATGATATTGTAAAAATACCTCAATTGTTGATCACCACTCAATTCAATGTTCCCTTAAAATTTTGAAAGGCATCACCTTACTTCATTCGAGACCTCAATTGGATAACCTTCCATGTCATCAAAATTGATTGGTCAGAATCTGGGATTGTGGAACTGAGGATGTTCATTCTCATATTGGTCCCTATTCCTCACGATTTTTTTAATGGGAGGTTCAAATTCAAATGAAAAAGGGTTGTGAAGGAGTGAATGAGGTGGATTTGGTAGATCAAAATTAGGAGAGGATTCAACTAGTTGAGAAAGAGATGGATACTAAATTGGACTATATGATCCATAATGACTAATAGAGATATAAGAGTCCTCAAAAATTGGGAGTTCCAGAAAAATTTCAAGATTATCAAAATCTTGGCATTCTAGACACTATTTTATGACTGAACTTTACCCTTCAGTAAGGCTCCATACTTGTCTCCCTCTTCTTTCATGAATACATAAGGGTGAGACAAGTTGTTTGGATGAGTCACCTTTGAAGGATGATCTCAATCCTTCCATATTTTCAAGAAATAAAATACTCAAATTTGAAACTTAACAAAGATATTCAAAATAGGCACTGATCTTCCTTGAAACCGGATGATAAAATTGGAGTCACCACTAGAATTTAATTTCCAGAATGTAACAATTAACAAATTGATTGTGATACATGCTGGAAACATGCTTGGATAAATATATTGGTAAGATAATTGAAAACATATTAAACTTTTTGGAATTGTTTTAAAAAGGGGAAATCACCTTCCAACATGCAATTTTAACAGCTCTTTTAAAAAACCACAACAAAAGTCAAATTGTCAAATCTTTCAAATTTCTAGCACATTTACCAACAGAGTGCTAAACTTGTTAATGAAAAATATATTCTAAATTTAGAAAATAAAAACAAATAACTTCACAACATGAAATAATTATATCTCTCTGCTAGAGTCCTTGATAACACGGGTGACTAGGAGTTTAATTTAATCACCAGTAATGGTGCCAATTGCATGTTCATTCCTATTTTTACACCTCTTTTGTTTAACCTTTCACTCTTGAAGAAATTACCAAACAAAAATGAAAAACCCTTTGATATGTCCTTATAGCCAAGGGAGGGTTTGGCATCAAGCATGAACCGAATGGAGAAAATGATTTAGAGGCATCGATAGAGGGTATGGTCAGCTCCCTGCTACTTTTGACTCTACCTGAAATAAGGTGAGAGGACGTAAGGGGTATCTTTATCACATGAAGTGATTTTATAATTCAACCTCCAGAGAGATTTTTGGCATAAGGGAACACAAATGTGACCAGGGCATAATCAAACTTGTTCACTCCACATAGGAAGGGTTGTCACATGGGATGGACAAATGCAAATGCATTATGTCACGTACAATCTACTGAAGATAGATGGGTACATAACTGAAATCTTCATTCTAAAGAATCTTCAACAATAGTGGTCAAATGGAAAAATTTAATAATATGCTAGGATTTAAAGCACAAAATACAAACACATGTCATATCGGAAATATTTTATGCATTTTCAAAGAAAATAACACTTAACATATGCAAAGTGTGTATTATTTGCAGAGTAGGATAATATTAATAGTTATAAAAATAAGGTGGTGTGCTGGTGGTTTTCAAACAATAGGGTTTCTTTTAGTATTCATGACAATATTACTTAGCAAAGATGTGGAAAAATTCAAATGCAAGATATGTGAAAATACTAGGAATAAATTTCATATGCTTCTTCTTATTGAATTCATAAAGTTAAGGTGCCCTAAAAGTCATTCAACAAAATATTTTCAAACTAAATTTTATAAAGTCTTTATAACCTAGATCTATGCTAAAAATGATAACTAGTAATGAACACAAACCCAAATATCCCATCAACAACATTTGAAAAACATATTATTGCACTCCATCAATAGGAAATAACAAAGAACATAGGTATTTTTCTTAACTTTTCAAATAAACTTTACATACATTATTGTTTGTAAATGATTCCATGGGGAAAAGCATGGTGTGATTTCTCCATGTTGAACAAGGGACGCATATTAAAAATGATCTCAAAGCTTGCTAATGGATGTATATTTGTAACTTCCTTAGCAAGTGAGACAATGTTTAAACACAAAGTTGATCCCAAAACTTTGAAGAACATAGACATAGAGAAAATAAATAACCAACAATAACCTAGAATAGAGGAGAAAACCTCTATTTATATAATTTCTCTAGTTTTGAAATTTGGGAGTGAGGATTACATTTTGAAAAAAATTAAAATTGTAATCAACACCCCAAAGTCCTACCAAGATGCTTATATCTAGAAAATACCCTTTTCCACACTTGAAATCTTCATGTATTTATAAGAAAAATGATTGTTCTAACTACCTCTACAGGCAATGATGAAAATTTAAAACAACCCTTTGATCTCCTTTATTAGAAATGCATTTTTATTAAGTTGGAAAGAGAATATTCATGGTGGAATCCAATAAAAATCTTTGTCTTCTTGTGAAACTACCTAGAGATGCAATTTGACCACTTGCTTGCACATCTGGAACCTTTTGGAGAACTTCCCTTCTCTTTAGGCATGCCAAGGAATATCCCTACTCTTTCAATGATAGATTTTGAACACACTAGACCCATGAATTCTTGAGAAATTTTCTTTTGTGTGGCACACCTTGAATTTATAAACCTACAATATTTCTCCCATGGAGTGTTTGGACAAGAAAAACAATGAAAAAAAATCCAAAATTTAGGTTGTTTCACAATATTTGTTTTTTTGACTCCAACTTATCTTTTCACACTTTACAATTTTCACAATTTTTTCAATATTTTATTTTAAGGTTAACTCCACATTTTTTATGCATAAATGCATTAATTTTCACTTTTTGACCTTTTGGGGAAATACTGGTTTTTTTTGCAAATTTGCAATTTTCCTTGTTTTGGGGAAATATGGGTCCCCTTTGCAATTTTACAATTTCTTTATATTGGGGAAATCTTGAGTTCAGCAATAGTTTTATAATTTACAAATTTACAAATTACAAAATTGCAATTCATAGTTGGAGTTCTCCTGAGAAATTCCCTTAGGGAAATGAGAACTCCGGGTACAATTTGTAATTTGTAAATTTACAAAATTACAAACTGCAGTTGGAGTTATGGATTCCCTTAAAATTTCTTTTTAGGAAATCTAGAACTCGAACTATAATTTGTAATTTTACAAAATTACAATTTATAATTGGGGTTCCCATTTTTGTCAATAGTTATTTATAAGGAATCCGAAAATATAACTGTGAATTACAATTTTACAAAATTGGAAAATTGTAATTGGTTGTGGAAGTTATCCCTTACATGAAGGCTACCTGCTGACCAGCATTGACTAGGGGTTTGAGAGAGCTAGGTGCAATTTACAATTTGCACAAGCATAAAATTGCAAACTTGCATTTCTCCTTCAATTCTCCTTAAAACTCCTCTTGAATTAAATTTTCTTTGATCTGCTTTGACTAGTGAGATCAGGAGAGTTGACTGCAATTTGAAAATTGGATTCTGAAAATTGATTCTCCAACACAAATCTCGTAGGGACCTTGGGAGCCTCATCTATGATTTTTGAAAATTACAATTTCCTTGATTTTTCAGCTTATCACCATTCTTGCAACATGGTCCACCATTATACCTTACAGAGGATCTTTCAAGAAACTAAACACTTTCCTTATATGGTACTTCAAAAAAACAATCTATACAATGGTGCCCATCATTTTCATTACTCACTTGCAAACACTTATTGTGGCTTCTGTAGCCTTTGTACTATGATCAATTCGCATAGCCATTCCATATCTTGGAGCAACAAATCCAATGGATCCCTTTAGTGTATGTGTAGAATTGCATAAATCCGCAAAGCTTACAAGACACAATTTTAAAATGTGAAAGTCTATCAAATAAAATGTCGTATCCTCACCAGGAAAGACATTACTAGGATTTAAATCACAATGGATAATTTTCACGAAATAATGGTGATGAAAGTATTCCAAGGCTTGTGCAATTTTCACTGCTATGCTCAACCTTTGAATCAAAGGCAAGCCACATGGTTCTTCTTTAAAACTTTGTCCACTTGTAAGATATCAAACTTGTCTAGGACTCCATTTGACACTAGAGGAAATGTTAAGGATTTGAACCCTAGATCTGAATATTTAGCTTATGAGTCTAAACAGCTTTTTATGTCGAACCTTGCTCAAAACATTGTGCTCTTTATCAAAACTCTTGCTTGCATCTTCAATCTGCACATTAACTTTGAGAGCAGCCATTATGCTATCTTACAAAACCCCTTGCTACCAGATTCCAATATGCCAGCATATGCGACAACTAAATATGCAAACCAATCCAATGAGCCTTTTTGCACCTGATGGAATTTTAAGCTGGACGTTTCTTGTATATATATTGGCCAAAGAATTTCTTGATGTGCTGATAGTTGTTAAGCACTCATGCATTATAGAGAGTGCCACAAAGATATTGTTGTGATGCTCATGCCCTAGATTCAACAGATATTAGATAAGAGTTTTCACCATTTCCAACAAGGTATCGAAGCTATGCAAATATCACAAAACAATTCTTAACACAAAAATAGCTTCCCTCTGCAATCAATGAAGAAAATGGACAATGCTGTAACCGACTGCAATTATGCATAGATGATTCCATTGTTGTGTTCTCCAGCTGATCTCGAGCCCCAACATAGCTTCTAGACTCTTCATTGGCCTTCCTTTCAAGCATTAAATTTTTTCTGAATCCCTTCTCACGTCCATGGCGCCCTTTTGACTTTTCTCGCCCATTCACTTCTCTATGCCTTGTGGGATCCAAATTTGGAGCGTAAATTGCAATTTGCAATTTTTAAAGTGCTAATTGCGCTTCAACTTCCCATTACCGCAATCCAACTTTCTCCTTCATTCCGTGGGATCAGAACCGTTGCAACAATTAGCAATTTAAAAAATTGATTTTCCCATGTTGTGTCCCCACCAATATTCTCGTGAGAACTTCATACATCCCATTTGCAATTGAATAATGAACCTCATACCTCCGCAGAACTTTGACACACATTTAACAATTATATTTTAGTCATCGTTGCAGTCAACATTGACTTTTTCCATCGAGCTCTTTTGCAAGGATTTTCCATCGGGTTTTGAAAGTTGAAAAGCAAATTAAATTTTGCAACTTACTACCTGTTCTTCTACTTAGAATACCCACCGAACATTTTTAGCTTGATTTTCAAGCTGGTCAAAATTTTTAATTGGCCCTAAATCTCTGTCTGCCTTCCATACATTTACACTTGTCATTTAAGACATTGTTTTAAATGACTGACTTTCCATATTATATACAAATATATTAGGATAATATTAATAGTTATAAAAATAAGGTGGTGTGCTGGTGGTTTTCAAATAACAGGGTTTCTTTCAGTATTCATGACAGTATTACTTAGCAAAGATGTGGAAAAACTCAAATGCAAGATATGAGAAAATACTAGGAATAAATTTCATATGCTTTTTCCTATTGAATTCATAAAGTTAGGGTGCCCTAAAAGTCATTCAACAAAATGTTTTCAAACTAAATTCTAGAAAGTGTTTATAACCTAGATCTATGCTGAAAATGATAACTAGTAATGAACACAAACCCAAATATCCCATCAACAACATTTGAAAAACATATTATTGTACTCCATCAATAGGAAATAACAAATAACATAGGTATTCTTATTAACTTTTCAAATAAACTTTACATACATTATTGTTTGTAAATGATTCCATGGGGACAAGCATGGTGTGATTTCTCCATGTTGAACAAGGGACACATATTACAAATGATCTCAAAGCTTGCTAATGGCTGTATATTTGCAACTTCCTTAGCAAGTGAGACAATGTTTAAACACAAAGTTGATCCCAAAACTTTGAAGAACATAGACATAGAGAAAATAAACAACCGACAATAACCTAGAATAGAGGAGAAAACCTCTATTTATACATTTTCTCTAGTTTTGAAATTTGGGAATGAGGGTTACATTTTGAAAAAAATTAAAATTGTAATCAACACCCCAAAGTCCTACCAAGATGCTTATATCTGGAAAATATCCTTTTCCACGCTTGAAATCTTCATGTATTTATAAGAAAAATGATTGTTCTAACTGCCTCTACAAGCAATGACGAGGATTTAAAACAACCCTTTGATCTCATTTATTTGAAATGCGTTTTTTATTAAGTTGGAAAGAGAATATTCATGGTGGAATCCAATAAAAATCTTTGTCTTCTTGTGAAACTACCTAGAGATGCACTTTGACCACTTGCTTGCACATCTAGAAACTTTTGGAGAACTTCCCTTCTCTTTAGGCATGCCAAGGAATAACCCTACTCTTGCAATGATAGATTTTGAACACACTAGACCCATGACTTCTTGAGAAATTTTCTTTTGTGTGGCACACCTTGAATTTATAGACCTGCAATATTTCTCCCATGGAGTGTTTGGACAAGAAAAACAATGAAAAAAATGCAAAACACAGGTTGTTTCACAATGTTTGTTTTTTTTACTCCAACTTATCTTTTCACACTTTACAATTTTCACAATTTTTTCAATATTTTATTTTAAGGTTAACTCCACATTTTTTATGCATAAATGCATTAATTTTCACTTTTTGACCTTTTGGGGAAATACTGGTCTTTTTTGCAAATTTGCAATTTTCCTTGTTTTGGGGAAATCTGGGTCCCCTTTGCAATTTTACAATTCCTTTATATTGGGGAAATCTTGAGCTCAGCAATAGTTTTACAATTTACAAATTTACAAATTGCAAAATTGCAATTCATTGTTGGAGTTCTCCTAAGAAATTCTCTTAGGGAAATGAGAACTCCAGGTACAATTTGTAATTTGTAAATTTACAAAATTAGAAATTGCAGTTGGAGTTATGGACTCCTTTAAAATTTCTTTTTAGGAAATCTAGAACTCAAGCTATAATTTGTAATTTTACAAAATTACAATTTATAATTGGGTTTCCCATTTTCCTCAAAAGTTATTTATAAGGAATCCGAAAATCTAACTGCGAATTACAATTTTGCAAAATTGGAAAATTGTAATTGGTTGTGGAAATTATCCCTTACATGAAGGCTACCTGTTGACCAGCATTGACTAGGGGTTTGAGAGAGCTAGGTGCAATTTACAATTTGCACAAGCATAAAATTGCAAACTTGCATTTCTCCTTCAATTCTCCTTAAAACTCCTCTTGAATTAAAGTTTCTTTGATCTGCTTTGACTGGTGAGATCGAGAGAGTTGACTGCAATTTGAAAATTGCATTCTGAAAATTGATTCTCCAACACAAATCTCCTAAGGACCTTGGGATCCTCATCTATGATTTTTTGAAAATTACAATTTCCTTGATTTTTCAACTTAACAACATTCTTGCAACATGGTCCACCATTATACCTTACAGAGGATCTTTCAAGAAACTAAACACTTTCCTTATATGGTACTTTAAAAAAACAATCTATACAATGGTGCCCATCGTTTTCATTACTCACTTGCACACACTTATTGTGGCTTCTGTAGCCTTTGTACTATGATCAAATCTCATAGCCATTCCATATCTTGGAGTAATGAATCCGATGGATCCCTTTAGTGTATGTGTAGAATTACATAAATCTGCAGAGTTTACAAGACACAATTTTGAAATGTCAAAGTCTATGAAATAAAATGTCATATCCTCACCAGGAAGGACATTACTAGGATTTAAATCACAATGGATAATTTTCACGAAATAATGGTGATGAAAGTATTCCAAGGCTTGTGCAATTTTAACTGCTATGCTCAACCTTTGAATCAAAGGCAAGCCACATGGTTTTCCCTTAAAACTTTGTCCACTTGTAAGATATCAAACTTGTCTAGGCTTCCATTTGACACTAGAGGAAATGTTAAAGATTTGAACCCTAGATCTGAATAATAGCTTATGAGTCTAAACAGCTTTTTATGTCGAACCTTGCTCAAAACATTGTGCTCTCTATCAAAACTCTTGCTTGCATCTTCATTCTGCACATTAACTTTGAGAGCAGCCATTATGCTATCTTACAAAACCCCTTGGTACCAGATTCCAATATGCCAGCATATGGAACAACTAAATATGCAAACCAATCCAATGAGCCTTTTTGCACCTGATGGAATTTTAAGCTGGAAGTTTCTTGTATCTATATTGGCTAAAGAATTTCTTGATGTGCTGATAGGTGTTAAGCACTCATGCATTATAGAGAGTGCCACAAAGATATTGTTGTGATGCTCATGCCCTAGATTCAACAGATATTAGATAAGAGGTTTCACCATTTCCAACAAGGTATCGAAGCTATGAAAATACCACAAAACAATTCTTAACACAAAACTAGCTTCCCTCTGCATTCAATGAAGAAAATGGACAAAGCTGTAACCGACTGCAATTATGAATAGATGATTCCATTGTTGTGTTCTCCAGCTGATCTCGAGCCCCAACATAGCTTCTAGACTCTTCATTGGCATTCCTTTCAAGCATTAAATCTTTTCTGAATCCCTTCTCACGTCCATGGGACCCTTTTGACTTTTCTCGCCCATTCACTTCTCTATGCCTTGTGGGATCCAAAAGTTGGAGCGTAAATTGCAATTTGCAATTTTTAAAGTGCTAATTGTACTTCAACTTCCCATTACCGCAATCCACCTTTCTCCTTCATTCCGTGGGATCAGAACCGTTGCAACAATTAGCAATTTAAAAATTTGATTTTCCCATGTTGTGTCCCGACCAATATTCTCGTAAGAACTTCATACATCCCATTTGCAATTGAATATTGAACCTCATACCTCCGCAAAACTTTGACACACATTTAACAATTATATTTTAGTCAGCGTTTCAGTCAACATTGACTTTCTCCATCGAGCTCTTTTGCTAGGATTTTCCATCGGGTTTTGAAAGTTGAAAAAGAAATTAAATTTTGCAACTTACTACCTGTTCTTCTACTTAGAATACCCACCGAACCTTTTGAGCTTGATTTTCAAGCTGGTCAAAATTTTAAATTGACCCTAAATCTCTGTCTGCCTTCCATACATTTACACTTGTCATTTAAGACATTGTTTTAAATGACTGACTTTCCATATGGAACGGGTCTGTTATTGCATGGGTTGTAACACTTAGCTGCTTGATACGCCTGGGTGCCACGCAGGCCATAAAGTCCCCCACGTGTTTTTTCAAATTTAACATTGTTTTAGATCCTTCGATTTTCTTCCACATAGGCATGGGCAGCATGGCGTGGGGCTGAGTGTTTATGTGGCATTTTGAAAATGTTCCATGCATTTATTCCTTTGCCGTGTTGGCTGTAAATTTGTTCTGGTAAGCCCAATGACAATGCCCAATCACTAGGAATGTTTTACCTTAGCCATAGTTCAGAGAGTGTATTAATAGGCTTGGGTTTATTTCTATCCTCCTCACCATTTGAACTGCTAACACCATCCTTCCCAGAATATTTAGTATAATAAAATGAACTGAGCATAATTAGTTCAATTTCAGGTTCATGATAGGATTGCTTAGAATCTAATACACCTAAATCATCTATTTCCCTTCATTTTATATATTTCTGTAGATCTGTTTAGAGCACAAAAATATTAAACATTATTTAAACAAAAACCTTATAGGATTTACACAAGGCAAGGCCAGGAACATGGGATTAATAATTAATGTGGAAATGGATATTTCTGATCTGAAGTGAAAACAGGGCAATTTGACCTTAGGTAAACACTCACAAACAAAAAGCAGCCTAGAAAAATCAATCATTTATACTTAACAAGGGCATAATTGCTTTAGTGCAATTATGGGCACTAACATATTGAAGGGTTTCGAATTCATTGCATAGTTGAAAATGCATAATAGGTTTGGAAATGCATGATTGGCAATAGAAATGCATTACATGTTCAATTTTCATAATGTTCATTAAAATGCATCATGAGGTTATAAATGTGTTGATGGATTTCAGTTGTATCATAGTCTTATGAATACATCATAATCCTAAAAAATTATTCACAAGCATTGAAATATATTCACAAGGTTGGAGAAATATAATAGGATTATAAATGCATCATATGGATGAAAATGCATCATAAAATAAAAAATGCATTATAAGTTGGAAACACATCTTAAATATGGAAATGCATCACATTCATAAAAATGAGTTGTGAGATTTGAAATTAATAATTATTATTTTTATATAATACTATTATTTATTAAAAACAAATAATGATCCATGAACTGATGGAACATGTTTGATAAGTATTCAGAATAATAAAAATAAATAAATTTACTTATAGGTTGTGACCACCAAATAAAGACCCAAATCATATATAAGTCAACTTAACCCATTTAGTTAAACTCGAGCTATATTTTTTGGTGATGAAGAGACTTAATAAGTTATTGAGGGTGAGAAATGGTTCTCCTCTAAGGGCATCATATTATGAGTTTTTAATATTTGGTAAAAACTATATGATCTAAAACCATGGATATCTTTTTGGCAGCCTTTTATGCACGCTAGGTTAGAAATTTATTTTAATAAAAAATAAATTTCTTTATGGTTTTTAATGGCATTGAGTATAAGTTTGACATTAAAAATAGGATATAAAGTGTGGATCATCACCCCCTTGTGATGAATCCATCGCTATAAAACATCAACCCCCTTGTCAAATAATTTATTATTAAATCCATTTGGGTTGCTCACACATCTTTCATTATAAATTTGGTCAAACTCATTTTAAGGTTATAGGTAACTCCATTGGTGAGTTCTAAAAATTTGAGCCTAACACAATCTTGTTTTCACACACAACCTATGTTAGAGTCTTAATTAACATGGACATATCTAAGGAGCTACCTTAAAAAGTTGAGCTGAAATTAGACTATTATTATTCGACCCAACCCTTCAATTATCAGGGCTTTGGTTTCTATTACCATAATTTATTTTTGACTAACCATTTAAACAAATATTTTATAATTTTTGAAATAAATAAGCATGCCACTTGGTGGAATTATTCTCTTACTATTCATCTTAATATAGAAAATGTTGAAACTGAGAAAGATGATGAAACTGAGAAAGATGACTTAGATTAAGAAAATAATGAAACCACAATTCTAGAGATGCAAGCTAAAGAATTTATTAAGACAAACCAAAGCACCCCATATTTATATTCAAGCTCATCATATAAAGAGATATATTTAAATGAGAGTGGCAAGGAATCAAGTCAAATACAAATTAGCTATACCTTTATCTCTTGATTTGGATGTAGATGATAATAAGGGTTTGTCTTTAGTATGTATGAAGAATAAAATAAGACTAAAAAAAGGCATTGATTCCAAGGCTATTCATTATAAAGGTTAAATAGAGGCTCATTAAAATGCAAAGTTTCTACTAGACTCTAATTGGTAGTTAGCTTAATGTAGGGGATTTTTTCGTTGACCGATTGTTTTTATTTTGTTGGGTTTTGATGTCTAGTTCTCTGTGTTAGTTGTTGTTTGCATATATCATTCCTTTAAGGTTTGAAAGTGTTATCTTTGGTTTACTAGTAGATATATTTTATGTGATATTTCAACATTTTATCTTTATTTATTTTTACAAGACTACAGAGCCTTTTAAAACCTGATAATTTACATGCATCTAAAAATAATGATTCATGAAACATTGTAATTGTATAGACATCAATATAAAATATAGTATAATTTATTTTTTATTTGTTTTTGTTTTTATTTTTGTTTTGAATGAAGCATCTTAGCCAATCTAAATTCAATGAAATCTATTTTTTTGTTGTTTAATATTTATATCATTTGATTCACCATTTTAAAAAAGAAATTGAGATTAAACTAGGAAAATATTTTAATCTTTATCTTCAACAAGTTCATTTGTTGTGTTGGTGACATTTTTATTAACCTCTCGTTTATTGTAATCAACTTTAGTATTTAAAAATCACCATCATACTTGAAGTTATTCAACTAGCAGTTGCCTTGAAGGTGCAAAGAAAGCTGGAGAAATTATATTTTCGGTTTGGTGATTATATTTAATAAGTATTTTCTTTTCATTTGTATAATTTATTACCTTTTTTCATGTTATATTGTGATAGACTAGATTTATCCTTTGCTATGAAAACATCATTCTATTATTATTAATATACAAGAAATCACCCACAGTGTAAAAATTCAAATAATATTAATCAAATTGAAACTCAATCATGTAGGTATTAATACCAAAATTCTCATATCATATAAATTATCACATCACATTGTGCTTGATAAGTGTTTTCTTTAATTTTTTCAGGTATATTCCCCTTTTAATCATAATTTAACTCACTATATTCCTCCTCTTCTCCCCCTATCCCTCCCTGCCCCCTGCCTTGCATTCCCCAACCACCACTCGCCTGCCCCCCAACCCTGCCCCCATCCTTCATCTGGGATCGATGGTCAAGTGAGGATATTTTTTCTTCAACATCGAGACAAATAAATAGAAAAAAATTAATTTATAAACTCATTGATGTAGTGTACATCAGACGTAGAGTCTTTCCATAGTCAAATAGAAAATAGTCAATAGAATATTGCACCACCATGCGAGCTATAAACCACTTTATAATAGGTGAAGAGTATATTCCCTTTATTGTATGATTTCACATGAAATACTCTATCAATAAAAAACATGAGAACCTCAAAGTATTCTATCAATATCTCTAAAACATTAAGCTAATTATTTCTCTCCATATTATTAAAACATTATTCTAACTATTTTTGGGGATTCTATTTAATAATATAATTCAACTTATAATTTGAACTACATTTTCGAATTTGTGTATATTATATACAAATATATTATATAATATTACACTTTATTATTTATACTAATAAATATATTTTTATATTATATGATATTATGTTGTAATATATATTTTAATTTATTCGATAATATATATATATATATATATATATATATATATATATATATATTACATTTTAAATATCTTATATATATTATATTATATTTTAATATATCATATTATAAATAAATAAGTTTTTATTTTATATAATATTGTAATGTATGTAAAAATATTTTAATATTGTATTTTAATATACAACTTTTTTATTATA
The DNA here is from genome assembly GCA_037957365.1 of Torreya grandis. Lineage (NCBI taxonomy): Eukaryota > Viridiplantae > Streptophyta > Pinopsida > Cupressales > Taxaceae > Torreya > Torreya grandis. Next base: position 213,761 of record JARHVA010003029.1, read on the forward strand.
AAAATATATTGCAATATAATTTAAAATTAAAACATTGTTGGAGAAGATTCTTGAATTAATGATTGAATAAAATATGCAAAAATTAACTGAGAATCATAATGGCCTCAAAGAAATAGGTTAATATTCAAATTCGATGCCACAAACATGTGTTGACCTGCTTGCACAATGCATGCTGAGTTGCCTCTCCTGACATGTATTCGGAGAACGCCCAACCCATTACCACCTCCTCGTCTCTATGATGTTCTTCACCATTTCATTTCATTTTTTATTTGTGTTTTTTTCAGTGAGGGAAGAAACCATGGAATGTGCAGTAACGTGCTAAGATGGGGTAGGGGACATGGTACCATACACAGTGAATATGGTAGGAAATGCTCCCAATCTAGGGCCTGCATGTTGCCTTATCGTTCAAGCCTTCAACTCCTCCTACAATATGGACCGCTTGACCACCTACAACTATTTTATGCAGGAAGCCACTAACCTATATCTTCAAAGTGTCTTTTTTAGAAGACAAATAATGTTGGTGGGAGAGCTGACCTCAGATTCATTATAACATTGAAAGTATTGAGATCCATTCTAAATCTGGGGGTTAGTTATTACAAGTAAATACCCATTTGGGTTTTAATAATTATTGTGGAATATTTTTGAGGTACAGGCTTTAACACTATTATGACACATATAAATCTATGTTTCCCATTTGGAGATTTCATCTATATTAATATGTTATGAAGGTTTGGTCCTATAAATGGATCCCCCTGCCCATTCTCCTCTCATCATCATAGAATAGGTTTTCCATTGTCTGAGAAGGAAAGTGGGAACGGATATCTATTTGTTAGAGAACGGAAGAAGATGGTGCGTGTAAAGAAAGTTTAAGTAGTGGTAATGTTTGCACTGCTATTGATAATGGCAGCAAACACAGAGAACTAAAATGTGGTTGTGGGGGCAATAATTCCCTGTTTGGAGTATTTACAGATGAATGGAGTTAGAGAACCAATGACATAGTGTTGTAGTGGTGTGAAGAAGCTATATGGAATGGTCACAACCTCCACTGCCGAACAATTAGTCTGCAACTATCTCAAATCCGAAATTAATAGATTCCCCAAAGTCACTGAGAACGTTATGGGTAATCTGACCATGAAATGCCAACCTGGCCTCGGCTTCAAAATCTCCTAAGGACATCAATTGCAACACGTAATATTAATTTGTACCAGTTTTATCTTTGTTCTATGGAATGAAATATGAGTAATGATTTTTTTTGACACGGTATTTATTCTCGTTGTTGTTTGTATTACAGGTTCTAAGTTCCAGCCCTAGAGGACGAGCACAATATTACTACTCTAGGATTATAGTTAGATCTAAATAATTGTTGTGAGGGATTATCTCCCGCAGCTTTGTAATGTATTGAGTTTAAGTCTTTTATAATATTATATTTGGGAGATAGAATATGTTATCTTGTATGATGATCTACTGTATTGGGAGTTTTTTCCTTGATTCGCTAATCCCGACTTGTTGGTGCCCAGGACCTGGATGATGTTAGAGAAGTACCTGTGAACAACCTATAGTCTATCATGCGTCCATTTTGTTATCATCTTGCAATGTAAAATTTGTAGTGTTTATGTGCATATGATATAAGTACTGTTATGTAAACCAGCTCCTGCTTAGGATAAATAAAATACTATGGTGTTATGAATGGTTGGAGGACAATAAAACTGGCAATTTCCAAAATCAAAATGGCATATTCATTTTTATCTCTTGTGAGATGAATTTTAGGGCCTTGCCCTACCGTATAAATGCTAAACATACCACGATGTTTAAAGTTAAATAATATATCTACAATTTTATTAAGCTTGTTGTTTCATTAGGACATAATAAATGAAAACAAATTGAAAACTCTCACATATTCAACCCAACCACAAATCATTGTTTGACCTAGATGACACAATTATAAAAACTCGTCCAATGTTTCCTACAATTCTTTTTTGTATACAAATTTTTCTTATTGTTAAACTATCACTCGACACGTAAAGAATTATCCAATATTTTTAATTAAAAACTATTTGGATTGATTGTGCAGCATGTTAAGGATAAGTCTCCTTAACTCATTTTCAAGCATTTGTGAGATTTTAAAATTTTTAAAAGAAAATGAGAAAACAATCACATGTTAAAGGGTCGGATATGTTTCATTATTTTTTTCTGATTTTATATATTAATTTGTACACTATTAATTTTGATAACTTTTATTAGAATGGTTAATTTATAAATAATATATAATTTGTAATTTAATTCAAGGGAGTTAAGTTATTAGATTATTTGGTTTTAACTGGCAAATATAAATGTATATAATTTATGGTTATATTTATATTTTTCAATCTTTTTATTGAAAAAAATTGAAATATTAAAAGGTCAGAATGGTGCAAGTGAGGAAGAAGTAAAGTGAAGAAAATCAATTCAAATGATGAGAGGAGTCAAGAATGACAAGATGAACTAGACGACTAGAAAAATATGGATTGAATAGGAGACATAAATATTATTGTAATAATTTTGGAGCATGTTAATAATGAGTAGGAGCCTTAAAATATTATTTATAAACTTTCAGAACAAGTCAAATTAGTTTTTGACGTTTATATCAATACTTCATTACTCAAGCTAATCCGCACAAAAAAATAACATAAATTGTGGTTTGGTGATTCAATTTTATGAATCAATTTCTAGTGTAGAAAGCAACAAATAAATAATCAATAAATATGGTTTTTTTTAAAAGAAGAATGATATTTAATCTATAGAATCATTAGGGTTTGGCAATGCTTGAATGCCTTTTCACAATAAATGGGACTTAAGTGTAGAAATCAACACATGAATAATCAATAAATATGGTGTTTTTTTTAATAATAATGAGATTTAATCTACAAAATCATTAGGGATTGGCAATGCTTGAATGTATTTTCACAATAAATGTGATTTAATTGGTCATTTTAAGCCAAGGTGAATATCAAAATTCTATCATGAGGGTACGTTCAGGTATATTTTTTATAAGTTAGGTAATAGGGATTTGATGTTTAGATGAGGCCCATAATTTTATTGAACATAGGACTTTTTTTCCACAGATGGTTCCCCAATTTCAACCCAATGAAAGAATTTATCTAAAAATGTTTTATCTAGTCTACATTGTACAAGCTACCATGTATTATTAGCTTGAGGAAATTCTAAATATTTTTGGAGGAAAAACTGGGTCTAGATTACGATTTTTGGCCATTTCATCACCTTTAGTGCTATAAGATCCAAATAAAATTTTAAATAACCCACCTAAAATAAATTTATAGAATGGGTGGTGAATCTATCTAGATGTAGATTCACTAGTTAGCGCTATCCTATAAGAATGGCTTTCATGTTGATTGTAAAAATTTAAAAAATTATTGAATTTTCTATAAATAAAAAAGTGAATCTGCAACAAAATGTATATTTTTTGGAAAAAAATTGATCAATTATTGAAGGATTGAAGAGAGTATTTATTACCATCAAATATGTGGGAATTAAGTTCATCACTTTATGTGGGAGTGTTACACAGTTTGAGGGGCAAGATCAAGGTAATAACTTTTGACATTAATATCTTTATATGATTTGATTACATTAATAATGGTATAATTAGAATTATGTCATATCATAATTATTTCAGTATTTTCATAAATTTAAAAAAAACTTAAAAAGTTAATGAACATCACTACATTACTTAACTTGTGTATCTTGTTTTTGAATAACCATAAATTTAATTGAAATTTTTTGATTAAAACTATATTAAATTTTTTTCATATTCATTTATTATAAGATTACAATCCATAGGAACCAAAATCCTATGATTTTATTATTATAGGGACACATGGAGTCAAAACAGAATACTTTATTTCATTTGTAAATGATATAATCAAAATTATGCCATTACTGCTTTACTTCTAAATATTTTAAATTTGATTGTGGAGATACTATGAATTTATTTCTAAATTTTCTTGGCATAGTTGATATTTCTTCTTGTATATGTTAATCTTTAATGTTTTGTATGTTTGAGATATGGCTAGGAATTTTATTGTAATGTCTCCCCAACTTTTTAAAATGAAGAACATTTAGTTGACCTATCTATGACATTCATCAATGAAATCATCTTCTCCACTTAGTCAAGGGATGTTTTCAGGAAAACGAAGACATTATTAGCATTAATTATGTTTATATGGACATGGGAAGAATAGTTAACTATGATATTGCATCATACCTTTTGATAAACCTTGTGAGGCTCATTCGAAATATAGTAGTAATTAGTAAATTGGATATTATATTAATTCAACCTTTATTTAGTAGTGGGATAGATAAAGCTTTCTATGTGACTAATTCAATAACTCTTAAAATGTTTCCCATAAATGGCACGGAGTTTTGGGGTTCGGTTTCCATAGTTACCTTCAGGGAGTTAGTAGAAAGATTATTCTTATTAGTTTAGTTTCTAGATAATATTTAGAGTTAGTTGATGAAGGTTGGACATTTTTTGGGAAGATATTTTTTCAGTTTTAGATATGGCCTCCCTTTAGTTTTCTCCTAAATTATTGTCACTTTTAAAGGAGCAATCTATATTGAATGTGGTTATTAATGCAATCAAATATATGTTGATGGTAGTTAACATATAATATTATTATATCAATAATTATAATTATGAAATGATCGAAATCGATATGGATTTGGGTATGCTATGAAATGGAATTGTGAATGTTCTTCAATTAAAAGTGGTTAAAAATTATGATTTATTTTTTAATATAAAAAAATTTGAAATTTTTTTGTTGTATCTAATATATAAATGTTAATCTCTTAATTATATATAGATGTTATTATCATTTTATTTGTAAGAATTGTTTATACAAAAATATAAACATAGTAAGTAATTTAGATATTTTATAAATGAATAAGAGATCCTTTAAACTTATATAAATTGGAACATTTAAATACTTTAAATTATTTTTTGTATATAATTTAAAACATTTATTCTCTATATAAATAGGATTGATCTTGCATTTATATATTATACTTTTTTACAATAGTATCCATATATGTTGGATGTTTGATAAAATAAATTCGTTGTTATAATATAAAACCTTTCATTAAAAATATATACATATAAATAAATATATTTTTAAATATTTCAAATAATTATAAAAAAAAATAACGTATCTCTTTCAAGGACATAATATTAATAATAGAAATAAATAATTCTACTTCTATTTTATTAAAATTGCATTAAAAAAATAAAACTTAAAATTGAATGAATATCTACAAAATATTTGTTAAAACCACGGAAATTATTTCAATTATCATGTAACTTAATAAAGTATTTTTTAATTTATATATAATTCTTTTTAAGTATCATGACTGAAATTTGATAAATCGGATTTATATTTATTACATTATTAAAAAAATTCTCATGGTATCTCTATAGTTTCTATAACACATGTATTAAATTATTAATAAATGATTATGCCTTCGAAATATGGATTTTTTTTTGGAAACAATTCTATAAATGTCAATGTGTCCGATTTATAGAAAATACAATTTAATATTGAAAAAATATTTTTTGAATTCTTTTTCGATCATCCTAAATAATATGTTATAGATTTTTTTAATAGTAAAAATAAATATAAATATGTAATATTTTCAAATTATTCTTATATTATAAAAATTAAGTATTATGCATATTTAAAATATAATAAGTACATCAATGTTAAATGTTATAATAAAAAGTTAATATTTTTTTAATTTTTAATTTATTATTTTCAATTTTCTATTTAATTTTTAAAAATTATATTTTTAAATTAATATATGATAAAATAAATTACTATTATAATATACAAATAAATTTCATTATTCTATAATTTTGCAACCTTACAATCTTATTGAACATAAATTGAATAAAACTATTGTAAATTAAATAATTTTATTATAAAAATATGTTCTCACTTTGAATCTTGTAGAAGCACAAAACAAATAAGTTAATTATATTAACTAAATTTTTATTATTTATTTATTTTTTTAATTATATAAACCTAGATTGTTTACAACTAGCATTCACTAAATCATATGAAACATACAACGAAGTCGAGGTTATTACAAATAACGAGATTTTTTATAATATCATTACACGTAGCATAAGTAATGCAGGAATTTTTTAACCTTTTCCTAGTAGGGCGTGCTTATAAAATGTGACAGAGCTGAATCACTTATTTTATTATTCAACGTATACTATCGTTTCAAGCTTTTCCCTGCTTCTTCAATATCCGGATCGCTAAATGACATCCTGCAGCAAGTAAACAAAAACGTTACGTGGCAGTCACACAAGCCATCAAAAAGTTGTAAATACTTTTAACAAGAAATAAATGTAGAAGTATCCTTTAATAGAACAGTTAATATCACAGATTGAATAACAAGAGACCAAATGTGTAGTGAATAAGCTACCCTATTCGGTGTTTTACAGAGCAGCTGGTATGGAGGAGGGGGGAAGAAATGTAAGAGTAGTGATGCGTAGGTGGTGTGTGCAATGGGGACTTAGAGTGGGGAGGTGGATAGCCGGTGGCCTTTGGAGGGGAAGGACTTACAACAGGAGGGTGAGGGGGCTTCACTTCCACCTTTGGAGGAGGCGGGGATTTGTATTCGTATGGTGGTGTCTTTGGTGGTTTTTCATGGTGGGGAGGTGGAGATGTTTTCGGGGGAATGTGAACTGGTGATAGAGGAGGACAGGATTATTTGGGTGGAGTGTAAACTGGCGTACGATGATGTGGAGGAGTGGTTGGATTGGGTTTAGGAGGAGAAATACTTGGAACAGGTGGAGGAGGTGGGGATTTGTGAATGTAATAAGGAGGAGATACGAGCTTTGGAGGAGGACTAGTATGGAGAGGTGGTGGCTACACTACAACAGGAGTCTTGGGAACTGGTGATGGCAGGTGGACCGGTGGTGTAGGAGACTTGTAGTGGTACGGTTTTGAAGGAGGATTATTATCATGGTATGTGGTACCTGAGGGTATTGCAGCGCAAATGCAGGCTGCAATAAAAATCACCAACAAATTGCGAAAGAAGCTCAAATTTTCTGCAATCAGATTCAAGACTTATGTGCAACCTGTGCATTTATAGTAATTGGAAGGTTAACGTAGGCTTGTACATCTACTTCTTTGGACTATGGGGATATCCTATTTTACAATTGATTTAAAAAGCACTGCATTTTTCCATCTGTAAATAACCATATCAGCAAGTGAATTGTTGTAAATTATTATTTGCAATACCGACAAATAAATTTAAAAATTTTACAGCAGTTGTGCTGCAGGGATTTTTGGAACACCGACTTTCCAACTCCGATTAAAAAATATTTGTGAACCGTATCGGTGTCTAAATCTACTCCTATTGACTGTAGACTTATGCTGGTAATCCAGAAGCACGCCAAATCTGACTCTTGAAATCCCACTAAATTGTTCCTCAACTCCAAACTCTTCTATTTACCCCGTTGTGATTGCTATACAAGTCGGCATATATTTATGCTCCTTAGTATATTTGTAAATAGATTTAAAATTATGGGAGAATCTACCGTGGAGACTTCAATATTATATTGACAAAGGTAAATGGCGGGCAAATACGTAATGGTTAAGTCTTCTTATATCGTCTTTAAGCAATTTGTGAATTTTAAAAATATATAAAGAAAACAAGAAATCAATCCCATGCTAAAGGGTAGGTTATGTTTCATTGGTTTTTTCTGAATTATTTTTGATAAATTGTGTTAAAATATTATTTTTGATTTCTTATCTAACTGCCTAGCAAGCTCCTAAACATGTCAACTGCAGCCATTAAAAGCATCCATTTGAGATTTGAAATCCAGAGCCATTTTAACTTCTTGAGGAGAAGTTTTGTGGTAGTTGAGACTGCTGTATGCAACATTCAATAGAAGATAAAACAAAGGAATGTGGGCAGTAGAAAATATATGCACGCAGCAGCAAAAAAGAAAATGTGCGACACAGAGAATTTGGACGTAGCAGTCGTATATAGGAAGAGAGATAAATGGGAATATAATATAGGAAGAGAGATAAAGTGGAATATAAGCCTGGAAATTATCGTGGAGCAGCAATAGTCTGCAAGAAAGACAAATCAGCAGTCAAGAGAAGAAGAAAAGAAGCAGAGGAAAATCATTTGCTGACAACAGTCAGACAATCATCTAAGAGTACGGAATGTTTAATAAAACTTTGTGAGTTTTAATATACAGTTGAAGTTGTAAGTGATAAGGTTTTAATAATTATTTTTTGTATCAATTAATATAGATATATATTACTGTTTTTATACCATACTCTGCGATCCCCTATTTCATATATATATATATATATATATATATATATATATATATATATATATATATATGTTTTTATTGCTTGCTACTCACTTGAGCTTGCATATACTTTTGGTATTTTTTTCTACACAATTATTAGTGATATTACCCTTTCCAACCACTGGTATTAGAGCAACCAGGTTATGAGTCTAGTTAGACATGGCAGCAGGTTGTTTAGGGTCATTGTACCAGCCATGTATGTTTGATAGAAAGAATTATGATGTGTGAAGCATCAAAATGAAAATTATATTCAACTCTTAGGAGCTATGAAAATTGGTTGAATTTGGGTGTAGTGAGGTTGCAGACATGGCAACCTTTAATGCCTTAACCCAAGTACAAAGGAATTTGTTGAAGGATAATAGGAGAAATGATGCTAAGGCACTCAACTATATATAAATGGCATTAGTTGATTGAATCTTTCATAGGATAGCAACAACTATCCATTCCAAGCAAGCATGAGACATTTTACAAAATGCCTATCAAGGGAGTGACAAGGTGAAGGTTGTCAAGTTGCATCTCTTGATAAGAGATTTTGAGACCCTACTAATGAAAGAGAATGTGTCTATCAATGACTTATTTACAAGAACAATGAATTTTGTCAATCAAATGAAGACATGTGGTGATACCCTTGAAGATCATAGGATCATTAATAAGGTGATGAGGAGCCTTCCAATTTAATTTGACCCTCTACTAGCTGGAATAGAGGAGTCAAAGGATTTGAAGCAAATGGCGGTGGATGAGTTAATGGGTTCTATACAAACCCATGAACAAAGGTTGAATAGTTCAGCCACCTCAGAGGAAGATAAAGGAGCAACAACACTTATAGAGTTGGATGTACACAAAGGTATGATAAATCTAGTGTCTAATGTTATTGTTACAAGAGATACGGACACTATGCTAGTGAGTGTAGAAATAACAAGTATGACATGATTAAGCAAGATTCAAATTTCTCACATACACAAGAGGTTGAACCTAATAAGAATGAGAAATGTGAAAGTTTATTTATAGCATGTAACATTGTTAAGAAAAGTGACAAGGAGACATGGTACTTGGATAGTGGTTGTAGAAACTACATAAGTGGGAATAAAGATATGTTCAAGGACATAGAGGATTCAATAAAATTAGAGGTAAAGATGGAAAATGATGAAAATGTTTCTATCATGGAAAAGATAGTATTTCTATCTACACCAAGTAAGGTGATGAAAGGGAAATTCATGATGTTTACTATGTACTCAAGTTGAAGCACAACCTTACCAACATAGGGAAACTTGTCCAAAAAGGGTAGAAGGTCAGATTTAAGAATGGTGAGTGTGTCATCTTTGATAGGAGTGGCTACAATAGGCAGATTGTAGTAGTCAAGATGATAAGTAATCACATGTTTTCATTGAGAATGTAAAGCAACCTCATAACATCACTTACAACTATAGTAGTAGATAAGTCTACTCTTTGGCATCTTAGGTATAGGCAATTGAGCTTCAGAGAGTTAAACCTTCTTCAAAATAAGCACATGGTGAAAGGGTTTCCCCTTATAAAACAACCAAATAAGGTGTGTGAAGGATGCATATTGAGGAAGCAACATAGGATTGCATTGTCTATTTGTAAAGCATAGAGAACTAGAGATCATTTAAAATTGATACATTTAGAATTTTGTGGTCCAATTAAGACCCCCTTCCTATCCTTGAATGTCTATTACATGGCATTCATAGATGATTATAGATAAAATGTATGAGTGCACTTCTTGAGGAATAAATCGGAAGCATTCGGGACCTTCAACCAATCCAAGGCCATGGTGGAGAAGCAAACTGGCCACTACATCAATATTTTGAGGACAGATAGAGGGGGAGAGTATATCTCCAATGAGTTTATGAAATTTTAAAAGGATCATGACATAAATAATAAATTTATAGCTAAGTATACACCACAACAAAATAATGTGGCTAAGAGGAAGAATAAGACCATCCAAGAGATGTAAGGATCATGCTAAAGGAAAAGGGTTTGCCTAATGTTTTTTGGGCTAAGGCTATAGCAATAGTCATGTATTTATTCAATATATGTCCAATGAAGAGTGTGAGGGATGTGATCCCTTAAGAAGCATGGAGCAGGTAGAAGCCAAGTGTAGAATACCCTAGAGTGTTCAGTTCTGTAGCATATGGACACATGTCCAAGCAAAGAAGGATTAAATGAGATGACAAAGGTGAGAAATACATATTTATAAGGTATAGTGAACAATGAAAGACTTATTGATTATATAATTGCATAAGCAAAGAGTTTATAATCAGTCGAGATGTTCAATTCATTGAGCATGAAGCTTGGGAAGAGAGATAAGAAGAAGAGCATGTAGAAACAAGGGCTAGTGCACCACTTATTGAATTTGAAACATTAAGTGGTATAGCCACCAATATATGAACTTAGACCCCTAATTCATAGAGGGTTGATCCATCAAGTGGTAACAACCATCAAAGAGATCAAGGAGTTGTTCATGAGTCAAGATCCTCTACCTCCAACTTAAATAATTTCCAAGTAAGGACAAGGAGTTTGAAACAAGTCTATACACAATTAAGGCATGAGAAAAGTTAAGATAAAACTATGAATTATGCTCTCATTTTATTAGTTGATCCTATCTACTTTCAATAAGCAATCAAGGGCATCAAGTTGTATGAGGCGGTGGATGAAGAGATGCACACCATAAAGAGAAATGAGACTTGGGAGTTAGTTCACATACCAAAAATAAAAGAGGTCATAGGATTTAAGTGGGTGTACAAGAAAAAAATTACTCCTGAAGGCAAGATAGTGAGGCGTAAGGCAAAGCTAGTGATGAAGGTCTACGAGCAAAGGCTAAATGTGATTTCAATGAAATATTTGCACTCGTAGCAACGATAGAAATGGTAAGGACAATCATATCCATTATTTCCCAACATAAGTGGAAGGTGCATCAAATGGATGTGAAGTCATCATTTTTTAATGGAATGCTAGAAGAAGAGGGCTATGTGGGATAACCACTTGGATATGAGATTCTCAAGCATGATAACAAAGTGTATAGGCTGAAAAAGGCATTTTATGGGCTCAAACAAGCCCCAAAAGCATGGTATAACTATATAAACTCATACTTGTTGAGTAATGACTTTAGAAAAATTTCAAGTTATCCCACAGTCTACATCAAAGCACACAAGTAGAGTATTTTAATTTTTATATTGTATGTAGATGATCTAATATTCACTAGTAATGAAAATGAGTCCATTGAAGAATTTAAAACAACCATAAAAAATGAATTTGAGATGACTAATTTATGATTCTTGAAGTCTTTTCTTCGAATAGAGGTCAAGAAAATGGATGAAGACATATTCATATGCCAAACTAAGTATGCAAACAAGATTTTAGAAAGGTTCAAGATGTTGGATAGCAAGACTATATTCACACTAATCAAGATAAGTCTTAATTTGTGCAAATATGATTTCAGTAACAATGTAGACGCCACATGATATAAGAGCCTAGTGGAAAGCATAATGTAGTTGACTAGAAAGTAGGTAAGAGGATATTGAGGTACATGAATGGAATAAGGGAGTACGGAGTTTTGTATGCAGCAGTAGACAATTTTTAGCTTGTTAATTACATAGACAGTGATTGGGTAGGTAGGCTTGATGACCAAAAGAACACTTTGGGGTAATTATTTCATCTTAGGTTAGGATCCATATCTTGGGCTTCAATGAAGCAAATATAGTGTCACTCTCTATACCTGAATTGGAGTATATAGAAGCTAGTGCAATAATATATCAGGATATATGGTCGAGAAGAATAATTTATGATTTTCCTGAAGAGAAACAAGGAGATTCTATGATCTACTATGATAATATATCATATATAGTGTTGTAAAAAAACCCATATTTCATGGTAGGAGCAAACATAGTATAATTAGGTATCACTTCATTCAAGAGTTAGTTGAAAATCATGTCATAGAGCTTAGTTTCTTTAAGTTTGACCAACAAATAGATAGTATTTTTACTAAAACATTATTTAAAGACACTTTCATGAATTTAAGAGGATGATTAGGGGTTATTAATGATATAGCATTAAACCTAAAGTTTTTTATAGTAGCTATAGAGTCTTACAATAGAGATACTAACTCAAACAACATAGTTCTAGACTCCTACAATAAAACTATGAATTTCAATAGGGTAGCTAAAGATTTTGATAGGGTATCTATGAAGTTTTACATGTTAGTGATGGATTTTGGTAGAGTAGCTACATATTTTGATAGTCTACCTAAAAATTATAGTCTAGTTATGCATTTTACAAGGTTACCTATGGATTTTAGTAGGCCATCTACAGATTAAATTTTGGCTATAGATTTTTGTAGGGTAGCTATGAATTTCAGTAGGCCAACTATGGATTAGATTTCATCTACATATTTTGATATGGTAGATATGAATTTTAGTAGGCCAACTATGAATTACAATCTAGCTATAGATTTTGGCAGTGTAGTTATGAATTTCAATAGTCTAGCTATGGACTCTATCAATAGAGCTATGGAATTCATTAACAAAGATATGAATATGCATAAAAAATATGCATAGGTATTTTGGAAGCTAAAGAGAAGTTATAAGGATCTTTTGGAGATTTAAAAAGGTCTAGCTGACCATGGTAAGAAGGTAAAAAATAATAGGGAGTGTTAAAATATTATATTTCATTTCATACCTAACTGTCTACCCAGCTTTAGAATATGTCAATGACAACCATTAAATGCAAAAATTTTAAATTTAAAATATAGAGCCATTTTAGATTCTTGGAGGGAAGTTTTGTGGTAGGTGAGATAATTGTAAACAATACTCAATAGAAGACAAAACAAAGGAATGTGTGCAGTAAAATATATGCATGTAGTAGTAGAAAATAAAAAATTTAAGAAAGAGAGTTGAGCTGCAGCAACAACAACCTTCAGGAAGAGAGAGAAAGGGGAATATAATCCTAGATAATATAATAGAGTAGCAATAGTCTAAAAATAAAATAGAACAATAGTCGAGGAAAGTAGAAAAGAAGTAGAGTAAAATCATTTGATGACAATAGTCAGAAAATCATCTAAGAGAAAGGAATGCTTAATGAATCTTTATGAGTTTTGTATAAAACTATAGCTATAAATGATAAGGTTTTAATAATTGTTTTCTGTATCAATTAATATAGATATACATTATTGTTTTTCTTCCATACTCTACCCTCCCTTGTTTCATATTTCTTCTTTTGTTTTTATTGCTTATTGCCCACCTATAATGCATGTGAATTTTGTATTTTTCTCCCTACGTAGCCATTAGTGTTGTTACCGTTTCCAAAAAAATTTATTTCGATGATTAATTTATAATATTTTGTAATTTAAATTGTTATTATATATAGTTTTAATTATCAAATATAAATATTGACCTTTATATATATATATATATATATATATATATATATATATATATATATATATATATATATATATATATATATATATATATATATATATATAAAGTTTTTTTCTTTTAAAAAAAAAAATATTAGAGGGTTAGTGGAGGGATTGAGGAAGAAGTAAAATGAAGGAAAGCAATCTGAATGATGAGAGAAGTAAAGAATCATAAGATGAACTATAAAACCAAGAAACTCTAAAGTGAAAGGGAAGGGAAAATAGTATTGTAAGAAGTCTGGAGCATGTTAATGGTGAGTAAGAGACAATGCTTTCAAATAGCATGAGTTATAAACTCACTAAACAAATTGAATAAAATTTTGACATTTAGATAAATACCTCTTCAATAGACCAAATTCCTATGGAAAATCACAATGAAAGTTGGGTTGGTGGTTCAATTCTCTGAATCAATTCCTAGTGTGGAAATCAACAATCAAATAATTGATAGATATGGACATGTTTCTAAGGAGTGAAATTTAATCTATAAATTCATTAGGGGTTGGTTGAACTTATACGCCCTTGTATAATGAATGGGTATTAATTGGTCATTTTATGATAGGCTGAATAATAAAATTATATCACAAGTGTACTTTTAGGTAAGTTTTTGTAGCCTAAGTGATAAGGATTTGATGTTTAGAGGAGGGCCATGTTTTTTCATAACATGTCTTTTTTTTTCATAACTACTCCCCTGATCTTAACCCATAAGGAGAGTTTTGTTATATTTTTTTATGGGTTATATTACAAAAGCTACTTCATATTATTGGCTTGAAGAAATTATAAATACTCGTGCATTAAAAATTTAGCCTAGATTAATATTTTTGTTCTTTTTGGTGTATATAATGCTATAAGATCCATACAATGTTTTTTAATAACCTCCCAAAATAAAGTTATATATTGGGTTTTGAATTTGTTTAGACCTAGATTCACTAGTCTAGATTATCCTACATGGATGGCTTTCATACTCATTGTAAAAAAAATAAAAAATTGAAATTTTCTATAGGTGAAAAAGTGAATTTACAATAATACTTATATTTTATAGAAAATAATGGTTAATTTAATATTTAAAATTAATGGAGGTTTCAATAAATTAAATGAAATCTCATTTATTCATCAATATTTATAAAAGTTTGGCTTAATTAAATGTAAAACAATGGTCAATTATTAAAGGATTGAAGAGATTTTTATAGTGACAAATATGTGGGAACTAAGTTCCTCACATTATTTGGATAATGTTTTAAATTTTGATGGATGAGATCAAGACAATAACTTACTCCAATAATATCCTCATGTGATTTGATTACACTAGAAATGATATACTTAGAATAATCTCGTGTAATAATTATTTCAATATCTTCATGAAAGTTAAACAAAACTTTAAAAAAGTAAATGAGAATCACTAAACTATACTTGGCCCAAGTATCTTGTTGTTGAGTAACCTTAAATTAAATAGAAATGTTTTGATGTAAATCATATATTAAAAAATTCATATTCATTTATTATAATATTACAATCCATGGGAACTGAGATCCTATGATTTCTATCCTCCTATGATTTAACTGCAAAGGAACTTATGGCCTTAAGGCTAAATATTTTGTTGTATTAGAAATGATATAATCAAAATTATGGCATGCCAACTTTATTTACACATATTTTGAATTTGGTTTTTGGGGATACTATCAATTCACTCCTGATTTTTTTTGGCATAGTCACTATTGCTTCTTATATATGGTTATCCTTGGTTTTATGTATATTTGAAATATGGCTATCAATTTGAATGTAATGTCTCCATGTGTTTGTTTACATGGAAGAAAATGAGACCATGTTTTTGTCGCCTATCTATTACATTCATAAATAAATCATCTTCTCCACTCAGTTAAGGGATGCTTTGATGGAAAGGAAGATATTATCTACATTGATTACGTATAAATGGACATGAGGAAATTAATTTATAATGATTCTTGATCATAAATTTTGAGAAACCTCACAAAATTAATTGAAAAAAAGATTAGTTAAGAAATTGGATACTATATTACTTCAGCCTACATTTAGTAGTGGGATAGATGAAGCTTTCAATGTGAGTAATTCAATAATTCCTAGAATGTTTTCAATATATGGCATGGTGTTTTAAGGATCATTTTCCATAGCTACGTTCAGGGATCTAGAGGAAACATTATTCTCATTATTTTATTTTGTGGATAATATTTAAAGTTACTTGGTATAGAGTGGGCAATTTTGGGGAAGAAATAATTCTAGACTTATAAATGATCTCTTTTTGGTTTCCCCCAAATCACTATCACCCTTGTAGAAGCATTATAGTTTCAACGTGGCTCCCAATACAATTCAATATATTTTTATGGTAGTCAGGATAAAATATTATTACATCCATTATTTAAATCAGGAAATAATCAAAATGGATGTAGATTTGGGCATGCCACAAAATTGAATTGTGAAGGTTTCTCAATTACATGTCTTTATAAATCGTTAATTCTTTTTTAACATCGAAAAAATTTAGTAACTTATATGTATGTATGTATGTATGTATTCTAATGTACACACACACACACACACACACACACACACACACACACACACACACACACACACACACACACACACGTATATATGTGTATACACACACACACACACACACATGTCTTTATTTTTGTATATAGATGTCATCATCTAGTTTGTACAAGATTTTTTTAAATAATAATAAAAGTAATCTAAATATTTTAGATATTTTAATCTAAAATGATAAGCGACTTTTAAGACCTTCTTTACTAATTATTATGTTTATTATATACTTGAAATTGAATAATCAAGTAATGTGTGTGTGTGTGTGTGTGTGTGTGTGTGTGTGTGTGTATTTAAAATTTCAATAAAAAATAACTTGATATAGTAATGGAAAATCATAAAAATTATTTCATCAACATAATCAATATAGATAATTGAAAATAATGCATCAAATATCCTTCCAAACAATATTAAATTATGTTAGACACACCCACACACACAAATGCTTATTATATAGATGTCATCATCTAGTTTGTACAAGATTTTTTTATATAACAATAAAAGTACTCTAAATATTTTACATATTTTAATATAAAAGGATAAGGGACTTTTTATCCCTTCTTTGCTAATTATTATGTTTATTAGATGCTTGAAATTGAATAATCAAGTAATATAGATTTTTTTTTTTTTTTTAAAAATTTCAATAAAAAATAATTTGATATAATAATCAAAAACAATAAAAATAATTCATCAACATAATCAATATAGATCATTGAAAATTATGCATCAAATATCCTTCTAAACCATATTAAATTTCAATCCTAAAACAATCATCAAATTTTTGGATAATTTTCCTAGTATTTTACAATCGTATATGTATTGGAAAAACATGACATTTTTAAAAGTATCAGTGGCTTGAAAAAACATCATTGGATTTGACATTCAATGCACACTTGACAACAAATTGCATGATTGGAAAAGTATTGTTTTTATAAAAGTTTAGTAAAGACATTAAATGATTAATTTATTGAATAATTATTGTATAATAATTCATTACATTGTGTTGATAAGTGTTTTCATTGATATCAATGTTGATGTCATTTGATGTCAAGGTTGATGTCATTGATATCAAAGTGCATTTGGTGAAGATGCATGGTGAGTGGTTTGTAAGGTATGAGCTTGTTTTCTTGATGTAACAAATAATCCATGTGACAAGAGAGGATTTTAAGGCAATCTAATGTCTCTCTATTGAAAGAGAAATTGAGCGCAACCTAATTGTTTTTTTTTTATTGGTTATTATCCAAATTGGTACATTGGTATGAGAATGTTGTTTGATAACATCATTAAGGTAATCATGTTTGAGTACTAGTTATTGAGATAATTTTTTATAAGCATGAATAAGTATTTCAAGGTTATTTGTCAAGCTTTAAGTACTTGAGAAGCCTAGTCATGACACTAGGCATTACATAAGGAGACCTTGTGAGAAGGTATGAGATTGGTAGCCTAGTGAGATGGATATTCAAAGGTATAAGAGGAAATATAAATTTATTTTAAAATGAATATGATTCATTGGATCACACATGAAATTATTAGAGTGATCGTATAGGCGTAAGACCTATAGACCTAGAATGTAACTAGACTACCTCTAGACCCTACTTGGCCTAATGAGGCATCATGATCTATTGTCAAGGCATATGAAGGGTGTTTTATATTGTTTTAGAATGTGAGATGTTTTGTGAGAATATAAGTGAGGTGGAGAGTGCATGAAAAGAGGTTTGAAGATCAGTTTCGAGGACTAATGTGATTTACAGATCAAAGTCTAAGCAAGCAAAGAGAGAAATGGTGGCCAAATAAGGTATGAGATTCAAATTTAAAGATAATAATGAGAATATTAAATTTGTAAAAGGTATGATATATTTTATAAGGTGTTTTGACCAATTCTAAGGTCAAATGTTACAATAAAAGGCACAAAACATGGTTTTGAGTTCTCTCAAGTTCACATAATGAAGGGCTCTCAACCTGAGAGGGATTTTTAAGTGTTCATTGGCATGTGTAACCTATTCATGGGAAAATAATATATTTACGAGAGATGGGTAAGGGTATTATATAATATATCAAAGCATTATTTTTCCAAACAATTGGTAGTCCTTTATGAATAATTATTAACACTATAAATAGTGTTAACCCTCTCTAAAACCCTAACACTAACTTGATGTGAATGATATCGTTCAAAACAACCCATAATAGCCTAAAATGAATAAAAAACTATTATATAATTTATTAAAATCTCCTAGGTACCTACAGGTGTGATTGGTTTGTCAAGTGAGTTAGTGGACCCTATAGGAAAGGCCTTGTTTGTTAGAGATTTATTGTACAAATTAGAGTTGACCAAGTCAAATTTGATAAATAGATGAAGGATAAATATTGAGACTTGTATTTGATGTCAATATTTTTTTTTTAATCATGTTATATTCCTAAGCTGTGCTAAATGAGTCATCCAATTATATCAGTCTCTAATAGGCCTAATGATGCAAACAATGAGAAACCCAGGTATAAGTGAGAAGGTGATTAGTGTTGTGTTATCCTTAATTAGGGATGAATAAAAATGTATAAACATGTTTTTAAATAAATTTAATATTTTTTTATGTTGTATATATGTTTTTTATGTCAATGGATATGATGAAAATGTTGCTCAAAATTGACTTGTCTAGCTCAATAAGGTTTGTGTACAGTGAGGTCATGAGAATGGTATTCAAGACCAATATTTCCATATGACCATGTTATATTTATATCTTATATTTGTCTAATTATCAGATAATATCATCCATATGTATCAATATTATCTTAATGTTTTCATATAGGTGTTGTAAGGTCAGAATCACTATGACTTGTCTTCAAGGCAAACTCACGGTTCAAGGTAAGCAGGTTGGGGTGATGAGTTTGAGAGTCTATGCCACGAGTTAATATATAAAATAAACATTATGTTTTTATTTATTAATTTTATGTAATATCCATGAATTTTATAATTTTTAAATTTATTATAATAGGTTGAAACATTTAAGCTAAAATGGCTTGTTTGCGTAAGTAAGGTCTAAGAGAGAGATAAGGTCAACATATTGGTCTGCAATACTAATAGTTGACATTAGAGATTATAATATATTTGTGTTTTAGTTTATTATTAAGATGTTTTAGGATAATATAATAAAATTTTAATTTATTTTTTATTTTCTTTCAGGTGTCAGAAGTTCATGTTTCCATAACTATGTTTTTAAGCTAGTTGGTAGTTCTAAGTGGGCTATTTGTCGAGAAGGGTTAAAGTCCTTTTGCCATGAGTTGTGAAGTATAAATCACATTTTGATGACCCTAAGGTCATGCGTCTTGTATTTATATAATTTTTTTCTTTATTTATTTGAAAAATTAAGCTTATTCTTCAGTTTTTCAAGACAAACTTTCTAGGTATGCATAGGCCTAACACTGAATAGTGCTAATAGCATGCTTCAAGTGGTAGTTGGATATAAAAAGTGTTACAGAACCTAGATGAAATTATAAATTGTTTCTTTGAGTGTAATTTAATGTTTTTATTCCATGTAAGTTTTTTGAATCTATTTCGAGGAAGGAGAAATGTAATGTGTCCTAATTAGACCTAATGGGATTATGTCTCCATGAGACCTAAAGATGAGATAATGCTTGATTAAGGTAGGTCACAACTAAATGGACTCAATTTTTTTTTATAAATGTATATTATATGTACTAATATACATTAAATTTATTTCATAAGAGTTTAAGAATGATTTGCTGACCAAGAGTGATTTGAACAAGAGACTTGTATAAATGCAAGGTAGTTTTAGGCCTATCTGTGTGTGTAGGGATCAAGTGAAGAAGGTAACATATTGAAAAGTAGAACTAGGTATTTTGGACTATAATAATAGGATATATAATATACCATAAATAATTTATATAGGTTTTACTCATGAAAATCAAGGTTATATGAGCTAATCTAGTCAAGAAGAGGATTACTTAAGCAAAGAAGCCTAGAAGGCAATTTGAGAGAGATAGAATAGAGAGAAGGGATTAAGAATGAAATCATGATATATTTTAAGATAAAAAAAATATTATAAATATAATCAATGTTTTTAGGTGGATGAGTTACTATAGATTCATCTAGGAAGTTGGTGCCTCCTAGTAAGTTAGTGTTCATTAAAGCCTAGCTGAGTTGGTGTTGAGCTAGTTGGGGTTGGTGCTCTATGTGAAGTAGGTGCTTCACTAAATTTTGTGTTTATATTATATTATATTAATATATTAAATATATGTATATATATATGTGTATATGTATATGTATATATATATATATATATGTATATATGTATATGTATATATATATATATGTATGTATATATATATATATATACATATATATATATATATATACATATATATATGTATATATATATATATATGTATATATATGTATATATATATATATGTATATATATGTATATATATATATGTATATATATATATATATGTATATATATATATATGTATATATATATATATTAGTTTTTATACTTTCCCATAATGTGTTTTTTACATATTTTATGTGTTCTTATTCTTCATGCTTATGTGGAAAGTTGTTTATACTTGCTCGACTATATGCTTGTTTTAATGGTTCATTATTTCTTAAGAGAAATTGATAAGTAATTTTCTAAAGACTAATTCACCCACCCTCTTAGTAATTTTTCTTCCAACATTTTTTATTAGATCTTGGTCCTTTGAAGTAGGTCTAAAAACCTAAAGTAGATCCTAGAAGCAAGGATGGATAGTCAACAAGATCAAGATGGTTTATCTAATAGTAAGGTTATTTTATTAAATGGATATAATTACTACATTTGGAACATACAGATGAATATTTTATGTCTCAATGTCATGATATTTGGAGGTTAGTTTTGGATGGATATAGTGTTCCTCCTATTCCACCAACTGATGTGATAAGTAAGAAGACTAGTGAAAATAACTGTAAGGCAATAAATTCCAGTCTTTGTGGCCTATCATAGGTAGATATTTTACATGTGATTAATTGGATATCATCTAAAGATATATCAAAAAAATTTAAGACCATATATAGGAGATACAAAGGTGAATACTAACAAGCTATAGACCCATCTAAGACAGTTTAAAAGTTTGAAGATGGTGAAGATGAAACAATTGTATTTTACCTATTGAAGGTTGATGAAGTTGTCAATGTCATTAGAGGATTAGGAGAATAATTAAAAGAATCTATAGTTTTTCAAAAGGTATTGAGATCACTAAATCCTATATTTGATTTTAAGGTTTATATATTATAAGAGATGCAAGATTTGGATAGGCTAGAGATGGATGGACTTCATGGCATCTTTACTACCTATAAAATGAGAATAAATGAAGGAATACCCCCAAATAAGAAAACATCTTTCAAAGTTGAGAATAATTAAAAAACCAAAAATTTCAGGGATGAAAAATTTTCAAATGTTAATGGTGATCAACTAATATCCATATTTGCATAGAAATTGAGATTTTTTCTTAGGTAAGAACAAGGGTAAGTTTACATTCAAATATTTTAACTGTGGCAAGATTGGTCTCTTTTCATCAAAGTGTCCTAAAAAAGATAAGACCGAGCATGATAAATAACATAATGAACATCATGAATATAATAAGAAGGCCTATAAACCTATCAAAAAATAAGAATGATTATAGTAAGTATGAAGGTAGGAAAGGATATTTAAAGAACAAGAGAAGTTTATACACAAAAGAAGATAACTAATCTAATGTGTGTGACTTAACTACATTTGATACTGATGATGGTAGTAATGAAACTAAACATGACAATAATGAAACCTTGTTCATGGACATATAATCACATAATAAGTATTGATCAAATGGGAAAGGTCTTATGATTTCAATATATAGTTAAATGAATAAGAAGTTAAAGTGAACCTTGAGGTAGAATTGGTGAGTTCTCTAAAGGAGTTGAAGTTCTAAATAATAAAGAATAAAAAACCTAAGATCAATAGTTAAAGACTATGAGGATTAGATTGGTTTGTTTGAGCAGAGACTGAGTAACACTTCCAAAGAATATGATGAGATCATCAATCATATTGAAGAAAAAATGGAGATAGTCAATGTTAACCAAAAGGCTAAAGAAGACAAATGCATCATGTATAAAAGAAAAGTAGAATATTTGAAATCTAGATTGTATCAAGCATCTAACAAAGTGAAGACATATATGAAGTTTGAAAAGAGTACTAAGGATCTAGATGATTTCTTGAGTTTTCAAAAGTCTTCAAGTGATAATACAAGTCTTGGATTTAAATAAAACTAAAAGGAGGAATCTCAAGTTAAATTAAATGATGTTGAAGATAAGAAGGTCAGCATGAAAAGACCTATCAAACAACCTAATGCTATGAGGTATGCTAGTTCATTTAATGGTTACTATTTTGTATGCAGTCAGTTAGGTCATAACATAAGAGAGTGTAAAATACCCTCCAATAATGAGTACTCATTGGATTATAGAACGAGTCATAGTTTGCATCAGTCAAATGGTATATATATAATGTTGTTTTCTACAATTTTCATAATATAGGACAAATTTCAACATTATATCTTAAAAATTTTAGAATTTCATCAAATCAAAATAGGAGATTTGAAGCTCCTATAGTGCCATAAAGTAGAAAAATGAATGTGTGTAAACAAAATACAATAAAGGATAGTCATGATCAGTCTACAATCTCAAATAGAATGTTTGCTATGGTATAACATGTTTCAAAAGTGAAATCAAGTCAAGAATGTCTATTTTTAGCTCATATTGATGATCAAATGGTTGATGAAGAGATGAATCCTATAATGCCAATCAATCCTATAAGGATACTAAAGTATATTGAGTATTCAAAGATCATAAAGATCTATGATTGTTATAAACTTTTTTTTTAAAAAAATTCTCTATTGAAAGAGGTAACTCCATTAGGCTTCATGGAGACATAATTTAATCAACATAGACATAATGGATGCTTGATTTTATCAGGAGTTATTTAGGTTGATGATTGAGCTGATTTGTGTTGAGAAGTGATCTTATAATTTGATTTCACATGAAGAAGGTATGCATGAAGTAAGGGGAGCATGTTTTTGTAATGCTTCAATTTCTATGTGTTGAGATTTTGTTGAAAGAAGATGTGGTTCCAAATGTCATATTATGTACGACCATTTATAATTAATGTCAAAGGTGTAAAAAGTTCAATAAATGATTTTTACCATATTAGGAGATGATAGTGGTTGGATTGAATAATGTTTTACCATTGATGATAAAGGGGGAGTTTGTTGAGAAGTGTTGTCATTGATGTCAAGGTTAAAGTCATTTGATGTCAAAGTTGATTTCATTGATATGAAGGTGCATTCGGTGAAAATGCATGGTGAGTGGTCTATAAGGTATGAACTTGTGTGTTTGATGTAAAAAAAAATCCATTTGACAAGAGAGAATTAGAAGGCAACCTAATTTATTTCTATTGAGATAGAATTTTAAGCCAACCTAATGATTGTTCTTCTTATTAGTTATTGTCAAGGTTGGTATAATCATGTCACAATGTTGTTGGATAGAATCATCAAGGTAAGCATGCTTGAGTAATAGTTATTGAGATCTAGGTGTAGAAGCATCAAGTAGTGTTTCAAGGTTATTTATCAAGCTTGAAATACTTGAGAAGCTTGGTTGTGACATTAGTCATTGCATAAAGAAACCTTGTGAGAAGGTATGAGTTTGGTATCCTAGTAAGATGGATTCAAAAAGTAATAAAAAGTTGTATGAGGCTATATGAGAATTAATATGAGGCATTTAAGTTCTTAGTAGATTCTCTAGGTGAGTCTATAGGGCTAGGACCTACAAACCTAGTATGAAAGTAGAGTACTTGTAGACCCTAATAAGCCTAATGAGGAATCGTGATCAATTATCAAGACATATGAAGGATGTTTGATATTATTTTAGAATGTGATATTTTGTGTGATAATATAAGTGAGGTAGAGAGTACGTGCAAAGAGTATTGAAGGTCTGTTTCAAGGACTAAACTGATTTGTAAGTCAAAGTCTAAGTAAGCAAAGATAGTGGCAAAATGAGGTATGAGATTCATATTTCAATATAATAATGAGAATTTGAGGATTTTAAATGGTATTATATATTATTGAAGGTGTTTTGAAACATTTTTGGGTCAAATTTTTCAAGAAACAATGTGAAAATTGGTTTTGAGGGCTCTCGAGTGCATAAAATGAAGGGTTCTCAACTAGAGAAGGACTTTCAACTGTTCATTGACTCATGTTATGTATACATAGGAACATTAAATATTGAATATATATGGTTAAGGGTCCTAAATAATATATCTAGGCATTAGTTTTGGAAATGAGGGGCAATCCTTTATGAAAAATCATTAACCCCATAAATAATGTTAACCCTCCCTAAAACCCAAACACTGACCTAATGTGAAATATATTATTAAAATCAGCCCATAATTGTATAAAATGACTAAAATAACTATTTTATATTGCATTAAACTTTCCTACACACCTCTAGGTGTGTTTGGTTTGTCATGTGACTGAGTGGACCCTACAAAAAATGACTTGTTTCTTGGAGATTTATTGTAGCAATCAAAGTTGACCAAGTCAATGTTTATAAATGGATGGAGGAAACATATTTATACTTGTATTTTATGTCCATGGTTTTTTATGATCATTTTATATACCTTAGGTGTGCTAAACTGGTCATCCAAGTTGATCAGTCATTAATAGGCCTAATGATGCAAATAGTGAGAAACCCAGGCAAATGTGATAAGGTGATTGTAGATATGTTATCATGTATTATGGATGATTATAAATTAATTGAGAAGTTTTTAAATAACTTTAATACATTTTATGATGTATATATTTTTTTTAAGTTAGTGGATATGATGAAAATGTTTCTCAAAGTTAACTTGTCTAGCTTAGTAGGTATGTGTACATTGAGGTCATGAGATTGGTCTGCAAGACAAATATTTCCATATGACCATGTTGTATTTATTGTTTATTTTTAATAATTTTATCATTAAATAAACCATATTAGTTATTATTCTCTAAAAGTTTTCATACACATGTTGTAAGGTCAAAATTATTATGACTAGTCTTCAAGGCAAACTAGTAGTTCTAGGTAAGTAGGTTGCAACAATGATTATGAGGCTCTATGCCATGATTTAATATATAAAATACACATGATGTTGTTATTTATTATTTTTATGTACTATAAATTATTTTTATAAATTTTTAATTTAGTATAAGAGGTTGAAACATTGAATCCAAAATAGCTTGTCTAGTTGAGTGAGGTCTTAGAGAGAGAAGGTAAACATATTGGTCTGCAAGACCAATAATTGACATTAAATATTATAATATTTATATTTTAAGTTTTTATAATGATGTTTTAGTATCATATTTATTCATTTTAAGTTCTTGGTTGTGTTCTTTTAGGTTTCATAACTTTAAGTTCGCATAACTATGTTTTGAGGCTAGTTGGCAGTTCTGAGTGGGCTATTTGCAGAGAAGCATCTTAGTCCTTTTACCCTAAGTTGTGAAGTATAAATCAAATTTTTATGACCTTGATTTATTTTTTCCTATAAATATTTAAATTTTTTTCATGGTTGTTTTTTAAAATTATGTTTATGATTTAGTTTTTCAAGACAAACTTTCTAGGTATGCATAAGCCTAATTATGAACAATGCTAATAGCATGCTTCAAGCAGTGGTTGGATCTAAAAAGTGTTATGGAGACTATATAAAATTATCAAGGATTAATTTTAGTGCAATTAATTTTTTTACTTATGTTTTATGTGTTTTAATATATTCCAAGGAAGACAAAATGTAACATGTCTTAAGTAGATTAGGTGTCCATCAGACCTAAGGATGAGATAAGGCCTAATTGAGGTAGGTCAGACTTAAAGGGACTAAAATAACATTTGATCCATGTATATGATATTAATTAAACTAAATTCCATGTCTGATTTAATAGTGTGACATTATTTGGCCTACCAAGAAGGATTTGAATAAGAGACTTGTATAAATGTAAGGATGTTTTAGGCCTATTTGTGTGTCTAGAGAGCAAGTGAAGAAAGTAACATATTAAAAAGTATAAGGAGGTTTTGTATATAATCAAAAGATTATATATAATATATTTTTAAGAATTTATATATTTTTTATGCATTAAAATTATGGTCATATGACCTAATCAAGTCAATAAGAGGACTAGTTGAGCGAATAAGCCTAGAAGGCAGTTTGAGAAAGATAAAAGAGATAAAATGGATTAAGAAGGAGATCATAATATATTTTATGAAAAAAAAATTCTAAATGTTATAAATGGTTTTAGGTGGTTGGTTTGGTGCTGAATCATCTAGAGGAATATTGCCTTTTTACAAGTTGGTGCTTAGCTAGTTGGGGTTGGTGCTCCATGCTAAGTGTGTGCTTCAATAAATTTGGTGTTTGTTTTATATAAATATATCCCATTTTAATATAATAGTATTTTTTATTACCCTTGATGTTTTCCAAAATATGTGATGTGTTCTTGTTCATCGTGCTTATCTAGATAATTGTTTATGATTTTAATATCTATATGCTTGTTTGAATGGTTCATGATTGCTTAAGTGAAAAAGATAAGAATGTTTTTGAAAACTGATCCAACCCCACTCTCAATTTTTTTTTCTTCTGACATATTTAAATTTCACACTATCATAAATTTAAACACAATAAACATGCCTATAAGTCTAATAAGTGTTATGCACTTTTATAAGTATCACCCAATCCCAATAACATATTTCAGACACATGTTATTATATGATGATTGATGGTTGTTGATTTTTAATGAAGAAATAAAATTTATAAATCAAATCTAAAATTTTCCTTCATCCTCTTTTTTCAGTATATAGTATATAAATTTCAAGCCAACCAAGTGAAGCTGTGAACCAACGTCTATGAAATGGATTTGAGATGGTTGCTCAATTTGGGGTATTTATAAATTTGTGAAGGTGTTTTGAAATTTGAAAATATTGGGCCATTTTTTTTCTTCTAGTATATAATTGTTAATATTTATTATATATATCAATGTGACTATCTAAATTCTATGATATATTATTATATAAAAATATAAGATTTGTAAAAGAAAATAATTTTCTAATATGAAACGATAAGGTACCCATTAACCATTTTTTGTCATTACCAATAATCATGTTTTTCTATATATTTTTTAATGAGTAACGGATTAATACTAATTTAAAAATAAATTAAAATTACATACATCTTAATCTACCACCATTAAAAATAATGTGTCAACATAATCAGTGTAGATCATTAAAAATTACGCATCCAAAATTTTTGAAAATGAATTTTAATTTAAGGCTTGTATGATAATCAAATAATTGGAAAAGTTTCACACCATTTTACAATTATTATATTATTAGGAAAACATCACATTATATTTAATCATCATTGGTTAATACAATAAATGCACACTTGAAAAAACATCACATTCTTGTATAATAAAAGTATTATAAACATCATAAACATTTAATTTCATAAATAATCAATATATAATAATTTATTACATTGGGAAAATTTAAATATAAACAATATAAATATTCAATTAGACTTAGGAAGTATTATGTACCAATGTAAATTTCATCCAATTCGAGACACTAGTTTTAGACACATGTTATTATATGATAACCAATGTTTCATGAGTTCCATTGAGGAAAGAGATAGTGTGAACCTAATGAAGGAATTATCAATTCCATCATTTTTCATTCAAAGTGAAATAGTGTTTTTAAAAAAATTTAAGCATTCCTCCACCAAATAAGATGAATTAATTTATGGAAATGAGCCTCATCTTTTTGTTAGAGATCTAAGACATATAGATCACTAAACATTTGAGAAAAAATAATGCCTCCCTTTTTACATCTACTTAATCTAAAGTATGTTAGTGCATAAAAAATGATATTTCATACCTTTGGAAAAGCCACATAATCAATCCAAAATAAGACAAAAAATCTTTATTATAATTTTTAATTCTTGGAAGAGCTTAATACGTAATTAGGTAAGACATGCATTTATTTTTAGTAAAGCTGAAGAAGGAGTTTCCTTTGTCAACATTTAATATATCTCTTTTTAAATTCTCACATGGTAATCTAAGCATTGGATCATAATTATAATTTCCACTTCACTGGACACATATGTCAATTTTAGAGAATCAAATGAGATGTTACTAAGGAATTTGATATGAGAAAGTTCATGTGTAGACCTGGTGGGTTATATTTTTTATTTATGAAAAATTATGTTTCCAAAAATTATATATCATATAAGTGTTTAAAATGCATTACACAGGTGGAAATGTATTATAGGTTTGGAAATGCATCATTGGCAATAGAAATCCATCACATGTTTAAATTTTCATTATGTGCTTTCAAATGCATCATGAGGTTATAAATGTGATGATGGATTTCAGTTGTATTATATTTTAAAAAATACATCATAAGCCTAATAAATTATTCACAAGCTTTTAAATATATCATAGTCTTGGAAATGGATGGCAATCTTGGAAATGCATCTCAAGGTTGTAAATGGATCAAAGTGTTAGATATGCATTGTAAGTTTTATATTACATATTGGGATTACAAATAAATATTAGGGTTGGAAATACATTATAGGTTTGTAAATTCATCCTATTGATTAAAATGCATCGTAAGATTGAAAATGCACTATAGGTTGGAAATGCATCTCAGGCATGGAAATGTAAAACATGCATATAAATGAATTACGTGATTTGAAATAAGTAATAATTGTTTTTATATAATAATATTATTTATTAAAAATAAATAATTATTCATGAACTTATGGAACATGTGTAATAACTATTTAAAATCATAAAAAAATATAAACTTTCTTAGAGGTTATGACCATCAAATCATCACCGAAATCATATATAAAACCATTTAACCCATCTAGTTCAACTCAAGCTATATTTTTGGTGATGAATAGACTAAATAAGTGCTCGATGGTGAGGAATGGTTCTCTTGTAAAGGGCATAATATTAAATTTTTTAATATTTGGTAAAACCTATATGATCTGCATGCATGGTTATCTTAGTGGCAACCTCTCATACAAGCTAGGCTACAAATCTACTTTAGTGCAAGAATATTTTTTATTATGGTTTTTAATATCATTTAAGATAATTTGGAAATTAAAAATAGGATATAACGTGTGGATTGTCACCCCCTTGTAATGAATCCATGGTTATAAAATATCAACCCCATTGTCAAAATGTTCAATATTAGACCCACTTGGGTTCACCTCACACATATTCCATTATAGTTTTGGTCGAAATTATTATTTTAAGGATATAGGTAACTCCATTATTGAATTTTAAAAAGTTGAGCCTACCAAAACCTTGTTTTCACACACAACCTATGCTAGAATCTTAGTTAACATGGACATATAAAAGGAGTTACTGTAAAAAGCTGAGATGAAATTATAATATTGTTATTCAACCCAAACCCTCAACTAAGAGGTCCTTAATTTACATTACCATAATTTATGTTTCACTAACCATTTAACCAAATATTTTAATAGTTTTGTAATAAATAAAGATGCCACTTGGTGGAAGGATTCTCTTACTAGTCAACTTACTTTAGAAAATGTTGAAACTAAGGGAGATGACTTAGATTCATAAAATAATGAAACCATAATTATAGATATGAAAGCTAAGGAATTTATTAATACAAACTAAATCACCCCATATCGAGATTTAATATCACCATATAAAGAGATATTTTTAAATGAGAGTGGCAAGGAATTAAGTCAAATCAAAATACCTATACATGTATCTCTTGATTTAGATGTAGATGATAATAAAGGCTTGTATTTAGTATGTATGAATAATAAAATAAGAATCAACAAAGACATTTATTGAAATGACATTAATTATAAAGGTTAAATAGAGGATCATTACAATTCAAATTTTCTACTAGACACTAATGGGTAGTTACCTAAAAGTAGGAGA
Organism: Torreya grandis; assembly: GCA_037957365.1. NCBI lineage: Eukaryota > Viridiplantae > Streptophyta > Pinopsida > Cupressales > Taxaceae > Torreya > Torreya grandis. The sequence goes on from JARHVA010003029.1 coordinate 244,177, forward strand.
ATTTTTGGTTGACCCTTTGTCTTCATTTTGTTGGTTTTGATGTCTAGTTTTATGTGTTGGTTGTTGTTTGGGTATATAATTACTATAAGGTTTGAAAGTGTGATTCATGATCTATTATTATAGGTATTGGATGTGATATTTCAACATTTTATCTTTGTTTTTTTGTACAGGATTCTAGAGCCTTTCAAAACCTGATAATTTACATGTATGAAAACTTAATGTTTCATGAAACATAGTAATTATATATACATCAATATAAAAAATAATATAATTTTTTTTTAAAGTTTTAAATGAAACATATTCACCAATATAAATTCAATACAATATATTTTTTATTGTTTAATATTTATGTCATTTGTTTCAACATTTTAAAAATGAAATTGAGATTAAATTGGTAAAATATTTTAATCTTTATTTTCAAAAAAATCATTTATTGTGTTGGTTATATTTTTTTATACACCTCTCATTTTATTAATAAACTTCAATATTAAAAAGTCATTGTCATATTTGAATTTATTCAACTAGAAGTTGCCCCGAAGGTGCAAAGAAGGCAAGAGAAATTATATTTTTATTTTGGAAATCATATCTAGTAAGTGTGTAATTTTCATTTGTAGACTTTATTACCTTTTTATGTGTTATCTTGTGATAGACTAAATTTATCCTTTGATATGAAAACATAATTCTATTATCAATACACAACAAATCACACACAATGCAAAAATTCAAATAATATTAATGAATTTGAAACTCAATCATGTAGGTAAAATACAAAAATTATCACATCACTTAAATTCTCACATCATATTGTGCTTGTTAATTGTTTTATTTTCTTGTATGAGGTATATTCCCATTTTAATAAAAATTTATCCCACTACATTCCCTCCCACCTGGGATCGAAGCTCAAGTAAGTATCTTTTCTCTTTAGTTTTGAGATGAATGAATGGAGCAATTCAATCTGTAAGCTCATTTGATTCAATTTAACATGAGGCCTTCAAATTTTTCATTGGCATGTATAACTATCATATCACATAATTACACCCTTGTGAGAGATATATCTAGGCTATTTCACTCTTGGATACAAAATGAGATCAACCCTAGGCTATGGGTACCCTGTGATGGGGTTAAACCTCTAGAGAAGGTTGGTTCCTCTTGGTAGTTCACCTAAACTATTGATTCTATTTGGAAAAGCGATATAAGGGTTAAAATGGATGTGTAAAAAGATAATAAGTTGATGTACCAAACATAAATACACTCCAAATTGCATAAAACTAACACCAAGTTAGTTCATAGATAATCCTCACTCACACAATCTCTTAAATTAGCCATTTTGCATCAATATTTCTAAAACTAGGACCACTACTCAAGAGGTGAAGTATGGAGGAGTATGAAACTCTCACTATAACTTAACTAATGACTAAAATGCTCAAATTTTAGACCTGAAACAATGGTGGAAAATATATAAAAAGGTAAGAAAGATGGACAATTACCAAGGAAAGATACCATTCCACAAAGAAATCATACACAAACTAACCATATAACTAGATGTAGGTAAAATATAGGAAAAAATGATGTCTTGTTACTTCAAAAGGATATTTTTATAAAAAATTGATATGGTTTTGCCTTGTTAAAATGAGAGTTTCCTTTATAAATGGGGAAGAAAAGGGAGATATAGGAGAGAAAGGGAATAGAGAGGAGAAGAAAACTATTATAATTCAATAAATTTCCCACAACCACTTTTCATGGAGTATAAATAACATTTGGATTAGTTAAGAACTAACATTCTCTCAAAAATTTAACTTTCAAAGGTCCAAACAGTCTTCAATCCTTGTCAATTACCTAAAAAGGCACTGGAAGAAAAAAAAACATTTGAGGAGGAAAATTCCACACTCCACCAACATGAAGAAATTTCATAAAATACTATAAACCTAATTGAATTCTCCAACTTACTCTTCCAAACTCTAAACTCTCCCACTTGCACTTATACACCCCATTCCACTTGGCTTCTAGAAGGACATGACATGATGGTTAGTGATCTTGGCACTTTATGCTTAACTGACCTTGAAGGTTATCTTTTGGTGTTCACTTTTATATTTTATATTTTACCTTCACCCATGTTTTCTCATTGAAATTAAAAATTACTCCATGAAACTTGAAAATATCTTGGACACCATTAATTGAGGGCTCCATGTTTGAGCCATTTTAAACCAGTTATGCAACACCCTATTCTAAGGCTATTCGTCAACATTAGGGCCACATTTTGACCTATATAATACTTATAAATATCCATACCATTACTATTAGGAAAAAAATATGTTTTATGGCACCTTTAAAACCTAAAGGAATGGTGGAAATCACCACTAAAACTCTAACCATTCACAAATTATTAAAAAAACATAGGTTTTTTACCGTTCAACTCAGCAAGGTGCCCTCAAAACCCCTAAAAATGGATAAAATTGTTATATAATAGTTATTAAAGTCTCTTTAGTCTTATTACATTCATTTATAGAATTTATCTCTTTGAAGACCTATAAAAATAATCATTTTGGGCCATTTTAGGCCTCTTAGGCACCCACACATGCCAACTTCTTATAAAAAATAGGTTTAATAGGATATTTATAGATTAATATATATGTTACAAGTGGTTCCCATGTTATTATTGTAAATTCCATGGACCTATGTTTCTAAAAACCCAAAACTTATCAAAAAGGCTCCTTTAGTAGCTCCAATAGGCTGACCTTCTTCACAATTGTTCATAAAATTTAGACCTCCATTATAGATCTTATTGGCATGAATATTTATCATAAATAACCATTAAACTTATTTAAAAATATTCTTCTTCCATGTAGAAGGTACACAAAGATACATATGTAAGAAGCTCACTTATGGGGTTTTGCATGCATTTTGGGCCTACTTAAAGTCTTAACTATTATTCATAAAGCTTAGGAATTTAACAAAAATAATTAAAAAATTAGTTTCAATTAAATATTTTTAATAAAAACATACTAAAATTATTTATCGCAAATCCCTACGTAGTGAAAGATACGAGCATCTAAAGAGGGGGATTAAACTAGGTGTCTTAGGCCTAAAAAGTTAGGAATTATCCTTGAGAGTGAAAATAATTTTTCATTATTCCTAATTACTTGAAACACATCATTCATGTCTTGATTCATCTCATATTACCTCAATAATGTGTCATCTTTCACTGATAATGTTTGAATGTGCCTTCATATGGGATAGGCCTTTTAAGCCTTGAGACTAGCTTCTACACTCAAAATTGAGTTTTAGAGCTTTAATCGCCTATAGTGGTATATTAGGTATTAAAAAAATTCACCTTAATTTACATAACTTTTTACCTTCTTTTGATTCTGAATTTTCACCTGGTCTTTATGGTCTCTCAAGACTGCATGTGGGAATGGTTGTTGTTTGTTTGTTTTATCCCTCAAGGGCATGGTTTTAATTGTAATAAGAGTGTAATCACATCTAAATATGTTTATAAAGACTTATAAACACATATTTATTATTTTTAAACACTTTCATGAGGTTAAAAACTCTTCACCAACTTGTAGACTTCAAAAATGTTTCCTAGCTCTAATGGTGGTTGCCACTAGACATGTGGGTGCCTATCACAAAAAAGTGGATAATTAATCTCTTATATAGACTCAAAAAATATTTGAGATAGTTATAATGACTCATTAAAAATATCTCCACCATTTTTCATACTTGGATCTTGCATATTAAGGTTTGTAGGTGATTTTTACAAAAACTTACCAGTAGGCTACCAAAATTTTCAAGGAGAGTGCCTCAAGTTATTTTTCATGACAAATAGAAATAATACGGGGATATAATATGTTAAAATGAAATTATATAAAATAAATTAGTTCTTTAATCCATGTGTAGGTACCTCAAAACTTCAAACCCCTTCAAAAAGGTCCACTAGGCATTGATTGTGTCTAACTGTGGGTGTGTTTTCATGTTTTATATTGTATTTGAGTTAGAAAAATATTGAATATGATTTTTATATGTCATGAAACTCACCATTTAAATTATCTCATCCTTCATTGGTTACCTTATAGACCTATACAACCTATCTAATACCTCATTCCCTCAAGGAAACTCTACTATGGTTGTATGCCGATTGTGTTATAAATGATGTTTATGAGGTATAGAGGTGTTTACTATCTATTAAAAAATTATTTGGTTCTTAAAGGACTCCTCATATCAATTTAACCTTCTACTCATCTCCTTCTTAGTGCAATTTCTCCTCATTCAATATTCCTAAGCCTTACATAGTCCTAATTCCATAAAACAAACCTATGTAGTACTTTTATGAGTTGGCATTGATTAAGTGATCTTGATGAAGGATTGGATATGTCTACTTGTCACTTGAATTGAATAAGAGACCTCAAAATATTAACCTTGAATGGAAAGGTCTTGAGCTTCACTTTGAGAGTAAGTGGGTTTATGAGAGGAAATGACCACCTTGTATTGCTATAGGTGGTCATTTTATGAATGCTATTTTGATTATAAACTTTCCTAAGAACACTTTTCATGATCCATTGATCTATTTCACACTTGTTTTTTCCTATGAATGGCATTCAAGATATGAAACTCTTCATCCTTCCCTTTTGTTATCATACATTTTTAACATGATGTGATAGGCCTGACTTTTCATGGTTATAGGTGGACATTGTTAAGGTAAATGACTGTAGATTTATTTGATAATTTTTTTCATAATGTATGACTTCATTTTGATATTTATTAATCCATTTCACACCCTTAGTTCCGTATGAAACTTCCATGTGACATATGACCTCTTCATTAGACCACTCTCCATGAATCCTCTTTGCATTGGAGCTAAGTTAGTGTTGAGGAGGTTGTAGATGACTGCTCATTTCATTTGGCTCAAGACCTTATTATCACATACTTAAGTTGGCCTCAGTACTAAAGGTTGATTGGAAATCCAATTAGCCTCATGGAATCTTAAACATTCTTTCCACCCTCCATTAGGTTTAATACTGAGTCTACCCAAAAGACAAGCTTGTAGGTTCCTTGGACTAGGTTTGAGCTTGCTAGGAGGGAGTTAAGATGGTAGAGACCCATTTATTAAGTATAAAAACCCTAACTTTGAAACCACTACTAAACCATGCCTTCTAGACAGTCTATTCCACTATTATGCCTCCTAGACAATCCATTCCCAAATGATATGGGGTATACCTTGAGACAATAATATAGATGGAAAACCAATTCATATATTAGTTTTACATAAGGTCATTCTATATTCACCTCGATCATAGAGTTGAAGGAGTTTTAAAATCTTTAAAAACTTTCACTATCTTATCCTATGATCAAGACACACAACCCTCTTGAAAAGGTAGTTTGGATGTAAATTAGCATGACTATAGTGTCCTTTGACTATATGTACACATTAGGATCACCATGTTAGAGTGTGTGGATGTGGGAACCTAGGTACACATGATATTAATACTTATTCTTGAAACCTTGATGTTCATCCCTTCTTAGATCTATCACTAACTTTTCTCATCTTATATCGAGGCCTTCCTCTACTTCATGTCACTCTCTATGCCAATGAAGGATTTTTCTAGTGAGTAATAAGCCCTTGTACATATTGAGTACAATTTTTAGGCTTTAAATATGGTTTTATATCCCTTAGGTCACTCCAATTCTCTCACTCTCCATTCAAAACCTCCTTAAATTCCACTACAACCTTTGTAGACTTTTATTAGTGACTTTGAAATGCAATAAATGCACATGTATAGACTGTGTGGACTCCATTCTAACTAGAGGTTTTCATTCATGGTTCATAATCCAACTTTGACCTTTACACCATCATGCTCTAACCACTTCCATGGATTCTATAATTCATTTTTTTTATCTTAGGTCCACTCTACATGCATAGTCAATTTTAAACCCAATGGTTTGATTTTTTAGAAGTAACAACTATTTCTTGAAGACAAAAAATGATAGTCTCTAGCCCATCATAGTCCATTACAGAAGGTTTGGAGGCTTGTAACTTGAAACTGGGATCTCCTCAAGACATAAAATCTTAAATGGACCTTATTGGAACTGTATAAAACATCTCCATATAAAACTTGGACCAAATTTGACCTCACAAGTATAACTAAAAATTGTATAAAATTCCTAGTTTGGGTGGTTTTCCAAGACATCCAATGATGGTTTTGGCTCTCCTAGCTAGAATGGTGCATTTTTATCTCTCTCCAATGATCGACTAGAGATACCAAAATCTTACCAAGACACCCATAGATTCCTAAAAAAAAAATTCTTTCCCTAAAATAGCTACACATATTCCACAAGACTTCCAATAATTAGGAAATGTCTCCAACTCCTCTACTACCTCTGTTCCTCATGCTTAGGGTTCTTGGCTCAAAATCCTAGTTTGACCCTACCTCATAGTTTTGGTATTTTAATCCTAAAACAAATTCTTGATAAAATCTCAAAAATCCCCTTAGGTATATAACAAACCCCTTTTAGTTCATTGACAACCTAAAATGGCCATCAAATGATCTCTTAGCCTCTTAAGCATTGATTGCTCCATTAGCCACATAGGTAGTCTTAGCATGATTAGTTATAGGTTGACTATGATGTTTTCCAAATTTTTATATAATTATTTAGGTGATGTGGGTGTGGATTAGGTCTATAGGCACCTTGATAAAATCTCTTTCTGCTTTGTACAAACACAACAAACCCATATTCTTTTTTCCTTACACAAACTATCCTCTATAACTCTAGTTTTATATAGCTTATATCTAAACCCTGAGCACAAGTCTTCTATAGATAAAAACAAATTATTTTATTGGTTTTATATATAATCATTATATTCAACCTAGTCACAAACCCTTGAAACTCTTTTCTCTTGCATCAACAACCTTGAGTCCACCCATGATTCATACTACTATCCAAGCCAAAAAGATGGCTACAAGTGCATATTTAGGGTTATTAGGACTATAATATTGTATCAAGGAACCTATTTTATATCTTTCTAGTGTTTTATTCCCTTTTAGTCTCCTTTTAGTGTCTTTATTAAACAACACCTTCAACCTTGTTTCCCACCTTTTATTCTTGTCATAATTAATCACCATATAAGCCAACACAGTCAAGGATAAGTCACTGTGTGTATTAAAATTTGAATGATGTGAAGAAATAATAATTTTTACATCGTTCATGATTTTGGTCATACTTATAAATTGATATATTTTACCATAGTTCATTAAGGCATGTTATAACCTTTTTGTCATTATGACACCTTCTTACATTAGATGTAGGTGTGTAACCTGTCTAGTAGGGACTAACATAGTGTATCATTTGTGGAGTGAAGAAACCTATTAGAAAACATAATCATCATGCTTATTCTTTTAGTTGTATCTACTTATATAAATTAAACCCCACTACCTTCTTTACTTACTTTTCTACCAAGACATCTTTCCACTATATGCTCCATACCAAAAACTCATGACACTTTATCTCCATCTAAAACAATGTAATATATGGTTGTAGGTATACTTTTTAAATCTCTAGTCCTATAATAGTTTCATAATATCATTCACTCACATTTAATACACCATTTATAAAAAATTTAAGTCCTTCATGAGGGTTGCATAGACCTACCTTGAGTTCAAAGTTTGACACCCACCAATGCTATTACCTGATCCCCGAAAAGATGGTTTTAGGTCATCATTTTGATTGTGTTTGGGAATTACTCGTGACTTCACTTGGTTTGAAAGTGGCATAAAAACTCCTATAAGTTTGGTGATATCAACACCTCCCATCACTAACACTTCTTTCAATGTGATATAGAACCCAACACAAACATTTTCATCTTCCTCATACCCTATATGCTACTATACATATTGTGGTAGAGTACAACATGATATGAGAAGTGTTTAATCCTTGATGAAGATCTATGATGTGCATGAGAGTTTGAGACTTGATTAATTCACTATCTAGACATTGTCTACTCACCAAGATCCTAGTTGTCAAAATACTCCTTTGCTATGGTCATCCTTAAGAGGATCTTCTATCCTCAATTGTACATGTTGTTTTTCACCATTGGACAAAATGAGGGTAAAGAGAAAGTTTGCTACAACAATTAATTTTTTTTTAAGATTCTCCTCAAACCCCTTAACATCCAAATTTTATAAGAGGAACACCCATTTTATCACAAGGCTTATTGAATGGGGTGAAGAAAAAGATCAGTTTTACCTTAATTTGCATAAAACTACATTAGTTTCTCTGAATAAGGTAGATTTATCATATTTATGACAAAATTTAGCAACCTTCAAAACATTTTATTCTTTTATTTAAATTCCCTCATTAGATTAAAGCATGATATAACCTCAAATCTTGTTCTATAAACCTTGGGCTATCTCATGAAACAAACCATATTATCACAAGGCTTTTTGAATGCAGTGAAGAAAAAAGTCACCTCTACCTTAATTTTCACAAAACTACCTTAGTTTCTCTAAATAAGGCAAATTTATCATGTTTATGACATAATTTATCAACCTTCAAAACATTTTATTATTTGATTTCAATTCTCTCCTTGGGTTAAATCATGATATACCCTCAAATTGTGTTTTATAAACATTGTGTTGTCTCATGAAACAAACCATTTCCCCTTCAGAACTCTGATAATCTCCTTGTTTGTTCTAGATGGTCATTTAACCTTAACATCTACCAAGGATTTCATGAAGGTGTTCACTTGATCTATCCATATAGTTTTCAATGACGATAGGATGATGTATAGGGGTAAATTGAGTGATCTCAATATTCACATATAATTATTTCCAGCCCCATGCTCATACATATAGGTTAGACTTGCTCACAAAGATCTAGAGATTAGGGTACACTACTAGACCTCAAACTGTTCTTTGACACCTTGAGAGAGTAAGGCTCTTTGAACCTAATTTGAACTACCTTTAAATACTAAATTAGACTTCTTTGGGAACTTTGAGAGACTATGATAATTAGCACATCACTCTAAACCATTCAAACACTAGAAATTGATATCTACAATTGTACCTTGTTGAAGATATTGAAACACCAAAGCTATTTCAAAGGAGAATATGATCAATATAGAGAATTATGAATATTTTCTTGGATAAATGAGGTATGGAGTGAAAATAAATATTTAATTGAGAACTGATGATGATGAATTCACTTGCTTTATAGCCTCGGTCCTACTCCAAAACATCAATATAAATTGTTCACAAGGTCAACATAAGAAACATGTTTTATATCATAAGTACCTTTTTGTAAGGAGTTATATGATGAAACTAATTTAGATAGGTCATATTTAATGCTTAAATAACTACCATAAAACCATTATTCCTAGTTGAGGTATAGAATCTAGGAGATAGAAATAAACCTGTACCCTATCTAGATGAATAGGTCATCTAGACACCCCTGCATTATCAATGATTGTTTATAAATATGGGAAGATGAACCATAATACCAATGAAAAAAAGTGAAAGTAAGTTAGGGTTTATAAAACTCTAAAACATATTATGACCCAAATCTCTCTTTCCTGACCATATTGAATGAAAATTCAAGGCTTGATTTAATAATTTTGGGAATATTAGAGTCCTATTCCTAGTTTAGTTAAGGGTCTGAGTTAGTTAAATCAATAAAAAATATTTTAATATTTAAGCCACTAATTTGTATAAACTAATTTTAAATTTAAATTTTCTAAAAATAGTAATGAATGTAAATAAAATATGACAGCTATAAATTGATTGAGACAATTGTTGCAAGGTCTAAAATTCACTAGTAGGACTAGGAAACTATTACAAATTAGTATCTATCCTTCATTTTATGAAAGGATAGGAGCACTAAAATAGGACACCTTGGGGTCTAGTGCTATAGTCTTCTTTTGTTGCTATTGTCTAGGAGACCTCAAGTTTCTATGTTTTGCTCATTATGTCTATATGATCTTTCCTATCAAATTTTGACTGTTGGATGTCCACAAAACTCCTTATAGATATGATTTAGTTTTCAAACCTTAAACTCAATTATGCTTTGAAAAACATTGGAAAAGAGTGGGGTTTAGTGTGTGTTAGATATAATGATCATGTGTATACACCCCTTGTGTGGGCACATTGCCTACATACCAATACTCCCAATAGGCATCAAGCCATATTTAGTTCTTCCACTTGATGTGATTTGTGTAATTATGTGTTTAACAATGCAAAATTCTAAAACTAGGTGTGCTTTATGTGGGTAGGTACTAGTGTAAGGATTTAGATGTTCTTGTCGATGTATTGGATGGCTATATGTAGAGAATAAGGAAATTTACCTAAGCAGTCTTGATTGTATTTTTGTTTGCTTTGTGATATTTTCTAACCTCCTTTAAATAAACTTTGAATGCGATTTTATAGGGATGTGTTTGTCTAGGTTCAAATGTATTCATGTTAGGCTAATAAAAAATAATAGGGATCATTAGGAAATGACCATTGGAGGTAAAAAATCACTTGGATAAGATCACTAGAAATAGACACCCTAGGGTCTAGCACTGTAGTCCAATTTGGGTGATATAGTATTAAAGGAATATGACATAGGGGATGAAATCATCACTGGAAATGCTACCTAGAGGATGTGGAATCACTGTTTGGAAGGATATAGATGACTGAGAATTAGTGAAAAGATGCCTATGAGGGTCATGAGAGAAATAAAGAGGGACATATGGGTTGGGTATCACAAGACACACTCAAGTTACCAATTTTCACAAGACACACTCAAATGATCATTTGAAGAGGGGTCTTGAACTAGGTGTCTTAGGACTAAAAAATTCAAAAATCTAATTGAGAGTGAAAATAATTTTTAATTGTTCCAAATTTTTTTAAAAACCTCATTAATTACATTAAACATATCATCATACCTTAATAAGGTTTCATCTTGCATTGATAGGGTCAGAATGTGCCATCATATGGTGTAGGCCTTATAGGCATTAAGACTAGCTTCTAGGCTTAAAACTGAGTTTCAGTTCTTGAATCACTTTTAAGAGTAAATTAGGGATTAAAAACACTATTTAAACTTAATTTAAATCCCTTTTTAACTCCTTTTTATTCTCAAGTTTCACTTTGTCTTCATGGTCTCTTAAGACTACCAATGGGAATGGATGCCTGCCTCCTTGTTTTATCCGTCAAGGGCATGGTTTACATTAAAACCAAAGTGTGAGAAAATTAAAATATGTATATAAATAATTAAAAACACCTCATTATTATTGTTAAACACTTCCATTATTTTAAAATTTCTCCTCTAATGAATATACTTCCTAGCTCCAATGGTGGTTACCAATAGACATGTGGGTGACTATCACAAAATAGAAGATAGTTATTCTCTTATTTATATCCATAAAATATTTTATATATTTATAATTAATCATTAAAAACATCTCCACTAATGTTCATACTTGGATCTTGCATATTAAGGTTTGTACGTGATTTTTACCAAAACTTACCAGTAGGTTACCAAAATTTTCATGGAGAGTGTCCCAGGTTTAAGATAAGAAAAGTATATTTCCCTTATTTTTTATTCCAAATATAAATAATATTAGGATATAATTGGTCATAGGGACCCTCTATATAAATTTTTTAGCTCTTGAATCCATTTGTATGTGGTTAAGAACTTCAAAACCCTTCAAAAAGGTCCACTAGGCATTGACTTTGTCTGACTATGTGTGTGTTTTCATGTTTCATTTTGTATTTGAGTTAGAAAATTCTTATATATTATTTGTAATTCTCATTAAAATCCCAATTTTAATGGTATTATCCTTCATTGGTTATGTTTCAGACCTGTTCAACCTATCTCAGACCTCATCCACTCAAGAAAATTCTACTATGAGTATATGCCAACAATGACGTAGATGATGTTTTTGAGGTGTATATTTGTTTAGTATCTATTACACAATGATTGGGTTATTTTAATAATCCTCATATCCCTTTAAAAAATCTTCTCATCTCCTTCTTACTATATTTTCACCTCAAGCAATATTCCTAAGCCTTACACAGTTCTAGTTTTATACAACAAACCTATGTAATATTTTCATGACCTAGAAGTGGTTTAGTGGTCTTGATAAAGACTTAAAGATTTAAACTTCTGACTTTAATTGCATAGGATATCTCATAATATTAACCTTGAGTGTAAAGGTCTTGAATTTTTATTTGAGATTATGTGGGTTTATGAGAGGAGGTGACCACCTTGTATGGGTATAAGGGGTCATCTCATGAATGTTATCCTGACTGCAGCCTTGATTGGAAACCCTCTTTATGATCCAATGATCCATTTCAAACATGGATTTCCTATTAATGACATTCAATAGATGAAACTCTTCATTGGTTCCCTTTGTTATCATACCTTTGTAACTTGATGACATAGGCTTGGATTTTCATGGTTGTGGGTAGAGATTCTTAAGGTAAATGACTATAACTTTTGTTGATAACATTTTTCATAATATCTAACCTCATTCAGGTCTTTATTTTTCCAATTCACACTGTTATCTCCATATGAAACTTCCATGTGACATATTACCCCTTCATTACACCACTCTACATGAATCCTCTTTGCATTCGAGATAAGCTAATTTTGAGGAGGCTATAGATGAATGATCATTTCATTTGGGTTAAGAACCTATTATCCCATACATAAATTTGGCTTAAATCTTTAATTTTGACTAAAAATATAATTAGGCTCATGGTATCTTAAACATTCTTGCCACCCTCCATTACGTTTGAGACTGAGTCTTCCCAAGATATAGGCCTATAGGTGCCTTGAACATGGGTTGAGCTTGATAGGAGGGCATTAAGATGGTAAAGACACCTTTTAAGGTCCAAATATACCCATTTATTATGTAGAACACCTCTAACTTTTAAAACAATCTTAAAACATGCCTTTTAAACCATCTATTCCACTATTCTACCTCCTATATAGTCCATTCCCAAATGTTATGGGGTATACCTTGAGACAACCCTATATATGGAAAACCAATCCTTATATTATTTTTTCACAAGGTCATCATATAATCACCTTGATCAAAGAGTTCATCGATTTTAAAACTGCTAAAAAACATTTGGTATCTTATCCTATGATCAAGACACAAATCTCAATTGAAAATCTAGCTTGGATGTACCTTAGCATGACCATAGTGTACTTTGAATATATGTCCAGATTGGGATCACCACCTTACAGTGTACAGAGGTGGGAACATAGGTGAACACATGATATTCATACCTATTCTTGAAACTTGATGTTCATTACTTCTTGTACCTATCATTAACTTTGTTCATCCTTGTATCAAGGCCTTCTTCTACTTCATGTCAATCTCAGTGCCAATGAAGGATGGATGTAGGTGAGTATTAGGCCCTTGTATGGATTGAGTACAAGTGTTAGGATTTGAATTTGGTGCCAATAGACCACTTAGGTCACTCTAATGCTCTCACTTTCCCTCTAGAACCTCCTCAAGTTACACTATAACCTTTCTAGACTAACATTAGTGCCTTTTTTTTGTAATAAATTCACCTATAAAGACTTTGTGGACTCTATTACAATTATATGTTATCCTTCATGGTTTATACTCTAACTTTTATTTTTACACCATCTTGATCTAACCACTTTCATTGATTCTATAACATAAATTTTCTTTTGGGTGAACTTTTGATGCATAATTAGATTGAAACCCATGGTTAGATTTTTAAAAAACTAATGACTATTTACTGAAGACAAAAAAATGATGGTTTATGGTCAATCGTAGTCCATTACAGAAGGTTAGGAAGATTGTAACTTGAAAATGGTATCTCTTCAAGACATAAAATTTCCAAGGGACCTTCTGAAAACTATATAAAACATCTACATGGAAATCTTAGACCAAATTTTAACTCACATTTACACCTAATAAATTCACAAACTTCTTGGTCTATGATGGTCTCCATGATGTCCAATGATAGTCTAGCCTCTCTTAGCTAGAAAGGTTCATTTTTCTCTCTCAAATATCAACTAGAGATACTAGAACCTCACAAAGAAACCCATAGATGCCTCAAAATATTATCCTTTCCATCAAATACCTGCACACATTACACAAGACTTCCAATCATTAGAAAATATCTCCAACTCATCTACTACCTCCATTCCTCATATTTAGGGTTCTCGGCTCAGAATGCTTATTTGAACCTAGCTCATAGTTTTAGTTTTTTCATAATTAAATAAAGGCTTGATTAAAGTTAAAAAATTTACTTAGGCAAGTAACACACCCCTTTTAGTTCATTGACAACTTGAAATGGCCACCAAATGACATGTTAGTGTCTTACGCACTATTTGCTCCATTTGCCTCATATGCAGTCTTAACATTACTAGTTGTAGGTGGTCTATGATGATTTCTAGATTTGTAGATATTATTTTAGGTTATGATAGTGTGGATTAGGTCTATATGTAGTTGATCTGACTCCTTATCACTTTGTACAGACATACCAAACCCATCTTCTTTATTCCTTAGACAAACCTCCCTCCACAACTCTACCTTTATATAGCTTATATCCAAACACTGAGCATAGGTCTATTATAGATGAAAATGAATTCCTTAATTGGTTTATATATAATAATTATATTCACCCTAGTCACAAACCCTTCAAAATCTTTCCTCTTGCAGTAACAACCTTGAGTCCACCCTTGATTCATACTATTGTCCAAGCCAAAAATATGGTTGCAGGTGTATATTTAGGGTTCCTAAGACTACAATCTTGTATCAAGGAACATGCTTGAGATATTTTTATGTTTCGATCCCCTTCTAAAGGATCCTTTAACTGTCTTTCTTCAACAACACATTATTCCTTGTTTATCACCTTTTACCCTTGCCTTCATTACTCACCATATAAGCCAACACAGTCAAGAATAATTGTTTGTAAGTATGTATTAAAATTTACATGATATGAAGAAATATGAAATTTTTGCATGCCTCATAAATTCATTCATACTTCCAACTTGATATATTAAACCACTATGGGTTAAGGCATATTCTATAATTCTTTTTATTGTGACACCTTCTTGCATTGGTTGTAGGTGTGTAACCTACGTAGTAGGAACTAAGACAATATACCTTATGTGGAGTGAAGAAACCTATATGAATGCATAATAATAATAATACTTGTTATTTAAGTTGCATCAACTTATCTCAATTAGACCCAACCCCTTAATTTTCTTTCTTTTTTACCAAAACATCTTTCCACAATATAATTCATACCAAAATCTCATGACACTTTTTTTTCATGGCAAGCCATGTAATATATAGCTGTAGGTAAACACTTTTATGCTTTGAGCTTAGAATATTTTAAAAATATCCTTATCTCAACTTAAGTAAACCTTTTAAATAAACATTAAATCTTTCATATGGGCTCTACAGGCCTACCATGAGTTCAAAGTTTGATACCCACCAATATTACTGCTTGAGCCCCAAAAGGATGGTTGTAGGTCATCATTTTGACTATGTTTTAGACTATCTGAAATTGTGTTCTAGGGTTAAAGAATGATATATCCTCAAATTATGTTATATAAACCTTGAAATATCTCATTAAACAAACCATTTCCTCTTCATACATTTGATAATCTCCTTGTTCACTTTAGGTGATCATTTTGCCTTAACACCTACCAAGGTTTTCATGAAGGTGTTCACTTGATCTCTCCATGTAGTTTTTAGTAATTCTAGGATGATGTAGAGGTGTAAAATGAGTGATATAAATGTTCAAATATGATTATTACTATCCCCATGATCATACATATAGGTCATACTTACTCACCAAGATCTAAAGATGAAGGTACCCTACTAGACCTCAAAGTTTTCTTTGTAACCTTAAAAGAGGTAGGCTCCTTGAACATCATTTAAAATTCCTTACAAAAATAAAGTAGACTTATTTTTTCACTTTGAGATAGTATGATCATGATGACATAATATTAAACCATTCAAATAGTAGAAACTTATATCTACAGTTGTACCTTGTTGAAGATAATGAAACCCCAAAATACTATCAAAGGAGAATATGATCAATTTGGAGGCCTATGAATATTTGATTAGTTGAATGAGGTATGAAGTGAATTAAAGATTTAAATAAGAACCTATTAATATGAATTTACTTTATTGATAACCCTAGTCTTGATCTAAAACACCAATATAGAATGTTCATAAGGACAACATAACAACTAGGTTTTATGCCATAAGTACCTTCTTAGAAGGAGTTATCTAATGAAACCAATTATAATAGGTTATATTTGATCTTGAAATATCTGTAATAAAATCATACATACTAAATGAGTTATGATGTGAATAAATATTAAATAACTTGGACCTTTTCTAGATGAGCAGGCCATCTAGACACCCTTTCATTATTAATGAGTGTTCATAAAGATGGGGAGATGAAATAGACCACCAATGTCATAAAGTGGAATGTGATTAGGGATGTTTTATCAGTGATTAGGGATGAATAAAATGTATAAATATGTTTTTCAATACATTTAATGCATGTTAATGTTAGATATGGGTTTTGGAGGTTAGTGAATATGATAAAAATGTTGCTCAAAGTTGACTTGCCCAGCTTAGTAAGGTCTGTGTATAGTGAGGTCATGAGATTGGTCTGAAATACCAATATTGACATATGACAATGTCATATTTATGTATAATATTTTTATTATGATCTCAAAATATCATCCATATGCATCAAGAGTCTCTAAAAGTGTCCATACATGTGTTATAAGGTCAAAATCACTATGACTAGTCTTCAAGACAAGCTAGTAGTTCTCGGTAAGCAGGTGGCAGTGATGAGTTTGAGACTCTATGCATTGTTTTAATATATAAAATAAAAATATGGTTTTAATATATAAATTTTAAATCCTATCCATTATTTTCCATAAGTTTTGAATTCAAAATAATAGGGTGAAACATTGAAGCCAAAATGGCTTATCTAGCTAAGTGAGGTCTGAGAAAGAGAAGGTCAACATATTGGTCTACAATAACCAATAGTTAACATTAGAGATTATAATATTTTTATTTTGGGTTTTTATAAGTATGTTTTTGGATCATATTCATGCATTTTAAGTTCTTTTATGTGTTATTTCTAGTGTCATAAGTTCAAGTTTCTATAAGTATGTTTTGAGGCTAGTTGGCAGAACTGAATGAGCTATTTGCAGAGAAGTGTTTGAGCTCTTTTACCCTGAGTTGTGAAGCATAAAGCACATGTTGATGAACATACGGTATTTTATATTATATATATTTATTTTTTTCATGTTTATTTTTAAAAATTATGTTTTTGCTTTAGTTATTCAAGACAAACCTTCTAGGTATGTATAAGCCTAATTATGAATAGTGTTAATAGTGTGATGTAAGTGGTGGTTGCATCTAAAAAGTGTTATGGATACTATATGAACCTATAAAAGGTTTATTTTAATCAAATATTATATTTTACTTAAATTTTAGGTGTTTGAATATATTATAATGAAGGAAAAATGTAATGTGTGCTAAGTAGACCTAATGGGATTATGTCTCCATGAGAAGTAAAGATGAGATAATGCCCAATTGAGGTAGGACAGACCTAAAGGGAGTGAAAGTAAATTTTATCCATGTATATGAGATTTAATAAGATCCATTTCATGGATGAACTTAGAGGGTAAGAGTGTTTGTCTGAATAATAAGGATATGAACAAGAGACTTGTATAAATGCAAGGAAGTTTTAGGCCTATTTGTGTGAGTAGAGAGCAAGTGAAGAAAGTAACATATTAAAAACTAGAAGGAGGTATTTTAGATGATAAAAATAGTATATATAATATGTGATGAATAATTAATAGATTTTTTCTACATGAAAATGAAGGTCATGTGACCCAATCAAGTGAAGAAGAAAACTAATTGAGTGAATAAGCCTAGAAGGTAGTTTGAGAGAGATATAAGAGAGAGAATGGATGTAGGAGGAGATAATAATATATTTTATTAGAAAAAAGTGTTTTGAAGTTGATCAAGGGTTTTAGGTGGTTGAGTTGGACCTGGTTCATCTAGGGGTTGGTTTTTGTTTACCAGTTGGTGCTTGTTAAAGCCTAGCTGAGTTGGCCCTCAACTAGTTGGGGTTGGTGCTCTATGTGAAGTGGGTGTTTCAATAAATTTGGTGTTTGTCTTATAGGAATATAGTGAAATTTTAGATATCAGTGGGTTTTATTCCCCTTGAGGGTTTCCCACATATGCGACTTTTTCTTTTGCTTCATGCTTATGTGGATAGTTATTTGTGCTTGCTAGATAATATATGCTTATTTGAATGGTTAATGATAGCTTAAGTGAACTTGATAAGTTTTTGAAGAGTTATTCACCTCCCCTCTCAATAATTTTTCTTAAAACACATTATAATATAATATTATCTTTACTTTGAACATAATAATCATGCATATAACTCTAAAAAGTCTTATGAAATTTTATGAATATCACCTAATCCCAGAAAAATATTTAAGACACATCTTATTATATGATTATTGATGGTTATGGATGTCCAACATGAATAAATAAAATTTATAAATTGACTCTAAAATATCTGCTCATCTTCTTTGTTTAGCATATAGTATATAAATTTCAAGCCAACCAAGGGAAGATGTGAACCAAGGTCTATGAAATTAGTTTGTGATGGTTTCTCAATTAGGGTTATTTATAAATTTGTGAAGGTGCTTTTAAATTTGAAAATATTGGGCCATTATTGTTGTTTCTATTATAAAATTTTTACTCTATGTATTATATATATCTACGTGACTATAAATATTATATAATATATTTTTATACAAAAATATAAAAGTTGTAAATAATTTTTATATTTTAATATGAAAGGATAACATACACATTAACCATTTTGATTAATTATCAATTATCATGATTTTTTAATATTTTATAACGAATAATGGATTAATATTAATTAAAATAATAATATCACATTTGAAATATATATATATATATATATATATATATATATATATATATATATCCACCATTAAAAATAATGTATCAATATAATTAAGATATATCATTCAAAACTACACATAAAATATTCTTAAAAATCACTTTTAATTTAACACTTATATAATTATCAAATGCTTGGAAGAGTTTCACATATTTTTATAATCCTTATATTATTATAAAAACTTCACATTATATATAAAAATAATTGGCTTAGAAAATAAATGCACCCTTGAAAAAACATATTAATTTAATTTCATAAATAATTAGACATTTAATATATAATCATATAAATTTCAAACAAAATAAATATGGATTTAGAATTAGGAAGTATTATGTATCAATATAAATTTCACCGGATTCGAGACACTACTTTCAGACACATGTTATTATGTGATAACCAATGTTTCAAGAGTTTTAGAGTAGAAAGAGACAATGTGAACTAAGGATGTATCCATTCCATAATTTTTAATTGAAAGTTAAATAATGTTTATAAAATGTTTCAACATTCATTCACCAAATAGGAAGAGTTAATTTATGGAACTTGAGCCTCAACTTTTTGCTAGAGATCTAAGCCATATAGAGCATTGAAAATTTAGGAAGAAATAGTTCCTCCATTTTCACATTCACTTAATATAAATAATGTTAGTGCATAAAAAAGGATAATTTATACCTTTGGAAAATCCACATAATAAATCCAAAATTAGACAAAAATTAGTTATTATAATTTTTCATTTCTAGAAGAGTTAAATACGTAATTAGGTAAGATATACATTTATTTTATTAATGCTGAAGAAGGGGATTGCTTTGCCAGCATTTAATGAAGATTTTATTTTATGTCTCACATGGTAATCTAAGCATTGGGTCATAATTATACTTCCCACTTCACTTGACATAGATGTTGATTTAACAGAATCAAATGAGATGTTTCTAAGGAATTTAATATGAGAAACATGATTTCTAAGGAATTTTATTTCTTCTTCTTTGAAACCTGTTACTCAAAATTTACTTCTTCATCTTCATCATCTTAACCATCTTCTCCGTGGAACTCATATAAATTTGAAACATTAAATATTGGAGATATATCAAATTTTTTTGGTAAACTCACCTCATATGCATTATCATAATTATTTTTCACAATTCTACATGGTCTAATTTTTTTGTAATTTAACATATTGTATGTGCCTTTTGGAAATATGTCTTTTCTCATGTAAACTAGTACCAACACTCCTTATTCAAATACCTTGTATCTTCTTCTGACATCTTGTACTACTTTATATTTCTTATTAGTTTCCTACAAATTTTTTCTTACTCTTTTCAACTACTGGATAAACTTTGCATCATCACTAATTTGATAGGTGATTGGAAATTATACCAAACATCAAATATAAATATGATTTCTCCCATAAAATAAATAAAAAGGTGACTTTCCTATTGATCTATTCACTAAATTATTATATGCAAACTCAACTTGTGGTAAAGCCAAGTCCCATTACTTTGGTTTCTCTACAACTATGCATCTCAATAAATTTCTCAATCTCCTATTCATAACTTTCATCTATCCATCTATTTTTGGGTGATATACACTATTGCGTTATATCTTAGTACCCATATTCTTCCACAAATTCCTCTAAAAATAAATTAGAAATTTCATGTCCCTATCTCAAGTAGTACTTTTTGGATCACCATGTAATCTCATAATATCCATAAAAATTAATTATGCAACTCCAGTGGCATAATTCATTTTCTTACATGCAATGAAATGAACAATTTTAGAAAATCTGCCTAGAATAACAAAAATTGAATCATTATTTCTCTAAGTGTTTGGCAATATCAACACAAAATCCATAGTCAAATTTGTCCATGGCCCCCTTGTAATAGGTAATGGAATGTAAAGTCTAGTATTTTATGCATGTCCTTTAGACACATAACACATTATTCACCTTGAAACATACCTTGTCACATATCTCTTCATATTTTGTAAAAAATATTTTTCCTCCACCAAAACTATTATCTTCATCTTATTAAAATATCTAGACAAACCACCACTATGTAATTATCTTATTATATTATCTCGTACAGACCTAACTAGAATGCATAATTATTTCCCTTTGAAGAGATAACCTTATTTCATAAGACATTCATCATGAATAACATCTATCCTATGTGTTAGTGGATTCATTCACTTGTCAAATACCTTGTTAATATATGGATTAGTATCATATAATTTTTCAATAGATTTAAATCCAACTACTTTACCCACCATAGTAGTTAATAAATCTACCCTTTTGCTCAATGGATCATCTACCTAATTCTTTTTTCCTGATCTATGTTTCAACGTTAAAGTATACCCGTGCATGAAAGAAAACCACTTTGCATGCTTACTATTCAACTTATTTTGTGTATTCAAATACTTTAAAGCTTCATGATCTGCAAATAGGATAAAATCTTTAGGCACGAGGTAATGCCTCCAATGTCTTAGTACTTGTATAATTGCATGAATTTCAACATCATAATTAGAATAATTCATTCTTACCTCATTCAATTTCTCACTACAATATGTTATTGGCTTTCCTTCTTGACTCAATACAACACCAATTCCACCAAACAAATAATTGTAATCAACCTCAAATACTTTAATAAATTTTGATAATGATAAAATTGGCCTCTATGTAATCTCCTTCAAAAATTCAAAGATTTTTATGGCTACTCTAGTCCATGCAAATTCCTTCCCTCTTATGAAATCTATTATTGGTGCCACAATACTTCTAAAATTTTTAATAATTTTTTGTAAATTTTTTCTAAACCATGTAAACTTCTTACCTTTTTAATGATTTTTGGAATAGGCCACTCAACAATTGCCTTTGTCTTTTCTTCATCCATTTTCACACCATCAGCTAAAACTATAAATCCCAAAAGTACCAAACTATTTTACATAAAACTAAAATTATGCAAATTTTTGTACAAATTCTCATTTCTTAACAAATCTAGTACCATTCTCAAATGTTGTATGTTTTCTTATTTAGTCTTACCGAATATCAAAATATCATCAAAATAAACAACCATGAGCTTATCAATATATTCTTGTAGCACTGTATTCATGACCCTCATAAATGTGCTAGGGGAATTAGATAATCCTAATGGCATCACCATCCACTCATTTAAGCCATCCCTAGTATTGAATGCAGTTTTCCACTCATCTCCTTCATAAATTCAAATATGATAATAACCACTCCTTAAATCAATCTTGGTAAAATTCTTTGCTCTTGCAAGAACATCCATCATATCATCTAAATGAGGTATAAGAAACCTATACTTTATTGTAATTTTATTAATTTATCTACTAATCACACACATTCTCCATCCTTCATATTTGTTTAGAGTTAAAAAAGATGGTGTTGCATAAGGACTAGTACTCTCCCTTATCTCCTTATTTCTTAGTAGTACAGTAACGTATTTATTTAATTCTACATGTTCTATTGCAC
Organism: Torreya grandis; assembly: GCA_037957365.1. Lineage (NCBI taxonomy): Eukaryota > Viridiplantae > Streptophyta > Pinopsida > Cupressales > Taxaceae > Torreya > Torreya grandis. The sequence continues at coordinate 266,659 of JARHVA010003029.1, forward strand.
TCATCCTATAAGTTGGTTGATTATTTAGAGCTGATCTATAATCAAATCAATGTGATGGTGTATATCTCTCTTCGGTGCTAAAACATCTAATAACTCATCAAGCATAACATTTACATATTCTTTCAGCATTCTTTCTACTTCTATTGGTATTGGCATCATTTTTGTTTCTTCATTATTTGCTGCTAATGCATAACAACAACTTCTGATCTTCATATCTTGGATAAAATATTTAGTAGAGAGCATTCTTTCTATATTTTCTTCCTCTTTAAGAGGTAAGAAAACTACCTTTGTAACACCTTTCCAAAAATTATACGTGTTCTTTGCTCCATCAAGAATTACTTTCCTAGTAAATTACCACTAATCTTTCTAATAACACATGACATGCATATATTAGAATAACATCACACCATATTTCATCATTCTAACTATTTCTTATAGAAAACTTGATTAAGCACCCTTTATCTACTATAACTTAATTCCCTTTCTTAAACCATGAAATATGATAAAAAATAAGGATGCTTTTCACATTCTCAATCATTTCCTTACAAATCATATTTTTATAACTGCCACCATCTATAATTACTTTGCATACCTTTCCACCCAAAGTACATCTTGTTTAAAAAATATTTAATCGTGGCCATACATCACCACCTTCTTTATTCTACACTTATTCATTACCTAGAGCAATCATGGTTCTTCTCATCATGAGATTCTCTCCAGCATCTGCTGGTGCAACTTTAGTATTGTACTCTTCTATTTCAACCTCAATTAGATTTACTCTTAGGTGATCTTCTTACCTCCTTTCTTGATCTTGATAGTTTGGACACTCAAATACTTTGTACCCTTCTTATCCACATATATAACAAACATAATATCTATGTTGACTCAAAAACCATCATCTAAAACCACCATAACCTCATCCTCTCTGATATCCTTATCCTCTTTGTTGGTATTGAAACTCTTTACTGTTATGTTCTTGCATTTTTGTAGTACATGATGATTCATCTCTATTGGTATTAAACCCACCTATGGTGATATTAAACCCACCTCATCCATTATTTAGAGGGGATCCACCTCTACTTAGACCAACAGATATCATTCTAAAATTCTATATATTCTTTTTTCTTTTCCCTTCAAACCTAATTGATAATCCTCATCCATGCTAAGTATTCTATTCATGTTTAATTCATCTTAAATAGAAAATTTTGAACCATTTACACACCTTGTAACCATCTACACTTCTATTTATTCATGCTTCACTCCTATGGAAAGATTAAAAAATTCATCTGTATACTCTTGTATATTGTTATCTCTTTGCCTCAAATTTAAATTTTTTCTATATAGCATTTGTGTATAATCCACATGAATAAATTTCTCCCTCAACTTATTCTCCATTTTTTCCCATGAATTAATCTTCTTTTTACATTTTCTCTGTCTCTATTTTTGTAGTTGATCCCACCAAATCATTGCATGACCTTTCAATTTTATGCATGCAATATTTACCTTCTTGTCTTCCCTCATAGTATTCCACTTGAAGAACTTATCCATGTTATTAATCTAATCTATCAAATCCTCTAATTTCAAACTACCTCCATAATCTGGAACATCAACCCTGATTCCTTTATTTCTTCCTTCTAAAGTTTGACCCATCCTCTCTTCCAATGATGGTGGTTGCTCTTGCCATTCTTCTTCTTGTTAAACTTCTTCATCATGATCTGTGTCTTCCTCATCACCACTTTGTTTTATCTATTTATTGGTGATAGCCTATATTAATTATTAATTGTTAAACATACCTCTACAACTCTTGTATAGTCTCATTCATATGAATAACATCTCATCATCCTCTCACCATTCTTTACTCCTCCAAGATTCAAACTTGCTCTGATACCAGATAATGAACCTTAAAACTAACAAAACATAAAATTACCTATAAACCAAGATTCTAAATTAAAAAAATATTGATTTTTTTTAATGGGTTGAAATAATTACAAATGCAAACCATGCTTAAATAAGCCACAACCCATAAAGTAGAGTTGACATACAAAAATTCAAAAAATTTAAAATCTAAAAAAAATTATTTTTAGCAGTTGTTATTTATAGTAAGTTTTGCATTCAAGCATGTGTGGCTTTAAAAATTTACCAAAATAACCTAAATACTAAAATTATCCTATGGAATGAAATTCAACTTATGTTGACATCTGGTTCTAAAAACATACAATTTTTGAAAATAGAAAATTCTTTAAAAAATCAATAAATGTTAATTTCAGACCCTTAGATGATCATGTTTAGGCTCTAAAAATTATTTAAATCAACTCTAAGTGGATAGAGAGGCTTAGGAAAGAATCAAAATTTTTAATATAGTTATTTTGACATGTAGAAGAGCTCAAACTAAATTATGGGTCAAAAGTTATGGCCTTGAAAAAGTTAACCTATTTTTCCTACATGAACCTATGGATAAACATAACATAACGTGTAAATTTAAAAATAAATATTTAAAATTTTATCAATCTTGTTATTTAAATTGGACCTAATAAATGAAAACAAACTGAAAACTCTCACATATTAAACCCAACCATAAATCGTTAGTTGACCTAGATAACACAATTAAAAGAAACTCAACCAATGTTTCCTATAATTCTTTTTTTAAATACAATTTATTCCTATAGCTAAACTTTCACTCAACATGTAAATGGATTATTCAATATTTTTAATTAATCGAACATTATAATGTAAAATTGTTTAGATTGATTGTGCAACATGCTAAGAATATGTCTCATTAACTCATTTTTAAGCATTTGTGAAATTTTAAAATATTAAAAAGAAAATGAGAAAATAATCAAATGCTAAATGTTAGGATATTTTTCATTAGTTTTTAATGATCTTATACATTAAGTTTTACATAATTAATTTTGATAATTTGTTTTTTGATGATTAATTTATAAATAAATTTTAATTTTTAATTTAATCTAAGTTAAATTATTAGATTATTTGGTTTTAATTAGTGTATATATATATATATATATATATATATATATATATATATATATATATATATATATATATATATATATTTCTTATTTAAAAAATTGAAATATTAGATGGTTGGAGTGGTGCTAGTGAGAAAGGAGTAAAGTGAAGGAAAGCAATCAAAATGATGAAAGATGTGAAGAATGAAAAGAAGAACTGGAGGACTAGAAAAGTATTGATTGAATAGGACGTTTGAAAATTATTGTAAGAATTTTGGAGCATGTTAATGGTGAGTAAGAGCCAACACTTGAAAATATTATTAATTATAAACTTTTCAAAAAATTCATAATAGTTAATGACATCTCGATCAATAACTCCTTACTTGAGGAAATTCCTAATGTGGAAATCAACAAATGAATAATTAATAAATATGGAGTTCTTTTTCAAGAATGAGATTTTATCTTTAAATTCATTGGGGATTGCCCATGTTTGAATGCCCTTTCCCAATGAATGGGATTTAAATAGTCATTTTATGCTAGGGTGAATATTAAAATTCTATCACAGGGGTATGTTCAGGTATATTTTTTATAACCTAGGTAATAGGGATTTGATGTTTAGATGAGGCACATAATTTTTCACAACATAGGCCTTTTTCTTCACAGATGATTACCCAATTTCAAGCCAAAGAAATAATCTATCTAAAATGTTTTTATTTGGTTCAAATTATATAAGCTACCACGTAATATTGGCTTGAGGAAATTAGAAAGCTTTTTGCAAGAGAAAAAAGGCCCAGATTATGATTTTTTGATATTTTGGCACCTTTAGTGCTATAAGTTGCAATTAAAATTTTAAAAAATTCAATTGAAATAAAGTTATAGAACGGGTGGTGAATCTATCTAAATGTAGATTCACTAATCTGCCATATTTTGCAAGAAGAGGTTTCATGTTGATTGTGAAAATTAAAAAAATTATTGAATTTTCTATAAATTAAAAGGTGAATCCACAATAATATTTAACATTTTTGGAAAAAAATGTTGAATTTGATATTTGAAATAAGTGGAGGTTGTAGTAAATGAAATGACAATTCATACAATGATCTATATTTATATGAGCTTGTCTTAGTAAAATTTTAAAAAATGATCAATTATTAAAAGATTAAAAAGAATATTTTATTAACATCAAATATATGGGAAATAAATTCCTCACATTATGTAGGATTGTTACAAAGATTGAGAGATAAAATCAAAGAAATAACTTTTGACATTAGTATTCTCATGTGATTTGACTACACTAGGAATGATAGAATTAGAATTCTATTTTGTTATAATTCTATTAATATTTTCATAAAAGTTAAACAAACCAAAAAAGTTAATTAACATCACTAAATTAATTAACTTGGGTATCTTATTTTTTAATAGCCGTAAATTCAATACAATTAATTTAATTAGTCATATTAAAATAAAAAGATATTTATTTATTATAAAATTACAATCCATAAAAACTAGAATCCTAGGATTTTATTATCATAGGACTTCAGACTTCAAGACAAAAATGATATAATAATAATTATGCCATGCCCGCTTTATTTACACATTTTAAATTTCGTTGTCGAGATGCTATGAATTCACTTCTAAATTTTTTTTGGGCATATTCTATATTGATTCTTGTATATGTTGATCTTTAATGTTTTGTATATTCAAAATATGGGTAGCAATTTTATTCTAATCTCTCCCCAACATTCATAAGTGAATAAAATGATACAACATTTCGGTGGTTTATCTACACATTCATCAATGAATCATCTTCCCCACTCAATGAGAGGATGTTTTGGGAAAAAGGAAGATACTATTAACATTGATTATGTCTATATGGACATGGGAAGCATAATTAATTATGATGTTGCACCACACTTTTCATGAGGCTCATTCAAAATATAGGAGTAGTTAAGAAATTGGATATTATATTAATTCAACATTTATTTAGTAATGGGATAGATAAAGCTTTCTATGTGACTAATTCAATAATTCCTAGAACGTTTCCCATATATGGCACGATGTTTTGGGGTTCTGTTTCCTGGTTACCTTTAGGGAGTTAGAGGAAAGCTTATTCACATTAGTTTATTTTCTAGAGAATATTCAGAGTTATTTGGTGGAGGGTGGATATTTTAAGGGAAGATAATTTTTCAGTCTTAAATAAGAGTTCCTTTTAGTTTTCTCTTAAATCATTCTTACTTTTTTAGGACTTTTTTTAAGATTGAATGCGGTTACCAATGCAATTAAATATATGTTGATGGTAGTTGGGATAGAATATTATTATGTTGGTAATTATAATTATGACATTATCAAAATGGATATGGATTTGGATATATCATGAAATGGAAATGTGAACGTTCTTTAATTTGAGGTGGTTAGAAATTGTGAATTTTTTTATATATATATATATATATATATATATATATATATATATATATATATATATATATATATATTTTAAGAGTTTTTGTTGTATTTAATATATAAATGTTAGTCTATAAGTTACATTTAGATGATACTATTATCTTTTTTAAGAATTGTTTATAAAAAATATAAGTGTAATAATTAATTTAGATAATTTAATATAAAAAGGTAAGAGATCCTTTAACCTTATATAAATTGGAACATTTAAAAACATTAAATTATTTTTATTTATATAAATTGGAAGATTTATTTCCTATATAAATTGGATTGATGTTTTGTTTATATATAATACTTTTTTACAATACTATGCATATATTTTGAATGTTTGATAAAACAAAATCGTTAAAAAATCTTTCAATAAAAATATATGCATATAAAAAAACATATTTTTAATTATTCCATATAATCGAAGAAAAAACAACACAATCTCTTTCGAAGATATGATATTAATAATAGAAATAACTGGTTCTACTTTTATATTATTATAATTGCATCAAAAAAAGAAAACATAAAATTGAATAAATATCTATGAAACATTTGTTAAAACTATGGAGATTGTTTCAATTATCATGTAACTTAATGAAGTATTTTCTAATTTATATATAATTTTTTGAAACTACTATGACTTTAATTTGTTAAATTTGATTTTTATTTATTAGATTATTAAAATATTTCTCATGGCATGGTTGTAGTTTGTATAGTACATCTTTTAAATAATAAATAATTGATTATGCTTTTAAAATAGAGATTTTTTTTTTTTGAAACAATTCTATAAATGTCAATGTGAATGAGTTATAGAAAATATAGTTTAATATTGAAAAATGATTTTTCATTTTCATTTGTTATCATCGTAAATAATATGTTATATAGATTTGTTTATACTATAAATAAATATATATATACAATTTTCTCAAATTATTCTTATATTATAAAAATTAGCTATTAAATATAGTAAATACATCAACATTAAATGTTGCGAGAAAAAAGTTAAATAATTTTTTTATTATTTTCAACTCTTTATTTAATTTGTAAAAAAAATATTTTTAAATTAATATAAAATAAAATAAATTACTATTAAAATATGCAAATAAATTTTATTATTCTAAAACTTTGGAACCCAACATAAATTGAATAAATTTATTTTAAAATAAACAATTTCGTGATAAAAATATCTTCTCAACTTTGAATCTTGTAGAAGCATAAAATAAATAACTTAATATATTATGCAAGATAAAGATATTATTATTATTATTATTATTATTATTATTATTATTATTATTATTATTATTATTATTATTATTATTATTATTATTATTATTATTATTATCATCCTAGATTGTTTACAACTAGCATTCACCAAATCATATGAAACATACAACAAACTATGGGTTGTTACAAATACCGAGATTTTTTTATAATATCATTACACGTAGCATAACTAACGCAGGAATCAAAAAATCCTGCCACCGGAGGATCTTATGCAGATCTGTATGCTTTTAAGCTTTTCCTCAGAATAGGGTGTGCTTATAAAATGTGACAGAGATGAATCACTTACTTTATTATTCAACGTATCCTATCATTTCAAGCTTTTCCCTGCTTTTTCAATATCCGGACGCAAAATGACATCCTGCAGCAAGTAAACAAAAACGTTAAGTGGCAGTCACACAAGCCATCAAAAACATGAAAATACTTTTAACAAAAAATAAATGTAGAAGCATCCTTTAATAGAACAGTTAATATCATAGATTGAATAACAAGAGACCAAATGTGCAGCGAATACGCTACCTTATTCGGTACTTTACAGAGCAGCTAGTATGGAGGAGGGCGAGACTTGTAAGAGTAGTGATGCGTAGGTGGTGGGTGCAATGGGGACTTAGAGTGGGGAGGTGGATAGGCTGCGGCCTTTGGAGGGGAAGGAGTTACAACAGGAGTGTGAGGGGGCTTCACTTCCACATTCGGAGGAGGGGGGGATTTGTATTCGTAAGGTGGTGTCTTTGGTAGTTTTTCATGGTGGGTAGGTGGAGATGTTTTATGGGGAGTGTAAACTGGTGATGGAGGAGGAGAGGATGATTTGGGTGGAGTGTAAACTGCTGTAGGATGATGTGGAGGAGTGGTTGGATTGGGTTTAGGAGGAGAAATACTTGGAACAGGTGGAGGAGGTGGGGATTTGTGAATGTAATGAGGAGGAGATACAGGCTTTGGAGGAGGACTAGTATGGAGTGGTGGTGGCTTCACTACAACAGGAGGCTTGGGAACTGGTGATGTCAGGTGGACCGGTGGTGGAGGAGACTTGTGGTGGTACGGTTTTGGAGGAGGAATATTATCATGGTATGTGGCATCTGAGGGTATTGCAGCCCAAATGCAGGCTGCAATCAAAATCACGAACACATTGCGAAAGAAGCTCAAATTTCTTGAAAAGACCATCTTTCCTGCAATCAGATTCAAGATTTATGTGCAACCTGTGTATTTATAGTAATTGGAAGGTTAAAGTAGGCTTGTACATCTACTTCTGTTGACTATGGGGAAATCCTATTTTACACTTCATTGAAAAAGCACTGCATTTTTCCATCTGTAACTAACCATATGAGCAAGTGAATTGTTGTAAATTATTATTTGCAATACCGACAAATAAATTTCAAAATTTTACAGCAGTTGTGCTGCACGGATTTTTGAAACACCGACGTTCCAACTCCGATTAGAAAATAGTTGTGAACTCTCTCGGTGTCTAAAATATTTTTGGAACACCGACGCTCCAACTCCGATTAAAAAATATTTGTGAACCGTGTCGGTGTCTAAATCTACTCCTATTGACTCTAGAATTATGCTTGTAATCCAGAAGCACGCCAAATTTGACTCTTGAAATCCCACTAAATTGTTCCTCAACTCCAAACTCTTCAATTTACCCCGTTGTGATTGCTATACAAGTCGGCATATTTTTATGCTTCGTAGTACATTTGTAAATAGATTTAAAATTATGGGCAAATCAACCGTGCTGACTTCAATATTATATTGGCAGAGGTAAATGGCGGGATAATACCTAATGGTTAAGTCTCCTTATATCGTCTTTAAGCATTTGTGAAATTTTCAAATATCTAAGAGAAAACGAGAAAGCAATCCTATGCTAAATTTATAAATTGTATTTCGATGATTAATTTAAAATATTTTTTAAAATAATTAAAAAAACAAATCATTAATTTATATAAATATTGACCCCTCTCTCTCTCTATATATATATATATATGTTTTTCATTTATTAAAAAAAAATATTAGAGGGTTAGAATAGAGGAAGTGAGGAAGGAGTAAAATGACGGAAAGCAATCTGAATGATGAGAAAAGCAAAGAATGATAAGATGAACTACAAGACCAACAAACCTTAAAGTGAATAGGAAGGGAAAATACTATTGTAAGAAGTTTGGAGCATGTTAATGGTGAGTAAGAGCCAATGCTTTCAAATAGCTTGAGTTATAAACTCACCAAAGAAATCGAATCAAATTTTAACATTTAGATCAATACTTCTTTACTAGAGCAAATTCTCATGAAACATAACCATGAAATATGGGTTGGTGGTTCAATTCTCTAACTCGATTCCTAGTGTCGAAATCAACAATCAAATAATTGATTAATATGGAGGTGTTTCTAAGGAGTGAACTTTAATCTAAAAATTCATTAGTGCTTAGGTGAGCTTGTATGCCCTTGGACAATGAATAGGGCTTAACTGTTCATTTTATGCTAGGGTGAATAATAAAATTCTATCACAAGTTTACTTTCACACAATTTTTTGAAACCTAAGTGATAAGGATTTGATGTTTAGAGGAGGGGTGTGGTTTTTTCAAAACATGTCTTTTTCTACACAACTAGTCCTATAATTTCAACCCAAAAGGAGAATTTATTTTAAATTTTTGTTTATGGATTAGATTATATAGGCTCCCTCATAATATTGTCTTGACGAATTTCCAAATATTTGTGCATGAAAAATTGTGTCTAGATTAAGATTTTTGGCCTTTTCAGTGCATTTAGTGCCACAATATCCATATAATTATAATAATTTAAACTAAACTAAATAAATAAATAAATAAAACCTCGAAAACTAAAGTTATAGAATGGGTATTGTATCTATTTAGAACTAGATTCACTAGTCTGCATTATCCAACAAGAATGGATTTCATACTGCTTGTAACAAAAAAACTTGTGAAATTTTCTATAGATGAAAAGGTAAATTTATAATAATATTTATATTTTCTGAAAAAAATGGAGAATTTAATATTTAAAATAAATGAAAGTTTCAAGAAAAGAAATGAAAGCTCATATAATGATCAATATTTATAAGAGCTTGGCTGAACTAAATGTTAAAATATGGTCAACTATTAAAGGATTAAAAAGTATATTTTTTAGTATGTGGGAATTAAGTTCTTCACATTATGTGAGGAATGTTGTAAATTTTGAGGGATGAGATCAAGATAATAACTTACACCAATAATATCTTTGTGTGATGTGATTGCATTAGAAATGATATATTTAGAATAATTTTGTGCTATAATTATTTCATTGTCTTCTTAAAAGTTAAACAAGCATTATAAAATATAAATGAGCATAATTAAACTATTCTTGGCCTGAGTATATTGTTGTTGAGTAGCCTTAAATTAAATAAAAATATTTTGATGTAAATCATATTTTAAAAACTCTATATTCATTTATTATATGATTACAATCCATGGGAATTGAGATCCTATGATTTCTTTGTTGCTATGTTATGACCACTAAGGGACTTATAGCTTCAAGGAAAAATATTTTGTTCCATTGGAAATGATATAATAACAATTATGGCATGTCAATTTTATTTACACATATTTTGAATTTGGTTATTGGGGACACTATGAATTCATTCTGTAATTTATATATTATATACATAAAAAAAAAATCCTCAAAATTTTCAATGTTCAAAACAAATTAACAGTTTATAAAGACCTCAAATTATGGAACCCTCACAATTAAATTTCATGGCATGCCCAAATCCACATATATTTTAATTATTTTATGATTGAAATGATGGACATAATAATATTCTATCCTAACTACCTTCAGAATATATTGAATTGTATTGGTATCCATGTTGATCCTAAAATGCTCCCAAAAGAGTGAGTGATTTGGAGAAAAACCAAAGAGATCATACTTAAGACTATAATTTTTTCTTCCCAAAAATGCCCACTGTGCACCAAGTAACTTTGAATATTATACCAAATAAATAAAATAATGAGAATATTGTTTCCTCTAATTCCTTGAAGGTACGTATGGAAAATGAACCCCAAAACTCCATGCCATTTATGAGAAACATTCTTGGAATTATCGAATTACTCACATTGAAAGCTTCATCTATCTCATTGCTAAGTGTAGGCTGAAATAATATAGTATCGAATTTCTTAACTAGTATTTTGAGGTTGCTCATAAGTATGATCAAACATCATTATAAATTATGTCCCTCATGTCCATTTAGACATAATCAATGCTGATAATATCTTTCTTTCCATAAAAGCATCCCTTAACTGAGTGAAGAAGATCCTTTATTGATGAATGTCATAGATAGGTGACTAAAACATGGTCTCATTTTATTCCATTACACAAAAACATGAAGAAATTACAGTCAAATTGATATCTATCGCTCAAATATACATAAAACCAACGATCAACACATATAAGAAGCAATATTGACTATGCCAAGAAAATTTATGAGTGAATTCATAGTGTCGCTACCAACCAAATTCAAAAGACATGTAAATAAATTTGACATTTCATAATTTTGATTATAACATTTCCAATAGAACAAAATATTTTTCCTTGAAGCTATACATCCCTTAGCAGTCAAGTCACAGGAGGATAGAAATCTTAGAATCGTAGTTCCCATCGATTGTAATCTTATAATAAATGAATATGGATTTTTTAATATATAATTCCGAACAAAACATTTCTATTGAATTTAAGGTTACTCAACAACAATATACTCAAGCCATATATAGTTTAATTATACTCATTTATTTTTTATAAAGCTTGTTTAATTTTTTTAATATATTAGAATAATTATGACATGGAATTATTATAAATATATCATTCTTGGTGCCATCACATCACACAAGGATATTATTGGTGTAAGTTATTGTCTTCATCTCATTGCTCAAAATTTACAACATTCCTCAGTTAATATGAGGAAATTAGTTCTCACATATTTGGTGCTAAAACAATTCTCTCTAATCTTTTAATTATTAATCATTTTTTTACATTTAGTTAAGCCAAGATCTTATAAATATTGATCATTATATGAGTTTTCATTTCCTTTATTGAAACCTTCATTTTAAATATATTAAATTCACCATTATTTTCTAGAAAATTTAAATATTATTGCAGATTAATTTTTTCATCTATAGCAAATTTTTTAGTTTATATTTCTACAATCAGTATCAACACCATTTCTATAAGGTAATGTAGATTAGTGAATCTAGGTGTAGACAAATTCAACATCCATTTTATAACTTTATTTTGGCGAGGTTTTTTAAAAAAATTATATTGATCTTATGGCATTAAATGTACTGAAAAGGCTAAAAACCTTAATCTATGCCCAATTTTTCATGCATAAATATTTGGAATTTCTTCAAACTAGTATTAGAGGTAGCTTTTATAATCTAACCCATAAACAAAATTTTAACATGCTCCAACCTTCTTAAAATAGAATTTTCCCCTCCTATTCATTTTAGAGTTTGTTGGTTATAGTTCAACTTATCATTCTCTGCTTCTATCATCATTCAGATTGCTTTCCTTCACTTTACTCCTTCCTCACTTCTTTCCCTCTAACCCTCTAATATTAAAAAATTATATATATATATATATATATATATATATATATATATATATATATATATATATATATATATAATTAAAATCATATAAACTAATAATTTATCTTTTTATTATTTGTCACTTCCTCCACTCTAATCTACTAACATTAAAAAACATTGTATATGTAAAGATCAATATTTATATTTGATCATTAAAATCATATAAACTAATAATTTATATTTTTTATTAAATTAAAAAAATTATAAATTAATCATAGAAATACAATTTATCAAAATTAATTAAGAAAAAACCAATGAAGCATATCCTACCGTTTAGCATGGGATTGCTTTCTCGTTTTCTTTTACATATTTAAAAATTCACACATGATTAAAGACGACATAAGGAGACATAACCATTAGGTATTTGCCAGCCGTTTACCTTTGTCAATATAATATTGAAGTCAGCACGGTAGATTTGGCCCTAATTTTAAATCTATTTACAAATATACTACGGAGTATAAAAATATGCCGAATTGTATAGCAATCACAACGGGGTAAATTGAAGAGTTTGGAGTTGAGGAACATATTGGTGCGATTTCAAGACTCACATTTGGCGTGCTTCTGGATTACCAGCATAAGTCTAAAGTCGAGAGTAGAAGATTTAGACACCGACACGGTTCACAAATATTTTTTAATCTGAGTTTGAACGTCGGTGTTCCAAAAATCCCTGCAGCACAACTGCTCTAAAATTTATAATTTAATTTGTCGGTATTGGAAATAATAATTTACACCAATTCACCTGCTGATATGGTCCTTTAGGGATGGAAAAATGTAGTGCTTTTTAAATCAAGTGTAAAATAGGATTTCCCCTTTGTCCACAAAAGTAGACATACAAGCCTACTTTAACCTTCCAATTACTATACATACACAAGTTGCACATAAGTCTGGTATCTGATTGCAGGAAAGATGGGCTATTCATGGAATATGAGCTTCGTTCGCAATTTGTTGGTGATTTTGATTGCAGCCTGCATTTGGGCTGCAATACCATCAGATGCCACATACCACGATACCCCGGTCGGAGGATTTTGTGATTCCTGCATTAGTTATGCTACTTGTAATGATATTATAAAAAAAATCTCGGTATTTGTAATGACCCATAGTTTGTTGTATGTTTAATATGATTTGGTGAATGCTAGTTGTAAACAATCTAGATTTATAGTTCTAAAAAAAAAAATTAATTAATATATAAATAATAAAATCTTTCTTAATATAATTAAGTTATTTATTTTATGCTTCTACACGATTTAAAGTGAGAAGATCTTTTTATTTTAGATTATATTTATTCAATTTATGTTTAATAATAGTTTAAGGTTCTAAAATTTTAAATTACTGCAAATTTAATTGCATATTTTAATGGTAATTTATTTTATCATATATTAATTTAAAAATATTTTTTTAAATAAATAAATACATAATTGGAAATAATAAAAAATATATTTAATTTTTTTCTTACATCATTTAACACTGATGTACTTACTATATTTTAAATATAAATAATATTTAAATTTTATTATATAAAAATAATTTAAGAAAATTACATATTTATATTTATTTATACAATTAAAAAAATATCTATAACATATTGTTTAAGATAATCGAAAAAAAAAATTGAAAAAATATTTTTTCAATATTAAATTGTATTTTATGTAACTCATGACACATTGATATCTATATAATTGTTTTAAAAAAAAAAAAATCTATATTTCAAAGACATAATCATTTATTTATAATTTACTACACATGTTATACAAATTACAACCATACCATGATATTTATTTTAATAATTTAATAAATATAAATCAGATTTAACAAATTACAGTAGTAATACTTAAAAAGAATTATATATAAATTATAAAAAACTTCATTAAATTATATCATAATTGAAACAACGTACATGATTTTAAAAAAAAAATCATATATATTCATTCAATTTTAAGTATTTTGTTTTAAATACAATTACAATAAAATAAAAGTACAACCATTTATTTCTATTATTAATATCATGTCTTCAAAAGATATTATGTTATTTTTTCTTCAATTATATGAAACAGTTTAAAATATATTTATTTGTATACATATGTTTTTAGTGAAAGGTCTTATATTATAACAATGAATTTATTTTATGAAGCATCCAAAATGTATGTATAGTGTTGTAAAAAATTATAATATATAAATGGAAAATCAATCCAATTTATATAGGGAATAAATGCTCCATTTTATATATGAAATAATAATTTAAACTATTTAAATGTTCCAATTTATATAAGGTTAAACGATCTCATACCCTTTTATATTATAATATATAAATTTATTACTATGCTTCTATTTTTATATAAACAATTCATTAAAAAAAACACAATAATAAAATCTATATACAATCAAGAGACTAACATTTATATATAACATACAACATAAATTCTTCAAGTTTTTTTATCTTAGAAAAGAAATCACAATTTCTAACCACTTCGAATTGAAGAATGTTTACAATTCCATTTGATGGTATGCCCAAATCCACATCCATTTTGATCATTTCATGATTTTACTTACTAATATAATAATATTCTATCCCGACTACCATCAACATATATTTAATTGCATTGGTAACCACATTCAATCTATAATTCTCCTGAAAGGATGACAATTATTTTTAAAAAAAACTAAAAGAAAATATCTCTAAAACTGAAAAAATTTCATCCCAATAAATGTCCACCCTTCACCAAGTAACTCTGCATATTATCTAGAAAGTAAACAAATGAGAATAATCTTTCCTCTAACTCCATGAAATTAACTATGGAAATCAAACCCCAAAACTCCATGCCATATATAAGAAACATAATATGAGAAACATTCTAAGAATTATGGAATTAGTCACATAGAAAGCTTTATACATCCCACTACTAAATAAAGATTAAATTAATATAATATCTAATTTCTTAACTATTACTGTATTTTGAATGAACCCATAAGATTTATCAACAAGTATGATGCAACATCATTCTTTCCTCTAACTCCCTAAAATTAACTATGGAAATCGAACCCCAAAACTCCATGCCATATATGAAAACATTATATGACAAACATTCTAAAAATTATGGAATTAGTCATATAGAAAGATTTACATATCCTACTACTAAATAAATATTGAATTAATATAATATCCAATTTCTTAACTACTACTATATTTTGAATGAGCCCCATGAGATTTATGAAATGTTATGATGCATCATCATAATTAATTATGCTTCCCATGTCCATATAGGCATAATCAATACTAATAATATCTTCCCTTTCCTCAAAACATTCCTTGATTGAGTGGAGAAGATGATTTCATTGATGAATGTCATAGATAGGTCAACAAAATATGGTCTCACTTTCAATAGTTAAAATATTATGGAGACATTACAATAAAGTTGATAGCCATATCTCAAACATACAAAAAATTTAAGATCGACATATGCAACAAGTAATATCGATAATGTCAAGAAAATTTAGAAGTGAATTCATAATATCTCCACAATCAAATTTAAAAGATATGTAAATAAAGTGAGTATGGAATAATTATGATTATATTATTTCCAATGGAATAAATTATTTTTCCTTGAAAAAATAAGTCCCCGTGATAATACAATCATAGGATATATATATATATATATATATATATATATATATATATATATATATATATATATATATATATTCAATCAAAATGTTTTTATTGAATTTATGGTTATTCAGAAACAAGATAGTCAACTTAAGTAATTTAGTGATGTTAATTAATTTTTTTAGGTTTATTTAAATTTTATAAAAATATTGAAATAATTATGACATGACATAATTTTAATTATACTATTCTTAATTCAATCAATTCATATAAGGATATTAACGTCAAAAGTTATTATCCTTATCTCATTTCTCAAACTTTGTAATACTCTTGCATAATGTGAGGAATTTATTTCCCACATATTTGATGCTAATAAAATACATTATTTAATCTTATAATAATTGATGAAATTGTTTTCCAAAAATGATATATTTTATTGCATATTTACATTTTTGTTTATTGAAAATTCAATTTCTTTTTTAGATTTTCACAATCAACATGAAATCCATTTTTGCAAGATACGATAGATTAGTGGATCTACAGACAAATAGATTCACCACCCACTCTATAACTTAATTTTAGGTGTTTTCTTTAAATTTTTATTTGGATCTTAATGCACTAAATGGTGATGAAATGGCCAAAAATCATAATCTAGGCCCAATTTTTCCAATCAAATATTTAGAATTTCTTCTAGCCAATAATACATGTTAACTTATACAATTTGGATTAGATAAAAAGAAAAAATTAGATAAATTCTATCATTGGGTTGATATTGTGAAACCATCTATGAAGAAACAATTATACGCTCAAAAAAATTATGGGGCTTGTCTAAAAATCAAATCCCTATTACTTAAGTTATAGAAAATATACTTGAATGTACACCTGTGATAGAATTTTAATTTTGATTCTAGCATAAAAATACCAATTAATTCATATTCATTGTGAAAGATCATTCAAACATAGTCAATCCCTAATGATTTTATAGATTAAATCTCATTCTTCTAAAACACCTCCATATTTATTGATTGCTCATTTGTTGATTTCCACATTAGGAATTGATTCAAAAAGTTGAAACACCAACCAAAATCTATGGTAAATTTTCATGGGAATTCACTCAAGTAAGGAGGTATTAATCTAGATGTCGAAAACTAATTTGACTTATTTAGAAAGTCTATCATTCATAATATTTGAAAGTGTTGGCTCCTACTCGCCATTAACATGGTCCAAAATTCTTACAATAATATTTATGCATCCTATTTACTCGATACTTTTCTAGTCCTCCATTTCATCTTATCATTCTTCACTTTTTTCATCGTTTGAATTGATTTCCTTTAATTTACTTCTTCCTCATCACTTGCACCACTCTAACCATCTAAAATTTCAATATTCATTATAAAAAAGTTGAAAAATAAAAATATAACCATAAATTATATACATTTATATTTCCTGATTGAAACCAAATTTTCTAATAATTTAACTTCTTTAAATTAAATTAAAAATTATATATTATTTATAAATTAATCATCAAAATAAAAGTTACAAAAATCAATTATGTACAAATTAATGTATATTATCAGAAAAATCTAATAAAACATATCCTACCCTTTAGCGTGTGGTTGTTTTCTCGTTTTGTTTTAAAAAATTAAAAATTTCATACATGCTTAAGATTGAGTTGAGGAGACTTATCCTTAACTTTTTGCAGAATCAATCCAAATAGTTTTCTATTGCAATGCTCGATTAAATTAAAAATATTGGTTAATCCCTTTCCGTTTGAAGTGATACTTTAACAATAGGAAAAAACTGTATTTAAAAAAGAATTCTAGGAAACTTTGGATTAGTTTTTCTTCATTGTGTTATCCAAGTTAAACAATGGTTTTCGGTTGGGTTGAATATGTGAGAGTTTTCAATTTGTTTTTATATATTAGGAACAAATTAAACAACAAACTTGATAAAATTTTAGATATCTTTTTAAACTTTATATATCATAATAAAAAAATGAATATGTCATTTTGATTTTGCAGACTCTCGATTTTAACGTCCTCCAGCCTTCATAACACCGTAGTATTATGTTTATCCCAAGCAGGACCTAGTTTACACAACAGTACTTATATTATATGCACATAAACAGTCCAAATTTTAGAAGGCAAGATGATAACAAAATGGTCGCATGGTACAGTGGAGGTTGTTCATAGGTACTTCTCTAACATCATCCACCTCCTCCGCACCATCAAGTCGGAATTACTGAATCAATACAGGATAACAGATTGTGTCTCCCTAATTTAATATTATAAAAGACTCGAACTCAATACATCACAAAGCTACTAGAGATAAACCCCCCACAGCAATTATTTAGCTATAACTATAATACTATAGTAGTATTATTGTGCTCGTCCTCTAGGGATGGAATTTACAACCTGCAATACAAACAAAAAATGAGAATATATACCGTTTCATAAAAATTCAAAATTATGGCATGTCTAAAACCAAAATCTAAAACAATAAAAAGCAGTGCATCAACATTTATACAAACCATTATAGTTTTTTCTTGAAATGATATAATCAAAATTATGACATGTCAATTGTATTTAAACATGTTTTGAATTTGGTTGTTGGAGACATTACGAATTCACTCCGAAATTTTCTTGGCGTAGTCGATATTGCTTCCTGTATATGTTGATCTTTGGTTTTATGTATATTTAAGCTATGTGTAGCAATTTAATTGTAATGTCTCCACGTTTTTGTTTACATGCATGAAAATGAGACCATATTTTGGTCAACTATCTATGACATTCATCAATAAAGAATATTTTCCACTCAGTAAAGGGATGCTTTGATGGAAAGGAGTATATTATCGGCATTGATTATGTATAAGCGGGCATGAGGAGCATGAGGAGCATGCTTTATAGTGATGTTTGATCATACCTTTCGAGCAACCTCGCAAGACTAATTAAAAATAAATAAGTAATTAATAAACTAGAATTCATATTACTTCAGCCTACATTTACCAGTGGGATTGATGAAGCTTTCAATGTGAGTAATTCAATAATTCCCAGAATGTTTCCTATATATAGCATGGAGTTTTGGGGTTGATTTTCCATAGCTACCTTATGGGAATGAGAGGAAGCATTATTCTCATTATTTTATGTTCTGGATAATATTCAGTGTTGCTTGGTGCAGAATGGACAATTTTGGGGAAGAAAAAATTCGAGTCTTAGATATGACCTCTCTTTGGTTTTCCGCCAAATCATTATCACCTTTTTGAGAGCGCTGTACATTCAACGTGGCTACCAATAAAATTCAGTATATTTTAATGGTAGTTAGGATAAAATATTATTACCTCATCATTTTAATCATGAAATAATCAAAATGGATGTTGATTTGGGCATGCCATGAATTGGAATTGTGAAGGTTTCTCAATTCGAGGATTTTATAAATTGTTAATTTGTTTTGAATATTGAAAATTTTGAAGATTTTTTTTTATGTATATGGTATATACATGTTAGTTTCTAGTTTTGTATATAGATGTTATTATCTAATTTATATATAAGAGTTTTTCCTCCTTTTTTTTTCTTTTCCTATTTTTTATTTTTTTAAAAGAAAAAACTCAATAAATATTGATTTTCAAGGAAAAAGAATGTTGTGAACCAATTTGTGATTAGGGTATCCAATTTTTTTGACCTACTTTTTTAGAATTGTTGCATGTGATACTTCAAAACCCTTCTCTAGACATGAAGCAATTTTGTGATCACTTGATTACATTTGAAGCATCTATAGTGCAGTCATTTCAAGTTAATAAATTGAGTCCACACTCCATGGAAGGATGGTATCTAAATAGAATGATGCAATAGCTTTGAAAAATCAATCTAAACACACACACTGACAAAATATTGATTAACTGCTAGTGATTCATTGGTTTTAATAAAAATACCCAACTTACTATCTAGCTGCTTAAGGAGACCAGGATCATTCAAGGCCAAGGGAAGATTATAAAATCTTATCCAAACCGGAGCTTGCAAAATAAGTAAAGTAGCTAGGTAAAAAGTGAGATCCTAGGGACATAGAAACACCCCCTGCTTACCAACAAACCAAGGCTCGTTAGACCAAATAATCTATCTTCAGATGATTGAAATGAGAGCACAAAAAACCATTTGACAACATTGAGAGAATGAGAGATTTTAACGAAGGTCAAGTTGTTTTAAACCAATTTTAAATATCTTCCCATGAAGGTTGCTTCCACACATAACTGCTAATTAAATATTTGTGACTCTATCTAATCCAATCGTAGAAAGATTTGCATCTAAAATCTATAGCAAGGAGGGGTAGAAGAGAATATCAAAGGGATATCCCCAAAATAAGTTGTTTGTCATGCCATTTTTAGTTACAATTATACTTTTACTTTCCCCCATAAATCAACCACCATCACTACTTCCTCTTTAGAAATATTTTCAAAATAAATCTTACTTATGGGTATTAGAAAAGGATCAAAGCTAGGTTGATCCCTACGAATAGATTCTTTGTAAAACTTCCCATAGGTAAGGAAAGGATTTGATATATTTTTTCAATTAGGAAACACCAATTACTTGGATGAAACCCAAGATTCCTTTTCTACTACTTCAGATGCCTTCTTCCTTGAAGATTAACATCCATGAAAATAAAATTATCCTTATCTAGATCCAACCCAAGAGATTCCACTTTAGAGGAGTTGCCAGGACCTTTTAGCATAGAAGCAAAAATGATTTGAGATTTATTTCCTTTACATCTATTGTCTCCTTGCCTACCACTTGGACCATGAAATCCTAGCCTCGATCCAATTCCTTTTCCTTTCTCTTTACCATCACTCTCATGGAAACAACCCCTCATCATCTCCTTCACTGATATTTTCCAAGCAAACTCTATCACTACCACTGCTCTCCCACATTTTTCCATCACCACTT
>JARHVA010003029.1:292500-312500 GCA_037957365.1 Torreya grandis
ACTCCTTATTGAGAAAAGCATTTAAAAACCTTCAATGAATAAATTAATTATATAACCATATGAATTAAAGATATTTGATCTTGAAGATTCGTAGCCATTTTAGATTTGAATACAATTCAAGGGAGATGTAATACTGAAAGAAACATCAGTGGTGAAATATAAATATAATATAATATTATTTTTTGGTAGTTAGATCCAAGCATCTATATTGATTTTAATCACGTAGTTGTTAGTCTGAGGCATATATTTGTTAAAAGTGTTATCAAACATAAATAAGTTTAGTTTGGTTTTGCCTAGTGGGTAGTGTCTTCAACAAATGAGGATGGATCTACATCTTTTCCTACTTTGTCAATTCCATGTTCTGAGAAGGTAATCTTATTAAAACAATGAATTGCATAGATATTTATATTAGGACATGGCCAATTCAAATCCACTGAACCTAACTAAGGGATCTCTTACAATGAAACACCAAAGGAGAGGGACATGAATTCAAAAAGCATGCTTAGATTGTGTTGGGAGTTCTGAAATATTCATTCATATGGGCTTTAAAAACCATTTGCATTGTAGCCTTAGCTTCTTTTAAGATCAGTATGTGAGGGTGAAGAGAAAATTGTAAGTGCACTTGAAGTCCTCTATGGCATGCATGTATGAGATTTTCAACATTCTCACTTGTTTCGTGGAATGGGTTAAACCTACTGACATGTTGGTGTATATAGATTAAATTATACATACTCTTTCATAAAAAAATGATGGTATGATAGATTATATTACACACACACACACACACACACACACACACACACACACACACACACACACACACACACACACACACACACACACACACACACACACACACACACACACACACACACACACACACACACATATACCTCTATAGTAGTTCACCTTAAAGATTTATTCCATTAATGTGTGTAATACTTTTAAAATATTCCCCTAACATATCAATTTGCACTCATGAATAGCCCCATTAAAACATGAATATTTATTACACATATTTAATAAATTGATAAAATCATTAAATTTCAAAAAAACAATTGATGTATTATTTATCTTGATATGGTATTCTTGACTAATTTAACCACAATCCAAATTAGGTTAAGCCTATATAGTTTAAAACTTGATATAGGGATCTAATAGGGTCTTGTATGTGTTTCATGGTCTTAATAGGGTCAACATTGTACATTAGCTTTGTCATATTTTTCTTAGATGTTCTTATGTAATTATAAGGTTAGTTTTAAGTAATTAAATGAGCTTACATGAATTTACTATGGAGGAAAAGTGTGTCCAAGGGTGATTTGACATACAATATGTCATTAGGTGTTAGATAAAGTGTTTTGTAACTAACATTTGTAGGGTCTATGTAAAGAGAAAGAAAATTGTTGAAAAGTAGTTTTCAATTGAATGTATAGATTGTGTAGTGGCTTTGTCATATAAAAATATTTATAAAGTGACCCTTTAGGTCCCTTAAACTTAATTACATGCTTGATCAACCTTTGAGATCTCAAAAATGGCATAAAACCATTCTATTCTTCCATCACTCTCCTAGACAGGTAGAAATAGTCAACTGGTCTTTGCATGGTGAAAATAGGAGGAAGTGAGTTAAGGAAATTGCTCTTGAGGGATGATAACACTCATTTTCTACTTAAATTCTATGGTAATATTTTTAGGTTTGGTTTCTTCTCCTATATGAACCATTACTAATAAGGTCTACCACTATTTTGTACCTTCACATCCTTAACACTTCAAGGTTTTCTTTCTATTTGCATAGTTATATGAAATTAAAGTTGTGTACATGATATTTGGAGGCATGCTTACCCTTATCTCATCTTTTCATTCCTTTATTTCATGTGTGGATTTGAAATTATGATCTAGGCTATTTGAGTTTACTAGTTAAGGGAATCATTAAAGTTGCAAACCAATGTTTTCACTTCATGTAGAGTTATTCTCCTATGACAAATCAAAAACAAATATTAAATGATTGAATTAAACATATAATAATGGTGATAAATTTTTATTGATGGAGGTGATTTGTCTAAGTAATGTTCCACAAGAAGTTCAAGGTCTAACATACACACACAGTCAACTTTCATATAATTGTTACCTATAGTCAAGTGAAACCTAACATTAACAAGTCATGGGCATAAAACAAGGAGTTTGAAATATGGTAAAAGGAATACCATGGTGTTATAAATGAGATTCAACCATTAAAAGGTTACAAAATTAGTTGTGATAGCTAGCTTGGTACACATAGTCACATAACTTGACTTCACAGTCCTGTATCTTAATGTGCACCTACAGGAAGTTTACACAGAGGCTAAGGAGAGTTGAATAGTAGGTTTTTTAACTTATTTGGAAACCTAATTGAGGCCTAAAAAAATTTAGAGTTTCATAATAAAAATTTTGGAGTCATAAAGTGGAAAAAAAAACTTGTAACCTTGCCCTCAGTTTAAGAAAGTTAATTTAGAGACATGTTATCTAATTTTCACCAAATAAGGTATTTAATCATGTACAAAAGTCATATATTGGTGAATATCTTTAGGTATGGATACTTTGAGTGCATACATAATGTATCCAAAGAATAGGGTTAGTTCCTTCATAAAGAGATTAAGTGTTTATCCATAATAATAATATAGTGTAGATAGGACCCCATCTCAAGCATTTTATCCCTGTAGACTGTCAGTATAATCTATAGTATTTTGAGTTCAAGTGGTCTTTCAATTCAATATGACACAATCATAGCATAGATTGGAAACAAGTGAATCCATTTTAATAGAGATTACATATGACCTAAATATCAATCCAATGTATTGGAGAACCATGATTTGACATAGGTAATCAGATATAGGGGTCCTTTTTTATTCTCAGAATGGAGCCTCTAGGATCACTGTAAGCTGACAATTTATGGAGATTGATAGTTTAGAGGTTGGTTTGGCACATGAAATGATATGAATGTGTTTGAATATGAGATGATATTTACAAATATAATAATTTACTAAGCATGTTATATAGGGTTATGTTTGAAACATTCAACCAATAAAACACTTCAAATCTCAACTAAAATCGTCACTTATAGTTTGATTGCAGACTAGACCTAAGCAAGTGAAGAGAGGTGGATTGACAGAGTTGGAATCAAGGTGGGATGTTAAACATTTATATAAACACCTTCACTATTTTCCATCAATTGAGTGAGGTCCTCAGACCAAATAAATAGAGAAAAGGTAACTTTCACACCTCATCCTATAGTCAACATAGTCCATACACTAGTGAATGCAAATGGAAGAGGTGCAAGTTGGGAGGTAAACATAATTGTTTAATGAATTAAAAATGGGTTTATCACACCCATAATTTTAGGACCAGATTTATATTTTTTTGATGTAAGGGAAACAAAGCAAGGAATTATTCTATCTCTACACTCAGTCTAAGGTTTCTTAAAAGCCTACACAGTCATCAACTTGAGAAGTTTGTCTTGAGATTTTTGAAGATTTGAATGGTATATTGGTGTGATATATATTTTAATCTTGGTAATAATAGTAAATAATACAAAATTAATCCATTCATGACTTCAATATGACAAGACAAATAGGGTATGTGCCCTCTATTTTATCTTAGATAGGGACACTCCCATGTAGTGTAGACTACAGACTTAGTGAGAAGGTGGTGGTAGGTTGTGTTTGGAACTCTTACAATAATTAATAAAGATGTGGAAGGTTTTTTGAGAATAAAAAAGCATAAATGGGGCCTAAAAGTCCTATGGAATCACTCATATGTGGTTATGTTTAACTAGATTACAGTCATGCCTATTAGGCCTAAACTAGGCCTAAGCCCTTGATGAGGATCCATTTCATTTTTGAGATCAAACGAACATTCCAACCCAATTAAGATCCTTTAGGGGGAGGTATAAGCTTGTTTAAAACCATTGAATTGTAGGGGAAATACATAAGTTGGTCAAATTTGGCCTATTTCACCTTATACCTATTCAAAATGTAGTATGAAGATCAAGAGGATAACTTCATACAATCACATGTATATAGACTAGTTTCATGGTGACTGAAGGCATTGCAGAATTTAAGAAGAATCCTGAGTTTAAAATTTATGGAATTTTTTGGGAGGTTGGATGCCATGATTTCATGAATAATCCTTAATATTTCAAACCCTCTGAAACCCTGCTAAACCCTTGGTTTTGACTTGATGAAGGAAAGACCAATGAATATGCACTAAGAGGGAGTGTATATCATGTAAATTATTTATAACTTTTATTGGACTCTCTCATGCTCTTTTCCATATAATTAGTATGTATCCTACTTTGATAGACATTGTGAAAACATTATTTATTGTATGTGTTTATGTGTTTGGTAGATGTAGAGGATATGTGAATAGGTGAAAACCATTTCATGGGGTCAATTGGGACTAGTTTTAACACTCAAAATTAATTTATTACCACAAATTTGCTTGGGAGTATCTCTTCTAGCTCATTCATCTTAGGTAGTCTTTGACAGGGATTAAAAATGAAGAGTGACTACCAAGTGAGAGCATGAAAAGCTAGTTTTTGGAACATTTTAAGGTTTAAATCATGGAATGGAAGGCATATAGACCATAGATATGTGTCCTAACACCAATTACATGGATTTTATTGAGAAAATTAAGGCCACTAGTGTGACAAATGTCAAGAATGAGACCTAGAAGACAAATGAGTCATTGCAGATGGTGAGAACAAGTTTATAGAAGAGAGCTATGAGTTATGGATGAAACTAATGAATTTTATCATGTGTTTTATAAACCCTATAAGATATTTCATAGGTTTCAACTCTCCCTATTATATATTTGAGCATTCAAAAGATGAATCATCATGAATGTAGTTTTGAGAAGGCAAGTAAAAGGTCTGTACACTAGTTCTGGAGAGCTTGATGCTTCAGATGGACACTTGTCCAAGAATACCTTATAGACCCCTATTATCAGCTTCATTCTCCTATAATTTTACTCTTTTCTAGGACTTGGCATGTGTCATTATGACACTTGATCTCCATTTTCTTCTCTCTCTTCTCATGCTTTGTAAATGCAAGCCATTTTGGCTCTTGTATAGAAACATTCCACACTTAGTATGGCTAATCATTGATGGTTTGATATTGTAATTTTCATTTAAAATAATATTTTAAATATTTTTTTGAGTTAATAAACTATCTCATCTAAATATGTGAACTGATGTATAGTGAAAATTTAAGTGATTTATATCTATCCTTGCTTTATCTTAATCCTTCCATGTTTGATGCAAGTTGTTTCAACTCTAGCATGTCACATGAAGTGCTGCCAAGTGTATTGGTTTATTTTAAAGTGTATAAGTATCCTTATTGTCTGTAAATGATCTCTATTTCACTTACCTTGATTATTTCTATGCATATCACCTCCATGTTTGAAATATTAATGTTAGAGCAATTTAGGATTTAAGACTAGTGTTGTGAGTAATGTCTCTTAGTGCAATTTGTATGCTAATAATATGGAGATCTATCTAATGTATTACCCTCTTAGTGTATATTAATTTCATATTTAATTCTATCCCTTTTCACATAAGCAAGTACTTAGAGTAGGTGATAATCAATTAAGGATCAATATAGGGAGATACACCTTAAACGTAAAGGTCTAACTCTACCATAGGTAACCCACAGGACTAGAGGTACTTGATTGTTTCTAAAATCTTAGAGTAGGATTGAATAAACAAATCTAGGGTGTAAGATCTGGTGACAATATTATTGGCATGCCTAATTTGACTATTGTCATAAATACATATTAACAATGTAAATGCTTGCCTTGACAACATCAGAGCTACATATGGTGTTGTACTCAACATTTGACAACTCCATTCAAGGTAATATCTAGTTTTAGACCATTATTTTATCAAATTTTATGTTCATACTTCATGGTCTTTACTAGGTCATCTATTAGGAGAGGTATTAATCCCATAAACCCACCCCCTTAATCTAAACTTCCTACTGAAGTTTAACATCCTCAGCCTATCTTGACCTTTTAAGAACAAGAGGACTTTAAAATCCAAAAAGATCAAGAGCGTGATGAACATGAGGAAAACATGACTGCAACATTCCTTCCTAGCCTTTACCACTAAAATCCACATCCACCTCAAGTCAATATTTCCAATAGACTCTTTACCATGTCCCTTATAGGGAAAGTGCTTGAAAAGTATAGTATATTGCTACAAGGGTGTATCATAACTTGGGATAATTTTAGAGAGCTATTTACATCAATATGTAAAATATAAAATTGATCAGACATAACTTATCCACTAGAACAATGTAATTTAAACATGTTGTAATGAGAGATTCTAAAGGACTTAACATATGTTGCCTCCTATCATGAGGCTAATTGCAAGCTTTATTTTCCCATATATCTAATGGTTGTCAATATAAATATATCTATAATGTTTTATTCCATGGGTGGTTAAACTTTCCTAAAGCATACGACCTTACCATTAGAGTTGATAATGGCCTAATAGAATGGAAAGTTTCATCCAAAATTATCCATGCCTCTTCTTCCTAATATGTCTTCTGATGCTCCAATTGTTACTCATGTCCCTAATGCAAATACTAAGCCTAGAAATGACCCTAATAAGGTTGAAGATGATATTGATAAAGATAAAAGGATTAAGACCTTAGAAGTTGAGCTTATGTAAGTACATATACAATATGCTGTGAATATAAAATATTACCCCTGTCCTTAACAAGGAAATATATTCCAACCTCAATAGTATGCCCAAGGTAGAGGTCTAGGATAACCTAACTTTAATGGTTTGTCAATGCATACAATCCAACTTCCACCTCCAATACAAGAGCTATCATTCTAGTGCATAATAATCTGATCCAAGGAGAGGAATGGTAGCAAGGTCAATTCATGGATAGCAATGAAGGTGGGAGAAAGATTTGGTTGCTCAAGGGGTAATTTCTTAATTATCAGCATAAGATGAATTTATCATGAAAGAAAATGAGGGATAATAACACCAAAAGTTGAACTTTGCAAACTTTTTTATGGAAGATAAATATGTTCACAATCAAAATTGTTCAGTTGAAGACAATACAAGACTAAAGAGGAATGAATTGGGAGATTTCAAAGGTGTTTTCACAAATATAAATAGTCATTTAACAAGGTATCAAGGTGTGAGCCCAAGTATGCCATCCCCTACAACTTATGCACCTACTTCGAATGAGAATGTTTGAAGGGATACTCTAAATTATCCAATATCTCAAGCTCCAAAAACTTCTTTGCCTTCAAAGACATAATAAAAGCTAAAAAGTCCTCCTCTAAACATTATGGATTCTTTTATGTGTTAATGCATTTCTCTCTATGAGAAATGCTTCACTTACTTGGTTAAAAAGTGCTCCTTCAAGAGTAGATATCCACTTTTCATGTTAGCCCTCATCCATCAATTCATGGTAATGTTTCCCTCACCAATGATCCTAGTCACATTTTTTATCCCTCTTCTAAATATTAAAAACCTCATCCCTTCTACCTCACTCTCATTGTTGGAGATAAACTTATTCATAACTATATAGTGGATAGTGGCGCTAGTACCTAAGTGATGCCCAAGTTTAGTGATAATAAATTGGGTCTAATGTATGAACCATATAGTAAATGGATACTTAAAATTTATGGGATACCACATAGGTTATTACTATCTTAGATTTCTTGAATGATTGTCCTAGTTTACCAATCCTTAAAGATAATGTGGTTATTGACTTTCTTAGTCAATTTGCTATCTTCCTCTCAAGGGATTTCAAAACCAAGATAATGGGCTAATTCTCAACTGATTGGCCCTTCTTGCTGTTAAAGATAAGGTATGGAGAAAAATTAACCATTATAACCCAACCATTGGCTAAATTTCATATTGAGGATTCTGTAGAAGCAAATAAAAATTTAAATTATGTCATCAAAGATCATGAGGATTATGGTATGGATGATGGAACATCTTATAATATTGAAAGCATATATGATCTATTTTAAGGCATATGTTACAATTTTGAGGTAAGCATTGAACATTCTTTTTCACTAGATACCAAGTGAAATTACCATATCCATATGTATGATGATGATAGTCTACAAATCATGATAGATCAATATGATGATAATAATGATACCATCATACCTACACTTGATGGGCAAGTCCTTGAAGATGATAGTCATTAAGAGGAGGATGACATGTGGCAAAGGTTCAATGTCATAATTTAAGAGTTTGATCAGTTGAATAAGTCTAATTATCCTCCTAATAAGTGTGTGTCTAATGAGTATGTTGACGAGCCTAGAAATTAAGTTATTCATTATCTTATCAAACATGAAGGATAATGTTTTTTTAAGAATGAAGATGAGCATGAATCTACTATCCAAGAACTACAGTAATGAAGAATTCAAGTGAACATAAGGAATAAAATTCTATGTTTGAGGTGTATTCAACACCTCACCCTGAGGTAGAAGGAATGACAAGCTTGATGATCTCATATATCAATAACATCACGAACAAGAGGAGAGTAATGTTGAGGTAGTCTTGATCACTACTAAAACTAAGTTTTGGAAGTGCTAATCACACATGGAAAAAGTGAAAAAAAATGTAGAGCCAAAGAAATTTTGTGGAGGGAAATAAGGAGTGTCTTTGAAATATCCAAGTATCACAATTACAAATATAAGAAGAGATAAGGATGCTAAGCCTTTTGATCATCCACATAAGTAAATGTTTGTTTACAAGCATCCTTAACATGAGAGATTGCTTTCATGCATAACAAGGATGTAATAGGTACCATCGTTGACCCTAATTAAAGCATCATTAATTTTTCTTCACCTCATATGTGTTGAGGTCTTGTAAATATTAAAATCGGTGTGTGTCTTTGATTTCATTTTTGCATGTTCTGTTAGTGACCAAATTTGCACTTAACAATTTTTTTCCCTTTTCTAAAGAAAGAATGCATAAATGGCTAATTGTTTCCTCCTATTCTCAAGTATTAACCTAAGTTAAAAATCTCACTCTTACTTTGTGAAAAAAATTTGAAATTTTGGTTTATGTTAATTTTTATTATATTCATGTTTTAGAGACATTGTAGGTTGTATGGTAAATAAGGAGATCAATGGCAATTTCATGGTTAGATGCAAGTTTTGAAACATGCGAAATGTATGTAAAGTTTTGGTGGAGGCTGAGAGGATAATTAAAAATTTCAAATTTGAAATTTTCTAATGTAAATATTATTTATAAAACTCCCTAACCCATAACTCAATTCAAAGGATAAGATTTCAATGTGCAAGCCAACCATAAATGCATTCCATGTAAATCTTAGTTTAAAGCTGGAAGGAATATACCCATGCCATTAATAGCCTCCACACAAAAGAACACATAATAAAACAAACTTTAAACAAGGTAAAGCATTTACCCCAACAAGAAGTTAAAAGGTTGATTTTTTAATGTAAAACATAATTATTTTAAATTGAAAATGAAGTGTAGAATCCCATGAAGATCTTTGTGGGAGAAACAACAAGAAAAATAAAATTTATTAAAAATAAAACTTCTAGAATGTTCTCCTAGTTCTATAACCCATGGTAAAGTCTTGGCTAATGTGGAAAGAAAGGAAAAAATAAACATTGATGCAAGGACATAAACATAAATCGTAACTGAGAAAGTAACTTGCAAAAGGTATGAATTAAAATTTAAATATGAAAATTGTGTATTGACTTTTAAAAATTAGAGACATAAAAGTGGTTGAAATTCTAAATTCAAATATGGGTTTGAACCTCTAGAGAAGGTTGTTTCCTATTGGTATCTCATGTAAACTATTGATTATTCTGTTAATGTTTAGCATATTCATGTTTTAGTGACATTGTAGGTTGTATGGCAAATAAGGAGATCAATGGAAATTTCACAGTTAGATGCATGTTTTAAAACATGAAAAATGTATGTAAAGTTTTGGTGGAGGTTGAGAGGATAATTAAAAATTGCAAATTTGAAATTTGCTAATGTTAAGATTACATATAAAATGCCCTAACCCGTAGCTCAATTCAAAGGAGAAGATTTCAATATGTAAGCTAGCCACAAAGGCATTCCATGTAAAGGTTAGTTTAAAGCCGGAGAGAATATACCCATGCCATTAATAGCCTCCACACAAAATAACACATAATAAAACAAACTTTAAACAAGATAAAGCATGGACCCCAATAAGAAGTTAAAAGGTTGAGTTTTTAATGTAAAACATAATTATTTTCAATTACAAATGAAGTGTGGAATCCCATGAAGATCTCTGTGGAAGAAACAACAAGAAAAATAGCATTTATTAAACATACAACTTCAAGAATGTTCTCCTAGTTCTGTAACCCATGGTAAAGTGTTGGTTAATGTGGAAAGAAAGTAAAAAATAAACATTGATGCAAGGACATAAACATAAATCATAACTAAAAAAGTAACTTGCAAAAGGTATGTATTAAAATTTAAATATGAAAATTGTGCATTGACTTAAAAAACTTAGAGACATAAAAGTGGTTGAAATTCTAAATTCAAATATGGGGTTGAACCTCTAGAGAAGGTTGTTTCCTATTGGTATCTCATGTAAACTATTGATTATTCTTGGAAAAGGGATAGAAGGGTTACAAGGGATGAATGAAAACATAAATAGGGTGATGCACCTAACTTATAAACACTCCAAATTGCATAAAACTAACACTAAGGTAGTTCAAAGACAACCTTCACTTAGACAATCTCTTAAATTAGCCATTTTTCATTAATATTTATAAAACTAGGCCAACTAGGCAAGAGGTGAAGTATAGAGGAGTATAAAACTTAGACTATACCCTCACTAATGAACAAAAGGTGCATGTTTTAAACCTAAAAAAATGGTGGAATACCTACAAAGAGGCAAGAAAGATGGACATTTACCATGGAAAGACACCCTTCCACAAAGAAATCATACACAAACTAACTATAGCACTAGATGCAAGGAAGGGATATGGATAAAATGATATATTATTACTTCAAAAGCCTATTTTTTAAAAAATTATAGGATTTTGCCTTGTCAAAATGATAGTATCCTTTATAAATTGGGAAGAAAAAGGAGATATAGGAGAAAAAAGGAAGAGAGAGGATAAAAAAGCTATCAAAATTCAATAAATGTCCCTCAACTACCATCCATAGAGTCTTAAAAAAATTTGGATTAATTAAGCATTGATCTTCTCTCAACAAATTAACCTCCAATAGTCCAAAGGGTCTTGAAGCCTTCTGATTGGCCTAAAAAGGCACTAGAAGAAAAAAATCTTTGAGAAGGAGGATGTCACACTCCACTAACATGAAGAAAAGTCTTCAAATACTATAAAACTCATTTAATGCTTCAAATTTCTCTCCCAACCTCATAACTCTCCCACTTTAACTTATATGCCCCATTCCACTTGGATTCTAGAAGGACATGGCATGATGGTGATCTTGGAACTTGATGCTTAGCTAACCTTCAAGGTTATCTTTTAGTGTTCACTTTGTGATGTTTTATTTTATCTTCAGTCATGTCATCTCCTTTAACATGAAAAATACTCCATGAAACCTTCAAATATCTTGGACTCTATTGATGGAGGACTATCAGCTTGAACCATTTTTAACTAGCTATGGAAGAACATATTCCCAAGGCCATTTCTCATCATGAGACCCACATTTGGACCTGTATAAAACTTCCAAACATCCAATCCTTACTATTATGGAGAAAAAAAGTTTTATTTCACCTTCAAAACCTATAACAATGGTGGAAATCACCATTAGACCTGTAACCAATCACAAATTATTAAAAAACATGGGATTTTTACCCTTTAGATCAACTAGGCACCCTATAAACCCATTGGACATGTTCCAAGTGTCATATACTGGTTATTCGTGTCCTATTAGGCCTCTTCTATGAGTTTTTATGATTTCTTTCTTTGAAGACTTGTAAAATAGGCATTTTTGGGCCATTTTGGGCCTCCTAAGCATCCATACATGCAAAATTATTCTATAAAATTAGTTATTAAGTATATTTAGATATTAAATTACAATATTTATGTGGTTTCCAAGTTATTCTAGGCTATTTCATGAACCTATGACTCCAAAAACCCAAAATTGGTTAAAAAGGTTCCTTTAACAACTCAAACAGGTTCACCTTCTTGACGATTGTTCATAAAATATATATTATATTATAGAAATTATTGTAATGGTTATTTATCTAAAATTCCCCTTCAATTATTTTAAAATATCATTCTACCATGTGGAAGGTATCTAAATATACATACGTAATAAGTTTGCTTATGGGTTTTTGCATGCATTTTGGCCCTGATTAGAGTCTTAACGATTGTTCATAAACCTAAATACATTAAACAACATAAATACACAATTAATTTCAATTAAATATTTATACTCAAAACATAATAAAATATTTTTTCCCAAATCCCTATTTAGTGAAAGATATGAGCATCTGAAGTGGGGGCTTGAACTAGGTGTCTTAGGCCTAAAAAGTTAAAAATTATCCATGAGAGTGGAATGAATTTTTAATTTTTATCACCTAATTTAATAACATCATTAATTAACTAAAAAATATCATCATACATCAATATTGTGTCATCTCTCATTGATAGGTTTTGAATCTGACTTCATATGGTATAAGGTCCTATAGGCCTTAAGACTAGCTTCTAGGCTTAAAACTAAGTTTAAGATATTGAAGCACCTGTATGAATATATGAGGGATTAAAAAATTATTTCAAATTTATTTAAATCAAATATTACCTCATTTTTATGCCGAAGTTTCTCTTTGTCTTTATGGTCTCTCAAGACTGCCTATGGGAATGGATGCCTACCTACTTATTTAAGCCCTCAAGGGCATGGTTTTAATTGAATATAGAGTTTTATAACCTATAAACATGTTTATTTATATTAATAAACACTGCCTTATTTTTATCAAACACTTCCATGATGTCTAAAACTCTCTACCAAAATATAGACTTTAAAAATGTCTCCTAGGTCCAATGGTGGATGCCACTAGACATGTGGGTGACTAAAAAAAATAGAGGATAATTAAGATATTATTTAGACATATATAATATTTTATGTACTTATAATGCCTCACTAGAAACATCTAAACCAAGTTTCATACTTGGATATTGCATATTAAGGTCTGTAGGTGATTTTTACCAAAACTTACCAGTAGGTTGCTAGAATTTTCATGGAGAGTACATCAAGTTTGAGACAGAAGAGTAGATATGTCATCTTTTAATCATGAAAATATTAAATAATTTGGTTATATAATATGTCATAGGGACCCTATGTACCAAATTTTAGGTCTTGACTCTATGTGTAGGTGCTTCAAAACATCAAAACCATTCAAAAAGATCCACTAGGCATTGACTATGTCTGAATGTGGGTGTGTTTTCATGTTTCATTTTGTCTTTGATTTATAAAATTCTTAAATTTATTTTAAAATATCATGACTTGAAATTTTCTCATCCTTATTTTGTTACCTTTCAAAGCTATGTAACCTATCTTAGACCTCATCCCCTCAAGAAAACTCCACTATGACTATATGCCAACAGTGATGTGGATGATGTTTTTGAGGTATAGAGGTTTTTAGTATCTATTAAACCATTTTTAGGTGTTATTTAAAGACTCCTTGTATCCCTTGAAACCTTCTTCTTATCTCTTTGTTATTGTATTTACTCATCAATCAATGTTCTTGGGCCTTACATAGTCTTAACTCCATACAAAAGACTTGTGTAGTACTTTCATGAGCTCACATTGGTTTAGTGGTCTTGATACCATTTTTAATATGTAAAATTTTCATTTTACTTTCATAGGATATTTCACAAGATTAACCTTGAATGGAAAGGTATTGAGTTTCACTTTGAGATCATATGGGTTTTTGAAAGGAAATGACCACCTTGTATGGCTATAGGTGGTCATTTCATGAATGTTATTTTGACTGTAGCCTTGCTTGGAAATACTCTTAATGATCCATTGATCCATTTCACACATGGTTTTTCCTATGAATTACTTTCTAGATATGAAACTCCTCATTGGTCCCCTTTTTTATCATACCTCTATAACTTGATGATATAAGCCTACCTTTTCGTGGCTATAGGTGGACATTCTTATGACTTTATCTTTGTTTGATAAATTTATTCATAATATCTAACCTCATTCAAATATTTATTGTTCCATTTCACACCTTTAATGCCCTATGAAACTTGCATGTGACATATGACCCCTTCATTAGACCACTCTACATGAATCCTCTTTGTAATGGATATAAGATAATGTTGTGCAGGGTATAGATGAATTCTCATTTCATTTGGCCCAAGACTTTATTATCCCATAGTTAAGTTGGCCTCAATCTTGATTGATAACTGAAACTCCTATTAGGCTCATGGGCTCTTAATCATTCTTTGCACCCTCCATTATGTTTGGAACTGGTTCTACCCAAGAGAAAGACATGTAGGTGCCTTGGACTAGATTTGATCACTCTAGGAGGGAGTTAGGATGGTAGAGACCCATTTTTAGGTCTAAATATACCCCTTTATTATATAAAACAACCCTAAATTCCATAATTCCACATAGATAGTTCATTCCACTATTTTCAGGTCCAAATATAAAAACATGCCTTCTAGATAGTCTATTCCAAAATTCTTCCACTTAGATAGTTCATTCCCAAATGTTATGAGGTATACCTTGATAAAGCCCTATATATGGAAATCCAATCCTTACATTTGTTTTCCATAACTTCATTATAAATTAACCTTAATCAAAAATTTCAAGGATTTTGAAACTTTTAAAACACATTTGGTATCTTATCCTATGTTGAAGATGTAGAACCCTCTTTAAATGGTAGCTTTGATTCACCTTAGCATGACTATATGTATGGTTCGGGATCACCACATTAGATGATGTGGAGGTGGGAACCTAATTGAACAAATGATATTCATAATTATTTTTGAATCTTTTATGTTCATCCCTTCTTGGACCTATCATTAAATTTTCTCATCCTTGTATCAAGACATTCCTCCTCCACTTCATGTCACTCTCTAGGAAAATGAAGGATGGTTGTAGGTGAGCACTATGCCCTTGTGCTTATTGAGTACAAGTCTTAAGATTTGAATTTTGTGCCAATAGACCCCTTACGTGACTTCAATCCTCTCAGTTTCCCTTGAAAACCTCCTTGAGCATAACTGCAACCTTTCTAGACTACCATTAGTGATTTTGACATGTAATAAATACACTTGTATAGACTATGTAGACTCTATTATAACTATAGGTTGTCGTTCTTGGTTCATACACTAAATTTTCTTTTTATACCATCTTGATTTCACCACTTTAATGGATTCTATAACCCATTTTTTTCTCTCATGTTACCTCTGTATACATAGTTAGTTTCAAACCCAATGATTATATTTTTGAAAACTATCAACTATATCTTGAAAACAAAAAAATATGATATTTCGCCCATCACAGTCCATTACAAAAGGTTCTAAGGCTTTTAAAATGAAACTAAGATCTTTCCAAGACACAAAATTTGTCAGGTACATTCTTGTAACTATATGAAACATGCCCATGGTAACCTTGGACCAAAGTTGACCTCACAAGTACACCTAGTAAATACACAAATTTCATAGTCTAGGAGGATCTCCCTAACATCCAATGATGGTCTAGCCTCTCTTATCTATAATGGTGATTTTTTCTCTATCCATACACCCATATATGCATCAACATTTCTATTTTTCCTCAAAGACCTACACACATGCCACAACTTTCAATTATCATGATATCTCTCCAACTCCTCTGTTACATCCATTCCTCATGCTTAGGGTTCTTCACTCACAAGCCAATTTTGACCTTATCTCATAGATATAGTATTTTCCTCTTAAGATAAAGGATTGATAAAATCTCAACCATCCCCATAAGCACGAAACACATCACTTTCCATTCATCAACAACCTAAAATGTACATCAAATGACCTCTTAGACTCTTAAGCATTGTTTGCTCCATTAGCCACATAGGCAGTCTTCAAATTATTAAATGTATGTGGTCTCTGATGTTTTCTAGGATTGTATATATTACTTTAGGTTATCAGAGTGTTGACTAGGTATTTAGGCACATGATACAACTCCTTTTCACCTTGTAAAAACATGCCAAACCCATCTTCTTTTCTCCTTGCACAAACCTCCTTTCACAACTCTACCTTTATATAGATTATGTCCAAACCCTGAGAACTGGTCTCCTATCGATGAAAATCATTTCCTTTATTGGTTTTTATATATAATAATTTTATTTACCCTAGTCCCAAACCCTAAAAACTCTTTCATATTACATCAATAACCTTGAGTCCACCCTTGATTCATACTATTGTCCAAGACAAAAAGATGGATGCAGGTGCATATTTAAGGTTCTTGGGACTATAGTATTGTAGCAAGGAACATAATTTAGATATTTTTAAGGTTTCATGCACTTCTAAAGGCTCCTTTAAATCTCTTTATTCATAAATTTTTTAAACCTTATCTCCCTCCTTTTACCCATGTATTCATTACTCACCATATAAACCAACACAATCAAGGATAATTGTTTGTAAGTGTGTATTGAAATTTACATGATATGAAGAAATAAGACCTTTTCCATCCCTCATGTTTTTTTTCACACTTAAAACTTGTTATATTATACCATAATGGATTAAGTAATGTTATATCCTTCATGTCATTACGACACCTTCTTGCATTGGCTATAAGTGTGTAACTTGTTTAGTATGAATTGAGATAGTCTACCTTGTGTGGAGAAAAAAAATGTAGGTGAGAACATAATCATCATCCTTGTTCTGTAATTTATACCCACCCATCTTAATTTTACCCTACCAATTTCTTTTATTAATTTTGTGCCAAGACATATTTCTATTATATACTCCATACCAAAAACTAATGACACTTTATCTCCATATCAAGCCATTTAATATATGCTTGTAGGCATGTTTTATTAGCCTCTAGGCCAGGAATATTTTTAAAAGAGAATTCTCTCACCTTGAATACACCTTTTAAAGAAACATAAAATCCTTCATAATGGCTCCATAGACCTGCCTTGAGTTCAAATTTTGACACTCACCAATACTACTACCTGAACCTTAAAAAGATGGTTGTAGGTCATCATTTTGATTGTGTTGTTGATTGTCTTATGAATTAACTTGGTTTAAAATTTACCTAACTGCTCCTCTAAGGTTGGAGACTTCAATATCTCCCATCACTAACACTTATTTCAAGGCCATATATAACCCAAAACAAAATCTTCCTCATACCCTACATGCTAATGTGTGAACTTTGGTAGGGTACAACATGATATGAGAAGTGTTTAATCCTTAAGGAAGATTCATGTTGTGCATTAGAGTTTGAGACTTGCTTTATTCACCTTATAGACCTCCTCTACTCATCAATACCTGATTGTTAAAATATTCCTTTACCATATTCATCCTTAAGATCATTTTTTATAGTCAATTATAGGTGTTGATTTCCACCATTGTATAGACTAAGGGCAAAGAAATTTTTTGCTTCAAGAATAAAAAATTATTATACGATTCTATTAAAACTCCTTACATCCACATTTAGTTGGAGCAACACAAATTTTATCACAA
Organism: Torreya grandis; assembly: GCA_037957365.1. Classification (NCBI taxonomy): domain Eukaryota; kingdom Viridiplantae; phylum Streptophyta; class Pinopsida; order Cupressales; family Taxaceae; genus Torreya; species Torreya grandis. The sequence continues at coordinate 310,168 of JARHVA010003029.1, forward strand.
GTTTTATTGAATGGTATGAAGCAAAATATCACCTTAACCTTAATTTTCACAAAACTACCTTAGTTTCTCTACATAAGGAAACTTTATCATGTTTATGACCTGATTTAGCAACATTTCAAATGTTTCCTTCTTTCATTCAATGCTCTCCTTGGGTTAAAGAATGATATACCCTCAAATTATTTTATATAAACCTTGAGTTGTATCATGAAAGAAACCATTTTATCACAAGGCTTATTGAATGGGGTGAAGTAAAATATCACCTTTTTATTAATTTTAACAAAACTACCTTAGTTTATATGAATAAGGTAGATTTATCATGTTTATTACATAATTTTGCAACATTCAAAATGTTTTGCTCTTTGATTTCAATGATCTACTTGGGTTAATTATTTATATGTCCTCAAATTGTGTTCTATAAACCTTGAGCTATCTAATTAAGAAAACCGTTTACCCTTCAGACCTCCGATAATCTCCTTGTTTATTGTAGGTGGTCATTTGACCTTAACACCTACCAAGGATTTCATGAAGGTGTTTGATTTATATATCGATCTAGTTTTCAATGATGCTAGGATTATGCACGTGGGTAATTTTAGTGATATAAATGTTCACATATGATTATTAAAAATATCATGATCATACCTATAGGTTAGACTTGATCACAATATATGGAGATGAACGTACACTACTATACCTCAAGGTTTTCTTTAGCACTTTGATAGAGTAAGGGTAATTCAACCTAATTTAAACTTCCTTCAAAGACTAAAGTATAATTATTTTTTAACTTTGAGAGAGTATGATAATGAATATATCATTTGAAACCATTCAAACACCATAAATTCATATCTACAACTATGCCTTGTTGAAGATACTGAAACACCAAAACCATCTCAAAGGAGAATATGCTCAATCTAGAGGATTATGAATCTTTACTTGGATGAATGAGGTATAAAGTGAATTAAATATCTAATTGATAACCTATGAATATTAATTCACTTTCTTGATAACCTAGGTCTTGATCTAAAATATCAATACAGACTATTCAAAAGGAGAAAATAATAAATAGCTTTTATGCCATAACTATGTTCTTGGAAGGAGTTAGCTAATGACACCAATTGGAATTGGTCCTATTTACCCTAAAATAACTACACGAAAACCATTATTCCTTATTGAGTTTTATGTGAAGAAATATAATAAAACCTATACCATTTCTAGATGTGTAAGCCTTCCAGACACCATTGCACGGTTAATGATTGTTCATAAAGATGGGGAGATGAGCTAGACCACCAATTACATAATGTGTAATATCATTAGTGATATGTTATAATTGATTAGAGATAAATCCAAATGTATCTATATGTTTTCAAAGACCTTTAATACATGTTCATGTTTGATATAAGCTTTGGAGGTCAGTGGATATGATGAAAATGTTGATCAAAGTTGACTTTTCTAACTCAATAAGGTCTGTGTACAATGAATTCATGAGATTGGTCTACAAGAAAAATAATTAAATAATACTATGTTATATTTATATCTAGTATTTTTATAATGATCTCATAACATCATCTATATGGATTATATGTCTCTGAAAGTGTTCATACATGTGCTATAAGGTCAAATCCACTATGACTAGTCTTCAAGGTAAACTGGTAGTTTTGGGTAAGCAGGTTGCAACACTGAGTTTGAGAATATATGATATGAGTTAATATTATTAGTATAAATTATGTTTTTATTTATTAGTTTTATGGAATATACATGCTTTTAAAAAAAATAGAATTCAGTATAAGAGGTTGAAACATTAAAGCCAAAATGGTTTATCTAGTTGAGTGAGGTTTGAGAGAGTGAAGATCAACATATTGGTCTAGAATAACAATAAATAAGATTGAAGAATATGATATTTTTATAAATATGTTTAAGGATCATATTCATTCATTATAAGTTCCTTTTTGTGTTCTTTCAGGCATCAAACGCTCAAGTTTCCTTAACTATGTTTTGAGGCTAGTTGGCAGTTCTAAGTCAGTTATTTGTAATAAAGTGTTTGACCTATTTTGACCTTATTTGTGAATTATAAACCATATTTTTATGAATATAAGGTCATATATATATATATATATATATATATATATATATATATATATATATATATATATATATATATATATATATATATATATATATATATATATATATATATATATATATATATATATACCTGTATGTGTGTGTGTGTGTGTGTGTGTGTGTGTAATTTTTTGTCATGGTTGTTTGTAAAAATTATGTATATGCTTTAGTTGTTCAAGATGGAATTTCTGGGTATACATAGGCCTAATTATGAT
>JARHVA010003029.1:317500-332500 GCA_037957365.1 Torreya grandis
TATAATCCTTTGGATAAACATACAATGAAATGTAAAGATAAAGAAGATATACAAAATTTTATCAAGCTTAATTTTTAACTCAAACCTAATAAATAAAAACAAATTGAAAATTCTCACATATTCAACCCAACCCAAAATTGTTATTTGACCTAGATAACTCAATTAAAAAAAACTCATCCAAACTTTTCTATAATTCTTTTTTAAATACAATTTTTTCAAATAGTTAAATTGTCACTCCAAATGTATAGTGATTATCTAATACTTTTAAGTAATTGATCAATACAATGGAAAGCTTCTTGGATTGATTGTGCATCATGTTAAGGATAAGTCTCCTTAACTCATTTTTAAGCATTTATGAAATCTTAAAATATTTTTAAAAAATGACAAAAAATCACATGCTGAAGGGTAGGATATGTTTCATTAGTTTTTTTTATCTTATACATTAATTTGCACAAAATTAATTTTTATAACTTGTATTTTGATGATTGATTTGTAAATAATAAGTAATTTCTAATTTTATTTTAAAGGAATTAAATAATTAGATTATTTGGTTTTATGTAACAAATATACATGTATATAATTTATGGTTATATTTATATTTTTGAACTTATTTACTAAAAAAATTGAAATATTAGATGGTTAGAGTGGTACAAGTGAGGAAGGAATAAAGTGAAGGGAAGCAATCTAGATGATGTGAGAAGTGAAGAATGACAAGATGAAATAGAGGACTAGAAAAATATGGAGTGAATAGGAGGTAGAAATAATATTGTAAGAATTTTAGAGCATGTTAATAGTGAGTAAGATCCAAATTTTGACAAGAATTATAAACATTCCAAACAAGTCAAATTATTATTTTACATCTAGATCAATACCTCTGTAATTGACTGAATTCCCATGGAAATTTATCATAGATGGTGGTTTGGTGCTTTAACTTTCTAAATCAATTGCTAGTGTGGAAATAAACAAATGAATATTTAATAAAAAAGGAAGTGTTGTAGAAGAATGAGACTTAATCTATAAAATCATTAGGGATTGGCCATGTTTGAATTCCCTTTCACAATGAAAGGGACATAGTTGGTCATTTTATGCATGGTTGAATATTAAAATTCTATCACAAGGGTACATTCAGCTATATTTTTTATAACCTAGGTAATAGGGATTTCATGTTTAGACGAGGCCCATAATTTTTCCAAGCATAGGTATTTTTATCCACAAATGGTTCCTCAATTTCAACACAAGGAAAGAATTTATCTAAAACGTTTTTATCTAATCTAGATTGTATAGGCTACCATGTATTATTAGCTTGAGGAAATTATTAATACTTATGTAAGACAAATAGGGTATAGATTATGATTTTTGGCCATTTCATCACTTATAGTGCTATAAGATCCAAATAATATTTTAAAAAACCCACCTGAAATCAATTCATAGACTTTGTGGTGAATTTGTCTAGATGTACATTCACTAGTTTGCATATAATCCAAGAATATCTTACATGTTGATTGTGAAAATTTTAAAAATTATTGAGGTTTCTATAAATAAAAAGGTGAATTTACAATAAAATTTATCATTTTTGGAGAAAAAAATCCATCAATTATTAGATGATTAAAGAGAGTATTTTATTAGCATTAAATATGTGGGAACTAAGTTCCTCACATTATGTGGGATTGTTACAACCTTTGAGGGATGATATTAGGGCAATAACATTCAACATTAATATTCTGATATGATTTGATTCCACAAGGAATGGTATAATTAGAAGTATGAAATGTTATAATTAGTTCAATATTTTCATAAAAATTAAGCAAACCTAAAATCATTAATGAACATCACTAAAATAATTAACATGAGTATCTTGTTTATGAATAACCATAAATTCAATAGAAAGATTTTGATTAAAACCATATGAACTACAATGCTATGATTTTTTTATCATGGGGACTTATGGATTCAAGACATAATACTTTGTTCCATTGGAAATGATACAATCATAATTATTCCATGCCTAATTTATTTCCACATATTTTAAATTTGGTTGTGGAGATTCTATGATTTCACTAGAAAAGTTGATATTTATTCTTGTATATGTTGATCTTTAATGTTTTTTATGTTTTACATATGGCTATCAATTTTATTGTAATGTCTCCTCAACTTTTTTAAGTGAAGAAAAGGATACCACGTTTTGTTGACCTATCTATGACATTCATCAATGAAATCATCTTCTCCACTCAATCAAGGGATGTTTTAAGGAAAAGGAAGATATTATTAGCATTTATTATGTCTATATATATATGGGAAGCATAGTTAAAAATGATGTTTCCCCATACACTTTGATAAACCTCATCAAACTCATTAAAAATATAGTAGTAGTACTTAAGAAATTGGATATTATATTAATTCAACCTTTATTCTCATTAGTTTACTTTCTAGAGAATATTAAGAGTTACTTGATGGAGGGTGGACATTTTTTGGGAAGATAATTTTTTAGTCTTAGATATGACCTCCCTTTACCTTTCTCCTAAATCATTATGACCCTTTTAGGAGAATTTTAGATCTAATGTGGTTACCAATGCAATTAAATATACGCTGATAATAGATGGGATATAATATTATTATATCAGTAACTACATTCATGAAATGATTGAAATGGATGTGGATTTGGGCATGCCATAAAATGGAATTGTGAATGCTCCTCAATTCGAGCATGCTAGAAATTGTGATTTCTTTTTTAATAAAAAAACCTCAGTAGTTTTTGTTGTATCTAATAAATAAATGTCAGTCTCTCAGTTGTATATAGATGTTACTATCATGTTTTTGTAATAATTACTTATACAAAAATATAAATGTAGTAAGTAATTTAGATATTTTAATATAAGAGGGTAAGAGATCCTTTAAACTTATATAAATAAGAACATTTGAAAAATTTAAATTATTTTTCCATATATAAATTGGAACATTTATTCCCTATATAAATTGTATTGATATCTCATTTATATATTATACGTTTTTACAATACTATGTTTATATTTTAGATGTTTGATAAAATAAATTCATTGTTATAGTATAAAATCTTTCATTAAGAATATATGCATATAAATAAATATATTTTTAACTATTTCATATAATTGAATAAAAAATCATACAATCTCTTTTGGGAACATGATATTAATAATAGAAATAAATGGTTCTACTTTTATATAATTATAATTGCATTAAAAATAAATAAAAATTGAATGAATATCTACAAAAATATATTATAGAAACCACTGAGATTGTTTCAATTATCATGTAAATTAATGAAGTATTTTCTAATTTATATATTATTCTTTTTAAGTATTATGAATGCAATTTATTAATTATGATTTATATTTATTAGATTATTAAAATATTTCTCATATTTGTTTTTGAAACAATTCTATAGATGTCAATGTGCAGTGAGTTATAGAAAATACAATTTAATATCGAAAAAATGATTTTTCAAAAAAAAATTGATCATCCTAAATAATGTACTATAAAGATTTTCTTATAATATAAATATGTAATTTTCTCAAAATATTCTTAGAAATAAATATAAGTATGTAACTTATAGAAAATATAATCTAAGTACATCAATGTTAAATGTTGTAAGAAAAAATTTAAATAAACTTTTTTATTATTAATTTATTATTTTCAATTTTCTATTTAATTTGTAAAAATTATACTTTTAAATTAATAGATAATAAATAAATTACTATTAAAATATGTAAATAAATTTTATTATTCAAATCTTTAAAACCTTACACTATTATTGAACATAAATTAAATAAATCTAAACTAAAATAAACAATTTTATTTTCAAAATCTCTCTTCACATTGAATCTTATAAAAGCCTAAAATAAATAATTTAATTATATTAACTAAGATTTTGTTATTTATTTATTCATTATTATTTTTTAATACTATAATCCCAGATTATTTACAACTAGCATTCACCAAATCATATGAAACAAACAACAAACTCAAGGTTATTACAAATGCCAAGATTTTTTATATTTTAATTACACGTAGCATAACAATGCAGGAATCTCAAAATCCTCTGACCGGGGTATCCTTATGCAGATCTGTATGCTTTTAAGATTTTCCTCTTAGTAGGGTGTGCTTATAAATGTGACAAAGCTGAATCACTTATTTTATTATTCAATGTATCCTATCATTTAAAGCTTTTCCCTGCTTCGTCAACATCCAGATGTCAAAATGGCATCCTACAGCAAGTAAACAAAAATGTTAAGTGATAGTCACAAAAGCCATCAGAAACTTGTAAATACTTTTAACAAAAAATATATGTAGCAGTATCCTTTAATAGAACAGTTAATAACATAGATTGAATAACAAGAGACCAAATGTGCAGTGAATAAGCTACCTTATTCGGTGTTTTATAGAGCAACTAGTATGGAGGAGGGGGAGACTTACAAGAGTAGTGATGCGAAGGTGGCGGGTGTAATGGGGACTTAGAGTGGGGAGGTGGATAGGTGGTGGCCTTTGGAGGGGAAGAACTTACTACAGGAGGGTGAGGGGGCTTCACCTCCACATTTGGAGGAGGCGGGGATTTGTATTCGTATGGTGGTATTTTTCATGGTTTCTCATGGTGGGGAGGTGGAGATGTTTTGGGTGGAGTGTAAACTGGTGATGGAGGAGGAGAGGATGATTCGGGTGGAGTGTAGACTAGTGCAGGATGATGTGGAGGAGTGGTCAGAGTTGGTTTAGGAGGAGAAATACTAGGAACAGGTGGTGGAGGTGGAGATTTTTGAATGTAATGAGGAGGAGATACAAGCTTCAAAGGATGACTAGTATGGAGAGTTGGTGTTTTCAGTACAACACGAGGCTTGGGAAGTGGTGATGGCAAGTGGACTGGTGGTGGAGGAGATTTGTAATAGTATGGCTTTGGAGGAGGATTATTATCATGGAATGTGGCATCTGATGGTATTGCAGCCCAAATGTAGGCTACAATCAAAATCACCAACAAATTGCAAGAGAAGCTCATATTTATTTAAAAGCCCATCTTTCCTGTAATCAGATACCAGACTCATGTGCAACCTGTGTATTTAGTAATTGGAAGGTTAAAGTAGGCTTGTACATCTACTTATATGGACTATGGGGAAATCCTATTTTAGAGTTGATTTTAAAAGCACTGCATATTTCCATCTGTAAATAACCATATGAGCAGGTGAATTGTTGTAAATTATTATTTCCAATACTGATAAATAAATTTATAAATTTTACAGCAGTTGTGCTATAGGGATTTTTGGAACACCAACATTCCAAATCTGATTGAAAAATATTTGTGAACCATGTCGATATCTAAATCTAGTCCTACTGACTTTAGACATAAGTTGGTAATCCAGAAGGACGCAAAATTTGACTCTTGAAACCGTGATAGAGACTCAAGTTGAATTGGAGTTAATTTCTCCACTCCTCATGCATGCAATTAGTTAGTTGTAGTTAAGCAATTAGTTAGTTAACTGATAGTTAGATATTAGTTTGTTTGCATGTAAAGACTAAAATTAGTCTTCAGTTTGCTTTTCTAATTATTGTTTGTTTACAAATCTATTTCATAGATCCATGTGCGCAGTATTGTAAGCATGGAAAATTGAAGATCAATAAAATCTTTTTCTTTCAAGAGATTGCTGTAGCAATTGGGTTCAATTCTTATTTATTTTTTTGAGTTCTTGTTTTTTGTATGCTCTCTATATTCTAACAAATTGGTATCAGAGCCTTGTAAGGATTTGTGTAGCAGAAGCACAAGGAGAAGTAGAGATTGCAGAAGTGCATAGTCAGTAGAAGCATGTAGCAGCCGCAGTCAGAGAGTGAACGAAGAGCCAATAGGGAACACAGAGATCGACATCGACTGACTCCTAGACCGACATTGACAAGAAAATTGACGTCGGTAGTATTACTAACTAGCAGCGGCAGTATAACTGACGTCAGTAGTATTGTGGCAGTATAATCAATGTCGGCAATATTAGTGACCAACGACGGAAATATAACTGACGTCGGTAGTATTAGTGACTGACCGTGATAGTTTAATTGATGTCGGTGACTATGTTTTCAAACAACAACCAGAAAGCCATTTCAACATGAGAAATGGCAGTGAACAATAGTATTTCATAGCCTCAAATTACCAATTTCAATGGTAAGAATTATGATTTTTGGGCAATTAAGATGAGAACTTTATTTTTCTCACAAGATGTTTGGGATCTGGTAGAGTGTGGTTTCGTAGAGCTACAGGATGAAGCAACCCATCTAGCATTATCTCGAGCATGCAAGGACGAGCTTAAAGAGAACAAGAAAAAAGATGTAAAAGCCTTATTTTTCATCCAATAGGCATTGGATGAATCTATATTTTCTAGAGTTGCAGTAGCAACAAGATCTAGAGCAGCATGGAAAATATTAGAGACTACCTATAAAGGTTAGAGTGGTGATACTTATGAAAGGCACATGTTTTTATGAGCAAGGAGACATGGATGGCATAGTGTATTTTTTAATAGTCATGGGCAAATGAAGCTAAGAACGAAAGAAAGAAAGGAAGTAAGTGAAAAAAAGAAGTTGTGAAGGTGTTAAAAAGAGCCAAGTAGTGGAATAGTTGAAGAAAGAAGGTAGCGCAAGAAGTGCACTTGAGATTTGGTAAGAGCTTTGCAAAGCTCAAGTTACATAGCGAGTGAAGCTGTGAAAGTGTGTGTGTTGAACAATGAGTGAAGCTGTCAATGTGTCTGAAGATCAGGTTGATCATTGGCAAATCTAGACCAACATGGAAAGAACCCAACAGAGTTCTTGGAGGAAACCTGAGCAGTTACGCATCAGGTGAAAGATAGGTAAGAAAGTAGGAAGCTTGCAGTTTTGGACATAAGCATGTCCGTTGATAGCCTTTTGATAGGCTACTCCTCAGTCTTAAACGCTGAGTGAATGCTCATTGAGAAATTGTATTTGTTTTGTATGAAGACAAGGTGGTGTATTCCATATATAAGGTGATGTATTTCACAAGGCGGTATATTCCGCATGAGAGGCAGTGTATTCTGTAAAGGAAAAGCATCCTAGTTGAAGCTGGTAGATAAAATTTAAGCATTGTAAATGCTAAAATTGTAAGTGGTAGAAATTAAGGAGGAGTGTTAGAGACTCAAGTTGAATTGGAGTTAATTTCTTCACTCCTCATGCATGCAAGTAGTTAGCTATAGTTACGTATTCAGTTAGGTAACTGACAGTTAGATATTAGTTAGTTTGTCATGTAAAGACTAAAATTAGTCTTCAGTTTACTTTTCTAATTATTGTTTGTTTACAAATCTATTTAATAGACCCATGGGCGTAGTATTGTAACCAAGGAAAATTGAAGATCAATAAAATCTTTTTCTTTCAAGAGATTGTTGTAGCAATTGTGTTCAGTTCTTATTTATTTGTTTGAGTTCTTGTTTTTTGTATGCTCTCTTGATTACAACAAATCCCACTAAATTGTTCCTCAACTCCTAACTCTTCCATTTACTCCAAATTTTTATGTTGTGTAGTATATGTGTAAATAGATATAATATTATGGGAAAATGTACTAGGCTAACTTGAATATTATATTGACAAAGGTAAATGACGGGCAAATATACCATGCTAGCTTGAATATTATATTGACAAAGGCAAATGATGGGCAAATACCTAATGGTTAAGTAAAAAAATAATATCATCTTTAAGCATGTGTCATTTTTAAAAATATCTAAAAGAAAATGAGAAAGCAATCCCATGCTAAATGGTAGGATATGTTTCAATGGTTTTCTCTCAATTAATTTAGATAAAATGTATTTCGATGATTATTTTCTAATATTTTTTATTTAATTAAGAAGACAAATTATTAATTTGTATATTTTTAATTATCATATATATAATTTTTTGATGTAGAAAAATTAGATTAAATTCTGGAGGTCATAACTTTTGACCCGTAATTTTGTTTGAGTTTGTCCACAGGTCAAAATGATTGTATCAGAAATGTTGTTGCTATCCTAGGTGGTTCTAATGGCTTATCCATATCTTTGATATTTTTTTGGAGGCTACAAATGATCATTGGATGGTCCAAAATTACTATTTATTAATTTTTTTTCAATTTTTTCTATTTCTAGATAGTGTATATTTTTAGAACAAGAAGTCAAATTCGATTGAATTTCATCCCATGGTCTAATTATAGTGTTTAGGATATTTTGAGAGATTTTTGGACGATATCAAGTGTTTTTAAAAATGGGTATTTTTTTAGATTTTAGTATTTTTTTTAAAATTCTGCATGTAAACTCTAATTTCTTAGTTAAGGCTTATTTATGCATGGTTTTGATTTATAATTATTTCAAGTAATCAATACAAATCAATTCTGAGAATTATTTCAAGATCTATGTCTATTGGTAATTATTTTTATTCTTGTTAGTTTTTGAGTTCATTATCTGGTATCAGAGCAAGTTCGAATCTTGGAGGAGAGAAGAATGGTGAGAGGATAAGGAGGTAAGACACAGATAATCTAAAATATATAGTAACTATAGATACAAGCTTAATAAATAACAAAGGTTATCACCAATCAACAAAGAAGAGAAGGTGGTGATAAAGAAGACACAGATCAGATGAATAAGTTTACCAAGAAGAAAAACAACAAGAGCAACCACCATCGATGGAAGAGAGGATGGTTAAGGGTTTAGAAGGAAGGAATGAAGAAATCAAGGTTGATATTCTAGATTATAGAGATAGTTTAAAACTAGATGAGTTAGTAGATTAGATGAATAGCATGGAAAAATTCTTCAAATAGAAGACCATGAGAGAAGACAAGAAGGTAAAATTTGCATGCATGAAATTGAAAGGTCGTGCAATGATTTGTTGGGATGACCTAAAAAATGTGAGACATATGAAACGTAAAGGGAAGATTAATATGTGGAAAAACATGGAGAAGAAACTGAGGGGGAAATTTTCTCTTGTGGATTATGCACAAACCCTATATAGAAGATTTCAAATTTTAAGGCAAACAGATCACAATATACAAGAGTATATAGATGAATTTTATAAAAAAATTATATGAGTGGAACATGATGAAATAAAAGAGTAGAGGGATATAAGGTATGTAAATAGTTTAAAATTTTATATTCAAGATGAATTTAGCATGCATAGAATACTTAACATGGAGGAAGCTTATCAATTAGATTTGAAGGCAGAAGAAAAATAAAATAGACAAAATTTTAGAAGGGCATCTATTAGTTATAAATGAGGTGGATCCCCTCTAATAAGTGGAAAAATTGGGTTTAATACCACCATAGGTGGTTTTAATGTCAATAAAAGTGAATCATCACATGGTGTAGAAAGGTAAGATTATAATAGGCAAGGGTTTCAATACCAACAAAGAAGAAAAAGATTTCAGAGAGGATGAGGTTATGGAGGTGCTAGAGGATGGTTTATGAATCAATGTAGATCTTATGTTTTTTATAGATGTGGAGAAGAAGGGTATAGAGCATTTGAGTGTCCAAACTATCAATATCAAGAAAAGAGACATGAAGATTGCCCAAGAGTAAATCTAGTTGAGGCTAAAATAAAAGAGCAAAATACTAAAGTTGTACCAGTAGATATTGGAGAGAATTTCATAATGTGAAGAACCATGATCACTCTAAGAAAAGAATAATTGACAAATAAAGAAGGTGGTGATGAATGGCTATGATAAAATATTTTTTGAATAAGATATACTTTAGACAGAAAGGTATGTAATGTAATTATGGATGGTGGTAGTTGTGAAAATATTGTTTCTAAAGAGATGATTGGGAAACTAAATTTGCAATATGAAAAGCATCCTAACCCTTATCAGATTTTATGGTTTAATAAAGGGAATGGGGTTACAGTAGATAAAAGGTCCTTAATCAAAATTTTTATAATAAAAACTTATAATGATGAAATATTGTCTGATGTTATTTTGATGGATGCATGTCATGTGTTATTTGAGAGACCATGGCAATTTGATAGGAAAGTAGTTCATGATGGAGCAAAGAACACATACACTTTTTAGAAAGGTGGTACAAAGGTAGTTTTGTTACCTCTTAAAGAGAAGGAGAAGACATAAATCATTCTATATACTAAATAAATTATCTAAGATATAAAGGTAGCAGGTTGTTGTTATGCACTAGTAGCAAAAAATGAAGAAATAGAAATGTTGCCAATAACAATAAAATTAGTAAGAGTGTGGAAATAATATGTATATGTTATGTTTGATGAGTTACTAGATGGTTTACCACTAAAAAAAAATATTCAACATCACATTAATTTGATTTCAGGATCATCTCTACCCAATGAAACAAATTATAGGATGAGTCCAACAGAACATGTATAATTAAATAAACAAGTTACAAAATTTCTAAGGAAGAAAGTGATAAGGAAGAGTATGAGTCCATATGCAACACTAGAATTGCAAACTCCAAAGTAAGATGTAGGATAGAGAATTTGTGTGGATAGTAGAACAATTAATAAAATTACAATAAAGTGTAGGTTTTGTATACCTTATTTAAATGATATGACAGATGTGCTTGAAGAAGAAAAGTCTTTTACCAAGATTGATCTAAGGAGTGGCTATTATCATATTCAAATTTCTAAAGGAAATGAGTGGAAAAATGCATTCAAGACTAGTGATGGCTTAAATGAGTGGATGGTGATACCATTCTAATTATCTAATACACCTAACACATTTATAAGGGTGATGATAAAGTGCTACTAGAATATATTGGGAAGTTTGTGTTTGTTTATTTTATTGATATTCTTATATTCAATAAGACTAAATTAGAACATTTACAACATTTGAGAATGGTAATAGACTTGTTAAGAAAGGAGAAGTTGTATGTAAATATGAAGAAGTAGAGGTTTATGTAGAAAAGTTTGGTGTATTTGGGATTTGTAGTTTTAAAAGATGATGTGAAAATGAATGAAGAAAAAATAAAGGTAATTGATGAGTAGCCTATTCCTAAAATCATTACAGAGGTAAGGAGTTTCCATGGTTTAGTAGCTTTTTACAAAACAATTATTAAAAAACTTAGTAGTATTGTGGAACCAATAACAAATTGCATGATAGGGAAGGAATTTTCATGGACTAGAGCAGCAATAGAAAACTTTAAAATTTTAAAGAATAAGATTACAGAAAGACTAGTTTTAGCATTACAAAATTTTAAAGAAGTGTTTGAGGTTGATTGCGATGTTTCATTTGTAGGAGTTGGTGTTGTGCTGAGTGAAAAAGGGAAGTGAATATCATATTTGAGTAGAAAATTGAATGAGGTAAGAACAGAGTATTCTACCTATGATGTTGAACTTTATGTAATTTTACACGCATTAAGACATTGGACGTATTACTTGGTGCTAAAGGACTATATACTCTTTAAATATCATGAGGCTTTGAAGTATGTGAATACACAAAAGAAGTTGAATCGTATGCATGCAAAGTGGGTTTATTTCCTGCAGGGGTATACTTTTATGTTGAAACATAAATCAAGAAAAAAGAATCAGGTAGTTGATGCATTGAGTAGGAGGGTAGCATTATTAACTACTATGGTAAGTGAAGTAGTTGGATTTCAATCTATTAAAAAATTATATGATACTGATCTATATTTTAGTAAGGTAGTTGAGAAGTGCAAGAATCCATTAATAGGTGTGATAGATGTTATTCATGATGAATATATTATGCAAGAAGGTTATCTCTTCAAAGGGAAAAAATTATGCATTCCATTTAGGTCTCTATGAGATAATATAATAAGAGAATTATATAGTGGTGGTTTGGATGGTCATTTAGGTAAGAGGAAGATAATAGCTTTCGTCGAGGAAAAATATTTTTGGCCAAAGATGAAGAGAGATGTGGCAAGGTATGTTTCAAGGTATATAATATGTTAGGTGGCTAAATGATATGCATAATATACTAGAATTTACATGCCATTACCAGTTCCAACAGGGCCATGAACATATTTGAGTGTGGATTTTCTGTTGGGATCGCCAAACACACAAAGAGGTAATGATTCAATTTTTGTTGTTGTAGATAGATTTTCTAAAATGGCTCATTTCGTTACATATAATAAATTAAGTGATGCCACTATAGTTATAGAATTATTTTTTATGGATATTGTGAGATTACATGGTGTTTTAAAAACTATTACTTTTGATAGGGACATAAAATTTCTAAGTCATTTTTGGATTACTTTCTGGAATAATATGCATACTAATCTACAATTTAGTAGTGCATATAACCCACAAACAGATGGCTAGATAAAATTTGAGAATAGGATCTTGAAAATTTTATTGAGATGCATAGTGGGAGAGAAGCTAAAGCAATGGGACTTGGATTTGCCACAAGCTGAGTTTACATATAATAGTTTAGTGAATAGATCAATACAAAATTTACCTTTTCAAATTGTTTATGGGATAAATCCTATGGGTATTTAAGATTTAGTATATTTTCAAATTTTAGATCAAATTATTGATGATGTAGAAGTGTTCATAGAGCATATGCAGTAGTTACAATAAGGAGTAATAATAAATTTACAGGAAAGTAATGACAAATATAAATCAGTAATAGATGTCAGAAAAAAATCCAATGTATTTGAAGGAGAGTTGGTAATGGTTTACTTGAGGAAATAAATATTTTGAAAAGACACATACAAGTTGAAGTACAAAAAAATCAGACCATGCCGAATTGTGAATAAAATCAATGATAATGCATATGAGGTACATTTACCACATAATTTTGATATATCTCCAGTATTTAATGTTTCATATTTAACTAAATTTCATGGAAAATATGGTGAAGATGATGAATATGAATAAGTAAATTGGGAGCAATAGGTTCTAAACAAGAAAGAAAAAATAGTGTAGGTTTTGGATATGAAGATAGTGAACACAAGGCAAAAAAATTATAATAGGTATTTTGGTGTATTGCAAAGGATTGTAGTAAGAAGAAAACACTTGGATTATAGAACGAGAGTTAAAAAATATTGATAATGACAAATGGTAGAAATATAATTAGGGCAACTTATAGGAACTGAGTTATTTTCAACATAGGATAATGGTACCAAAAAAAATAGGCCAACTTCCAGAGGCCATAAATTTTGACCCGTAGCTCCATTTGAGCTCTTACATAAACCAAAATGATCATATTGAAAAGGATGTTTCTTCAATAAGAGGTTATATTTGCCTACCCATGGTTTTTATAAATTTTTGGTGATCGTACAGGATCAATTGAGGGTCCAGAATTGTGATTTAATGAATTTTTTACATTTTTTCTATTTTTAAAAGTGTATATTTTTAGAACCAAAAGTAAAATTCAGTTGCATTTCAACCCATATTATAATTATAATGTTTATGATATTTTTAGTGATTTTTGGGATATTTCATGTGTTTTTTAAAATAAACATTTTTTTTTAGTTTTTTTTAAAAAATTTGCATATAAACTATAATTTTTGAGTTGAGGCCTATTTAATCATGGTTTGGGTTTTTTATTATTTAAAATAATAAATATGAATAAATTTTGAGTATTGTTTAAAGATATTGACCTATTGTTAATTTTTTTATTCTTGTTAGTTTTTGAGTTCATTATTTTCTAAATTTAAAAACATAAAATATTAGAGGGTTAGAGTGGAGGAAGTGAGAAAGGAGCAAAGTGAAGGAAATCAAACTGATTGATGAGAGAAGCAAAAAATGACAAGATGAACTACAAGACCAACAAAGTCTAAAGTGAATCAAAATAAATATAATACTGTAAGACGTTTGGTAATCAATAATTAAATAATCAATAAATATGGAGGTGTTTGTAAGGATTGAATTTTAATCTATAAATTCATTGGGGCTTGGTTGAGCTTGGATGCCCTTGCACAATGAATAGGCCTTAACTATTAATTTTATGCTAAGGTGAAGAATAAAATTCTATCACCAGTGTCCTTTCAAGTATGTTTTTGCAACCTAAGTGATAAGGATTTGATGTTTAGAAAAGGGCCTGGGTTTTTTCAAAACATATATTTTTTTTTGCACAACCCAAATGGAGAGTTTATCTTTCAATTTTTTTTATGCATCTGATTATAAAATCTACCTCATAATGTTGGCTTGAGGAAATTCTAATTATTTTTTCATGAAAAATTAGGCCCAGATTATGATTTCTATCCTTTTCAATCCATTTAATGCCATGAGATCCATATAAATTTGTTAAAGAAACATCTTAGAGTCATAGCATGGATGGTGAATTTATCTAGATCTAGATTTACTAGTATATATTATCCTAAAGAAATGGTTTTATTATTTATTGTAAAATAAATAAAACTTATAAAATTTTCTATAGATGAAAAGGAGAATTTGTAATAATGTTTATATTTTATAGAAAAGAATGGTGAATTTAATATTTAAAATTAATTAAGGTTTTAATAAAGGAAATTAAAGCTCATATAATGATCAATATTTATAATATATTAACTTAACTAAATTTTAAAAAATGTTAAATTAGTAAGGGATTAAAGAGAATATTTTTTTAGCACCAAATATATGGGAACGAATTTGCTCATATTATGTTAGGAATGTTGTAGATTTTGACGGTTGAAATCAAGACAATAACATCCATCCTTAATATCCTTATGTGATGTAAATGCTCTAGGAATGATATATTTAAGATAATTTCATGTCATAAGTATTTAAATATACTCATGAAAGTTAAACAAGCCTTAGAAAAAATACCTGAAATCACTAAATTATACTTGCCCTAAGTATCTTGTTGTTTAATAAAATAATATTCAATAGAAATGTTTTGTTGTAAAATATATTTTAAAAAAATTATATTAACTTATTATAATATTACAATCCATGGGAACTGGGATGTTATGATATCTATCCTCGTATGATTTGATTGCTAAGGAACTTATGGTTTTGAGGCAAAATATTTTATTCCATTAGAAATTATATAATCAAAATTATGACATGTCAACTTTATTTACACATATTTAGAATTTGGTTATTGGG
>JARHVA010003029.1:337500-387500 GCA_037957365.1 Torreya grandis
ATCCATTTAACACATCTAGTTCAACTCCAGTTATGTTCTTTTGATTATGAAGGAATTCGATAAATTATTTAATATGAGGAATGATTCTCCTTTAAGGGCATCATATTATCATTTTCTAACCTCTGTTTATAAATATATGTTCTACATGAAAGGATATCTTAGTGGCAACCTTTCATGCAAGGAAGACTAAAAATTTACTCTAGTTTAAGAAAAAAATTCATTTTGGATTTTAATAGCATTGAGGAAAATTTTGAAATTTGAAATAAGATATAAGTCATGGATCATCACCTCCTTGTGATGAATCCATGGTTCAAAAACTTCAATCCCCTCATCAAACTATTAATTATTAGACTTATTTGGTTTCACCTCACACATTTTCAATTATAGTTTTCGTCAAACCTCTTCTTTAAAAGCTATAGGTAATTACATTGGTGAGTTATAAAAGGTTGACCCTAACACAACCTTGTTTTCACACACAACCTATGCTAGAATCTTAGTTAACATGGACATATACAAGGAGTTACCTTAAAAAGATGAGTTACAATTAAAATACTATTATTTGATCCAAGCCCTAGACTATGAGGTCCTTCCTTTTCATTACCATCATTTATTTTTTATCAACCATTTAAAAAAAATGTATAAATTTTGAAAAAAATAAGGATGCCATTTAGTTGAAGGATTCACTTACTAGTCATCCTACTATATAAAATGTTGAAACTAAGAGAGATGACTTAGACTAAAAAAATAATGAAAATAGAATTGTAGAGATGAAAGCTAAGGAATTTATTAATTTGAACCAAAGTACAAAAATTTGAGATTTAAGCTCACCATCTAATGACATATACTGAAATGGGAGTGGCAAGGAATCAAGTCATATCAAAATAGATATACCTTTATCTCTTTATTCGGATCCAGATGATAATATGGGATTGTCTTTAGTATGTATGAATAATAAAATAAGAATCAACAAAGCCATTGATTAAAAGGATATCCATTAGAAAGGTTAAATAAAGAGGCTGATTACAATGCAATGTTTCTACTAGACCTTAATGGGTACTTAGCTGAAAGTAGGAGAGTTTTTAACTGACACTTTATTTTTATTTTTTTGGGTTTTGATGTTTAGTTTTCTATGTTGATTGTTGTTTTATAATATTATTAGTATAATGTTTGAAGGTGTGATCCATGATCTGATGGGATAAGTATCATATGTGATATTTCCACATTTTATCTTTATTTCTTTTGTAAAGACTCCAAAACCTTTAAAACCTCAAAAATTTACGGTATCTCAAAATAATGATTCATGAAACAATTTAATTTTATGAACATCAATATCAAAAAAAATATAATTTTTTTTTAAAGTTTCGAATGCAACATTTTCACCTATTTAAATTCAATGCAAGATAAAATTCTTTTGTTTAATATTTATATAATTTATTTCATCACTAAAAATAAAATAAAAAATGAACCAATAAAATATTTTAATATGTATTCTCAACAAAATCATTTCTTTTGTATTGATGACATTATTATTAACATCTCCTTTTAGTTATCAATTTCCATACTAAAAAATCATTGTTATAATTGAAAATATTCAAACATACCATCACGTGTAAAGTCTAAAAAAGATATTTAAAATTTTATTAAGATTATTATTTAATTCGAACCTAATAAATGAAAAAAAATAAAAAGCACTAACATATTCAAACCAACACAAAATCATTGTTTGACCTAGATAACATAATTAAAAAAAACTCGTCCAAAGTTCCCTACAATTTTTTTTTACGTTAAACTATCATCCACAATAAAGGGATTATCTAATATTTATAAATGATCTGGCATTGCAATGTAAATCTATTTGGATTGATTGTGCAAAATGTTAAGGATAGGTTTCCTTAACTCATCTTTAAGCATTTTTTAAATTTTTAAATATTTAAAAGAAAATGAGAAAACAATCACATAATTTGTACATAATTAATTTTGATAACTTGTATTTTACTTATTAATTTAATTTTTACATAATTAATTTTGACAAATTGTATTTTGATGATTAATTTATAAATAATATATAATTTTTCATTTAGTTTGAGAGAGTTAAATTATTATTTTATTTAGTTTTAATAAGTAAATATAAACAAATACTTTTTTATATGGTTATATTTTTATTTTTAAACTTTTTTATTAAGAAAAATAGATATTAAATGCATGGAGTGGTGGATGTTAGGGAGGAGTAAAGTGAAGGAAAACAATCCAAATAGTGAGAGAAGTGAAGAATGAGAAGATGAACTAAACAATTTGAAAAAAATTGAATGAATAGTAAACATAAATATTATTGTAATATTTTTAGACTATGTCAACGGTGAGTAGGAGCCAACACTTTAACTTATTATGAATTATAAATTTGTAGAAGAATTCAAAATTAATTTTTGACATCTATATCAATGTCTTTTCTCAAGGGATTTTACATGGAGAATTACCATAGATGATGGGTTGGTGGTTCAACTTTATGAATCAATTCGTAATGTTGAAATCAACAAACAAATAAACAATAAATATATAGATGTTTTTGAAGAACGAGCTTTAATGTATAAATTTATTGGGGATTGGCCAAGTTTGAATGTCCTTTCACAATTAATAGGGCATAATTTGTCACTTCATGATAGAGTGAATATTAAAATTTTATCATAGGGTCCATTTAGGTATTTTTTTATAACCTAGGTGATATGCATTTAATGTTTAGACCAGGCCCATAATGTTTCAAAATGTATGAATTTTACTCCATAGATGGCTCCTCGATTTAAACCAAATGAAATAATTTATCTACAATGTTTTTATTTGCATCAGATTATACAAGTTACCATGTAATATTGTCTTCAGTAAATTCTAAAGATTCATTCAAGAAAAATTAGGCCTAGATTATGATTTTTGGCCTTTTTGGATCCTTTAGTGCTACAAGATCAGAATAAAATTTTAAAGAACCGAATTGAAATAAATTTATAAAATGGGTGGTGAATCTATTTAGATGTAGATTTAATATTCTTCCCTATCCAACAAGAATGGATTTCATTTTGATTGTGAATTTTTTTTTTAAAAAATTACATTTTATATAAATGAAAAGGTTAATCTTCAATAATATTTATCATTTCGAGAAAAGAATGGTGAATTTAATATTTGGATTAAATAGATGTTATAGTAAATGAAATGATAATTCATATAATGATCAATATTTACATGGTCTTGACTTAACTAAATTTAAAAAATAAATCCTTTATTAAGGTATTAGAGAGAGTATTTTATTAACATCAAATATGTGGGAACTAGGTTCCTCACATTATGTGGGACTATTACAAAGTTTGAGGGATAGGACTAGGATAATAAGTTATGACATTAATATCTTCATGTGATTTTATTTCACTAAAATTATGTATGTCATAATTATTTAAATATCTTCATTGAAATTAAATAATCGTAAAAAAAATAATGAGCATCATTAAACTATACATAACTTGGATATATTGATTTTAAATAATCATAAATTTAATAAAAATGATTTAATTGAAATCATATTTAAAAAAAATAAATCATATTCATTTATTATAATATTATAATCCATGGGAACTAAAATCCTATGATTCTATCATCATGGGGACTTATGGCTTGAAGTTAAAATTCTTTATTCCATTAGAAATGATATTATCAAAATTATGTTATACTAAATTTATTTATATATATTTTAAATTCAATTATGGAGATACTATGAATTAAATTTTAAATTTTCTTGACATAGTTGATATTGCTTCTTGTATATGTTGATCTTTGATGTTTTATATGTTTAAGATATGACTAGCAATTTTATTTTACTGTCTCTCTATTTTTTTTAAGTGAAGAAAATGGGACAACATTTTAGTTGCCTATATATGACATTCATTAATCACATCATCTTCTCCACTCAATCAAGGGATGTTTTGAGGGAAAAGAAGATATTATTAGCATTGATTATGTCTACATGAACATGGGAAGCATAGTAAATTATGATATTACACCGTAATTTTTTATAAACATAATGAGGCTCATTCAAAATATAGAAGTGGTTTAGAAATTATATATTATATTAATTCAACCTTTATTTAGTAGTGGATAGATAGAGATTTTAATGTGATTAATTAAATAATTCCTCGAATGTTTCCCATATATGGAATGGTGTTTTAGGGCTCATTTTTTATAGTTACTTTCAAGAATTTAGAGGAAAGATTATTCTTATTAGATTGTTTTATTGTATCTATAATGTAAATCTTAGTCTCTAGGTTCTATTTATATGTTACTATCAATTTTTTGTAAGAATTATTTATACAAAAATATAAGTTTAATATGTAATTTATATATTTTAATATAAATATGGTAAAGGACCATTTAGAGCTATATAAATTGTAATATTTAAATATTTTAAATTATTTTTCTTTATATAATTTGGAACATTTATTCTCTCTATAAATTGGATTGGTGTTTTCTTTATATATTATACTATTTTTAAATACTATTCGTATATTTAAGATGTTTGATAAAATAAATTTACTATTATAATATAAAACCTTACACTAAAAACATATGCATATAAATAAATATTTTTTTATCTTTTACATATAACTAAAAAATCAATAACACAATCTCATTCAAAGAGATGATACTAATGATAGAAATAAATGGTCCAACATTTATTTTCTTATAATTGCATTAAGAAAATAATAATTAAAATCAAATTAATATAAATAAATGGTCCAACATTTATTTTCTTATAATTGCATTAAGAAAATAATAATTAAAATCAAATTAATATTTATGAAATATTTATTAAAACCAAGGAGATTGTTTCATTTATCATGTAACTTAATGAATTATTTTATAGGTCATTTAAAAACCTTTTCAAGTATTACGATTATAATTTATCGAATCTGATTTATATTTATTAGATTATGACAAAAAACTTCACGGCATGGCCATAGTTTGTACTAACACATGAATTAAAATATAATTAATTGATTATGCACTTGAAATATATCAATTTATGTATTATACTTTTTTATAGTACTATGTATATATTTACGATATTTGATAAAATAAATTTGTTATTATATTATAGAAACATTCAATAAAAGTACGTGCATATAAATAAATATCCTTTTCATATTTCCTATATACTAGAATTATAAATAGCATAATCTCTTTCGAGGACATGATGCTAACGATAAAAATGTTCTAACATTTTTATTTATTATAATTGCATTAAGAAAATAAAAGTTAAAATCAAATGGATATTTATGAAATATTTGTTTAAACTATGGATATTGTTTCAATTATCATGTAACTTAAGGCAGTATTTTCCAATTTATTTATAACCCTTTTCAAGTATTATGACTGTAATTTGTCAAATCTGATTTATAATTATTAGATTTTTAAAACATATCTCAAAGCATGGTCATAGTTTGTAGTAATGCATGCATTAAACTATAAATAGTCAATTATGCCTTCGAAATGTAAATTTAAAAATAAAAATAAAAATCTATCGATGTCAATGTCCGTAAGATATAAAAAGTACAAATTAATATTGAAAAAAAATCCTCCATAATTTTTTTCCATAATTGGAGATAATGTATTATAGAGTTGATTATATAAAATAAATAAATATAAATATATAGTTTTCTCAAACTATTCATACATTATAAGAATTAGGTTTTCTTTAAATTTAAGGTATAGTAAATATATAAATGTTAAATGTTGTAGGAAAAAATTCAATAAATTATTTTATTATTAATTTATTAATTTTCATTTCATATTTAATTTATAAAAATTATATGTTTAAATTAATATGTAATAAAATAAATTATTATTAAAATATATAAATAAGTTTAATTATTCTAAAGTTTTGAATGCTTACACCATTATTGAATATACATTAAACAATTCTATTTTAAAATAAACAATTTTATTATAAAATTATTCATCACATTGAATCCTCTAAAAACATAGAATGAATAATCGAATTATATAAATAGTCATATATATATATATATATATATATATATATATATATATATATATATATATACTGCTTTCAACTAGCATTCAGCAAATCATATGAAACATAGTGTGCCGAGATTTTTTATAATATCCTTACACGTAGCATAACTTATGAAGATCTGTATGCTTTAAGCTTTTCCTCTGAGTAGCATAACTTATGAAGATCTGTATGCTTTAAGCTTTTCCTCTGAGTAGTGTGTGCTTATAAAATGTGACAGAGATGAATCACTTATTTTATTATTCAACGTATCCTATTATTTCAAGCTTTGAACTGCTTCTTCAACATCCAGATCGCAAATTGAAATACTGCAGGAAGTAAACAAATATGGTAAGTGACAGTCACACATGCCATCAAAAACTTATAAATACTTTTAACAAAAAGTAACTGTAGCAGTATCCTTTAATAGAACAGTTACTATCATATATTGGAGAACAGGAGACCAAATGTGCCGTGAATAAGCTACCTTATTCCGTGTTTTACATAGCAGCTAGTATGGAGGAGAGGGAGACTTGTAAGAGTAGTGACGCGTAGGTGGTGGGTGCAATGGGGACTTAGAGTGAGGGGGTGGATAGGCGGTGGCGTTCGGAGGGGAAGGACTTACAACAAGAGGGTGGGGGGGCCTCACTTCCACCTTTGGAGGAGGCGGGAATTTGTATTCGTATGTTGGTATTTTTGGTGGTTTGCCATGGTGGGGAGGTGGAGATGTGTTGGGGGGAATGTAAACTAGTGATGGAGGAGGAGAGAATGATTTTTGGTGAAGTCTAAATTGGTGTACGATGATGTGGAGGAGTGGTTGGAGTTGGTTTAGGAGGAGAAATACTAGTAACAGGTGGAGGAGGTGGCAATTTGTGAATGTAATGACGAGGAGATACGAGCTTCGGAGGAGGACTAGTATGGAAAGGTGGTGGCTTCACTACAACGGGAGGCTTGGGAACTGGTGATGTAGGTGGACCGATGGTGGAGGAGACTTGTAGTAGTACGGTTTTGGAGGAGGATTATTATCATGGTATGTGGCATCTGATGGTATTGCATACCGAATGTAGGCTGCAATCAAAGTCACCCACAAATTGAGAAAGCAGCTCATATTTCTTGAAAAGTCTATCTTTCCTGTCATCAGATTCCATTCGTGCAACCTGTGTATTTATAGTAATTGGAGGTTAAAGTAGGCTTGTACATCTACTTCTATGGACTATGGGGAAATGCTATTTTACACTTGATTTAAAAAGAACTATATTTTTCCATCTGTAAATAACCATATCAGCAAGTGAATTGTTGTAAATTATTATTTGCAACACCGACAAATAAATTTAAAAATTATGGGCAAATCTATCGTGCTAACTTTAATATTATATTGACAAAGCTAAATGACTGGCAAATACGTAATGGATTAAGTCTCCTTATCTCGTCTTTAAGCATTTGTGAATTTTGAAAATATCTAAAATAAAACGAGAAAGCAATCACATGCTAAAGGGTAGGATATGTTTCATTCGTTTTTTCTGATCTTTTAGATTAGAGATAATTAATTTTGATAAATTCTATTTTAATGATTAATTTATAATATTTTTTAATTTAATTATAAAGATAAATTATTAGATTATATGGTTTAAATTATGAGATATAAATATTGATCTTTTTTCAATGGTTTTGTCTGTATATCTGCTTTATTTAAGAAAATAAAATACTAGGAGTTAGAGTGGTGTGAGGAAGGAGTAAATTTGATGAAAGCAATTTGAATGATGAGAGAAGCAAAGA
The DNA here is from genome assembly GCA_037957365.1 of Torreya grandis. Taxonomy (NCBI): domain Eukaryota; kingdom Viridiplantae; phylum Streptophyta; class Pinopsida; order Cupressales; family Taxaceae; genus Torreya; species Torreya grandis. The sequence continues at coordinate 345,326 of JARHVA010003029.1, forward strand.
ATGCCAAGATGAATTACAGGATCAACAAACTCCAAAGTGACTAGGAGGAAAAATACTACTATAAAATGTTTGAATCATGTTAGTGGAGAGTATGTGACAACGCTTTCAAATAGCATGAATTATAAACTCACAAAAGAAATTGAATCAGATTTTGACATTTAGATCGATATGTCTTTACGAGAGTAAATTACTATGTAAAATCAAAATGAAAGATGGGTTGGTGGTTGAATTCTCTAAATCGATTCCTAGTGTGGAAATCAACAATGAAATAATCGATAAATATGGTGGTGTTTATAGGGAATGAATTTTAATATATAAATTCATTGAGGTTTGGTTGAGATTGGATTTCCTTACACAATGAATGGGGCTTAATTGGTCATTTAATGCTAGGGTGAATAATAAAATGCTATCACAAGTGTAGTTTTAGGTAAGTTTTTGTAACCTAAGTGATAAGGATTTGATGTTTACAAGAGGGCCATGTTGTATTTAGAATATATGTCTTTTTCTGCACAACTAGTCCCTTGATTTCAACTCAAATAGGAGATTTTTCTTAAAAATTTGTTTATGGGTTAGATTATAAAAGCTACCTCATAATATTGGCTTGAGAAAATTCTAAATATTTGTGCATGAAATATTTGGCATAGATTATGTTTTTTAGCCTTTTAAGTGCATTTAGTGCGATAATATCCATATAATTTTTTTTTTTAAAAACTACCAAAAAAATGCTATAGAATGGGTGGTGAATCCGTCTAGACCTAGATTCACTAGTTTACATTATCCCCAAGAATCGCTTTCATACTAATTGTTAGAAAAAAATATTTAAAATTATTTTTAGATGAAAAGATGAACCTTGAATACAATTTATATTTTATAGAAAATAATGGTGAATTTAATATTTAAAATAAATGAAGGTTGCAATGAAGAAAATGAAAGCTCATATAATGATCAATATTTATAAGATCTTGGGTTAACTAAATGTAAAAAATGGTCAATTATTAAAGGATTAAAGAGAATATTTTTTTGGTGCCAAATATGTGGGAACTAAGTTCCTCACATTATGTGAGGAATGTTGTAAATTTTGAGGAATGAGATAAAGACAATAAATTTCACTATTAATATCCTTATGTGATGTGATTTCACTAGGGATGATATTTTTAGAATAATTTCATATCATTATTATTTTAATATCATCATGAAAGGTAAAAAGATCCTTACAAAAAATAAACTAGCATCACTAAACTATAGTTGGTCCAAGTTTCTTGTTGTTGATTAACCCTAAATATAATTTAAATGTTTTGAAGTAAATCATATATTTAAAAAATCTAAATTCACTTATTATAAGATTAGAAAGCATGTGAACTAGGATCCCATGATTTCTATCCTTGTATGTTTTGACTTATGATTTCAAGGTAAAATATTTGTGTTCCTTTGGAAATGATATACTCAAAATAATGGCATGTCATCTTTATTTTCACATATTTTTAATTTGGTTATTCGGGACACTGTGAATTCACTCTTGAATTTTCTTGACATAGTTAAGATTACTTTTTGTATATGTTGATATTTGGTTTTATGTATATTTGAGCTATGGATAGCAATTTGATTGTATTGTCTCCAAATTTTTTATTATAGGGAAGAAAATGAGACCATGTTTTGGTCACATATCTATGACATTCATCAATAAATCCTCTTTTCCACTTAGTTAAGAGATGCTTTGATGGAATGAAAGATATTATCATTATTGAATATATATAAATGGACATGAGAATCATACTTTATAATGATGTTTGATCATAACTTTTGAGCAACCTCACAAGACTAATACAAAATTAATAAGTAGTTAAGAAACTTGATACTATCTTACTTTAGCCTACATTATGAAGACATTTATGAAGTCTGAAAAGAGCACTAAGGATCTAGATGATATCCTCAGTTGTCAAAAGTCTTCAAGTGATAAGACAGGTCTTTGTTTTAAAGAAGACAAAAAGGAAGAATCTAAAGTCAAATAAAAAGATGTTGAAGATAAGAAGGTTAGTATGAAAAGACCTATAAAATAACCTAATGCTATGATGTATGCTAGTTCATTTAATGGTTACTATTTTGTATGCAGTCAATTGGGTCATAGAGCAAGAGAGTGTAAAAGACCCTTCAATAATGAGTACTCATGGGATTATTGAATGAGTCACAATTTTCATTAATCAAATGGTTTGTATAAGATGGTTTGCTACAATTTTCATAATATATGACAATTTTCAAGATTCTATCTTTAAAAATTTAAATGTCATCAAATCAAAATAGGATATTTGAAGCCGCTAGAGTGAAATAAAGTAGAAAAATGAATGTATGAAAACCAAAGACAATAAAGGATAGTCATGATTAGTATAAAAGCTCAAATGGAATGTTTGTTATAGTAGAACATGTTTCAAATGTGAAATCAAGTCAAGAGTGTCTATTTTCAGCTTATATTAATGATCAAATGGTTGATGAATAGATGAAGCCTATAATGCCAATCAATCCTAAAATGATACTAAAGTATATTAAATATTCTAAGATCATGAAGATATATGAATATTATAAACCTGTGTTATTTTAATGATCTATTGAAAGAGGTGAATCCATTGGTCTTCATGGATACATAATTCAATCAACATAAGCATAACAGGTGCTTAATTTGATGGGGAGTTATTTAGGTTGATGATTGAGCTTGATTTGTGTTGAGAAGTGGTATTTTAATTTGAGTTCCCATGAATAAGATATTCATGAAGTAAGGGGAGCATGTTTTTGTAATGTTTCAATTTCTATGTGGTGATATTTTGTTGAGAGAAGATGTGTTTCGAAATGTTGTATTATTTATGACCCTTTATCATTAATGTAAAAGGTGGAAAAAGTTTAATAAAGGAGTTTGACCATGCTATGGAGATGAGAGTGATCTGATTGAAAAAAAAATTGCCATCAATGATAAAGGGGGAGTCTGTTAAGAAGTGTTGTCATTGATGTCAAAGTTAAAGTCATTTCATGTCAAAGTTGATTTCAATTATATCAAGGTGCATTTGGTAAAAGTTCATGGTGAGTGGTCTATAAGGTATGATATTTTATGTTTGATGTAACAATGAATCCATGTGACAAGATATAATTTGAAGGCAACCTAATGTATCTCTGTTGAGAGAGAATTTGAAGCCAACTTAATGATTATTCTTATGATTAGTTGTTGTCAAAGTTGGTACAATGGTGTGAGAGTGTTATTTGATAGCATCATTAAGGTAACCATGGTTGAGTACTAGTTATTGAGATCAAGGTGTAGAATAATCAAGTAGTGTTTCAATGTCAATTGTCAAGCTGGAAGTACTTGAGAAGCCTGATCATGACACTGGTCATTGCATAAAGAAGCCTTGTGAGAAGGGATGATCTTGGTACCCTGGTAAGACAGATTCACAAAGGCATAGGAGACTTTATAAGGATATTTGAGCATTAATATGAGGCATTTAAGCACTCATTAGAGTCTCAAGTTGAGTCTATATGGGTAGGACATACAGACCTAGTTTGAAACTAGACTAGCTCTAGACCCTACTTGGCCTAATGAGACATCATGATCTATTATAAAGGTGTATGAAGGATGTTTGATATAATTTTATCATGTAATATTTTATGTGAGAATATAAGTGAGGTAGAGAGTGCATAGAAAGGGGATTGAAAGTCTGTTTCAAGCACTAAATTGATTTGCATGTCAAAGTCTAAGTAAGCAAAGAGAGAGATGGTGACCAAATGAGGTATGAGATTCATATTTCAATATAATAATGATCATGTGCAGATTTTAAATGGTATGATATATTTTATAAGGTGTGTTGACCAAGTTTGGGGTAAAATTTTGCAAGAAAACAAGTGAAACATGGTTATAAGGTCTCTCAAGGGTTTAAAATGAAGGGTTCTAAACTAGAGAAGGACTTGCAAGTGTTCATTGACTCATGTTACATATATATGGGAACATGACCTATTGAGGAAAGATGGGGAAGGGTCATAAATAACATCTGTAGTCATTAGATATTGAATTGAGGGGCAATCATTTATGAATAATTATTAACCCCATAAATAATGATAACCCTCTCTAAAACCCTAACACTAACCTGATGTGAAATATCTTGTTAAAATAAGCCCATAATGATCTCAAATGAGTAAATAAATTATTTTATAATCTATTAAACTCTCCCACACATGTCCATGAGTTTTTGGTTTGTCATGTGAGTGAGTGGACCCTACAAAAAAGGCCTTGTTCTCAGAGATTTATTGTAGCAATCAAAGTTGACCAAGTCAAAGATTTAAAATGGATGGAGAGAAAATATTGAGACATTTATTTGATTTATATGGTTGTATATAATCAGTTTATAGAACTTAGGTGTGCTACACTAGTCAACCAAGTTGATCAATTGTTAACAGGCCTAATGATGGAAATAGTGAGAAACCTAGGAAAAAGTGATAAGGTGATTATAGACATGTTATCATGGATTAGGGATGAATCTGAATGCATGGAGAAATTTTTAAATACATTTAATACATATTTTTGACCTATATATCTTTATTAAGTTAGTGGATATGATGAAAATGTTTCTCAAAGTTAATTTGTCTAGCTTAGTAGGTCTATGTAGATTGAAGTCATGACATTGGTCTCCAAGACCAATATGTCCATATGACCATGTTATATTTATATTTGATTTTTTATAATGATATAATAATATCAACCATATTAATTATTATTCTCTAAAATTATTCATACATGTATTGTAATGTCAAAATTATTATGACTATTCTTCAAGGTAAACTAGTAGTTCTAGGCAAGTATGTTGCAGTGATGATTTTGAGACTCTATGCCATGATTTAATATATAAAATACACATGATGTTGCTATTTATGATTTTTATTTTTTATAAATTCTTTTTATAAATTTTTAAGTTAGGATAAGAGGTTGAAACATTGAATCCAAAATGGCTTATCTAGTTGTGTGAGGTCTTAGAGACAGAAGGTCAACATATTGATCGGCAAGACCGATAATTGACATTAGATATTATAATATTTATATTTTAGATTTTTATAATGATGTTTTAGGATCATATTAATTCATTTGAATTTATTTTTTGTGTTATTTTATGTGTCATAACTTTAGGTTCCCATAACTACGTTTTGAGGCTAGTCGGCAGTTTTGAGTGGGATATTCCCAAAGTAGTGTCTAAGTCCTTTTTCCCTAAGTTTTGAATTATAAATAAAATGTTTATGAAATTAATTTATTTTATACTATATATATGTAATTTTTTATCATGGTTATTTTTAAAAATTATATTTATGCTTTAGTTGTTCAAGACAAACTTTCTAGGTATGCACAAACCTAATTATGAACAATGTTAACAACATGATTCAAGTGGTGGTTGGATCTAAAAAGTTTTATGGAGACTATAAAAACTTATCAAGGTTTTATTATAGTGTAATAAAAATATTTATTTCCATTTTATATGTTTTAATATATTCCAAGGAAAAATGTAATGTGTCCTAAGTAGATTAGGTGTCCATGAGACCTAAAGATGAGATAAGGCCTAATTGAGGTAGGTCAGACTTAAAGGGAATAAATTAAAATTTGATACATGTCTATGATATTAATTTATATCCATTGCATGGCTGATATAATAGTGTGAGATTATTTGACTGACCAAGAAAGATGTGAGCAAGAGACTTGTGTAAATGTAAGGCTATTTTAGGCCTATTTGTGTGTGTATAGAGAAAGAGAAGAAAGTAACATGTTAAAAAGTGCAAGGAGGTATTTTATATAATAAAAAATGTGTATATATATTATATTATTAATATTTTATATAGGTTTTATGTATGAAAATTATGTTTATATGACATAATCAAGTCAATAAGAGGACTAATTGAGTGAATAAACCTAAAAGGCAGTTCGAGAAAGATAGAAGAGAGAGAATGGATGAAGAAGGAAATAATAATATATTGTATGAGAAAAAAAGGGTTTATAAATGTGATCAATGGTTTTATATGGTTTATTTTTAGCTGATTTATCTAGGGGGATAGCACCTCCTTTCAAGTTGGTTTTTGTTAAATCCTAGCTAAGTTGGTGCTTAGCTAGTTGGGGTTGGTGCTCCATGTGAAGTGGGTGCTTCACTAAATTTGGTGTTTATCTTATAATAATATATCCCATTTGAATATACCAATGGGTTTTATTCCCCTTGATGTTTTCCCATATATGTGATGTGTTCTTGTGCATCATGCTTATCTGGATAGTTGTTTATGATTGCTATACCTATATGCATGTTTGAATGCTTCATGATTGCTTAAGTGAAACATACAAGAATGTTTTTGAATACTGATCCTCCCCCCATCTCATTTATTATTATTTTTTTTGACACATTTTAATATCATATTCTCATAACTTTAAACATAATAATCATGTATATAAGTCTAATAAGTATTATGCACTTTTATAATTATCACCCAATCCCAATAACATATTTAAGACACATGTTATTATATGATTATTGATGGTTGTGGATGTTTAATGAATAAATAAAATTTATAAATCGAGTTTAAACTTTCCCTTCTTCAACTTTGTTCAGTATATAGTATATAAATTTCAAGCCAACCAAGTGAAGCTATGAACCAAGGTCTATGAAATGGATTTGTGATGGTTTCTAAATTTGGGGAATTTATAAATTTATGAAGGCATTTCAAACTTTGAAAATATTTGGCCATTTTTTCTATTTATAGTATATAATTATTACTCTATATATTATATATATCTATGTGACTATCTAAATTCTATATTATACTTTTATATAAAAATATAAGATTTGTAAAAATAATTGATTTTCTAATATGAAAGGATAAGGTGCACATTAACCACTTTTTGTAATTACTAATTATCGTGTTATTTATATATTTTATAATGTGTAATTGATTAATATTAATTTAAAAATAATTTGAAAATATATACATCTTAATCTACCACCATTAAAAATAATGTATCAACATAATTAATATAGATCATTCAAAATTATGCATCAAAGATTCTTGAAAATCAATTTTAATTTAAGGATTGTACAATAATAAAATGCTTAGAAAATTTTCACACAATTTTACAATTATTATATTATTAGGAAAACATCACATTCTATTTAAAATCATTGGCTTAGACAATAAATGATTAATTGAAAAAACATCAGATGCTTGGATAATAAAAGTATAGTAAATATCATAAACATTTAATTTCCTAAATAGTCAATATATAATAATTTATTACATTGGTAAAACTTAATTTCTTAAATTTAAATAATATAAACATTTAATTAGACCTAGGAAGTATTATGTACCAATGTAAATTTCACCCAGTTCGAGACACATGTTATTATATGATAACCAATATTTCAGGACTTCCAATGAGCAAAGAGATAATGTGAACCTAAGGAAGGAACTATCCATTACATAATTTTTCATTGAAAGTGAAATAATGTTTTCAAAATGTTTCAACATTCCTCCACCAAACAAGATGAATTAATTAATGGAAATGAGCCTCAGCTTTTGTGCTAGAGATCTGAGACATATAGATCATTGAAAATTTGAGACAAAATAGTCCCTCCCTTTTTACATCCATAGTATGTTAGTTCATAAAAAATGATAATTCATACCTTAGGAAAATCCACATAATGAATCCAAAATAAGAAAAAAAATATTTATTATAATTTTTCAATTTTGGAAGAGCTTAATACATAATTAGGTAAGAAATGCATTTATTTTTACTAAAGAGGAAGAAGAGGATTATTTTTTCAACATTTAATATAGATATTTTTTAATTCACACATGGTAATCTAAGAATTGTATCATAATTCTACTTTCCGCTTCACTTGACACAGATGTTGATTTAAGAGAAACAAATGAGATGTTACGAAGGCATTTAATATGAGAAAAGTGATATGTAGACCCGGTGAGTTATGTTTTTATTTATGAAAAAGTTAATTTCTAAAAATTGTATATCATTTAAGTGTTTAAAATGCATTTCATGGTTGGAAATGCATTATAGGTTTGGAAATACATCATTGACAATAAAAATGCATCAAATGTTTAAATTTTCATTATGTGCATTAAAATGCATCATGAGGTTATAAATGTGATAATGGATTTTAGTTGTATCATAGTTTTAAAAATAAATCGTAAGCCGAAAAATTTATTCACAATATTTTAAATTTATCATATTCTTTGAAATGGATGGCAATCTTGGAAATGCATCACAAGGTTGGAAAGGGATCAAAGTGTTAGAAATGCATTGTAATTTTTATATTACAAAGTGAGATTAAAAAGGCATAGTAGGGTTGGAAATGCATTATAGGGTTGTAAATGAATCATATTTATGAAATGTGTCATAAGATTGAAAATGCATTATGGGTTAGAAATGCATCTCAGGAATGGAAATGCAACACATGCATATAAATGAATTACGTGATTTGAAATAAGTAATAATTATTTTTATATAATACTATTCTTTATTAACAATAAATAATGATTCATGAACTTATGGAACATGTGTAATAACTATTTAGAATCATAAAAGAATATAAACTTTCTCAGAGGTTGTGACCACCAAATAAACACCCCAATCATATATAAAACCATTTACCCCATCTATTTCATCTCCATATATATTTTTTGGTGATGAATATACTAAATAAGTGCTCTATGGTGATGTGTGGTTCTCTTCCAAGGGCATAATATTATGTTTTATAAATATTTGGTAAATCCTATATGATCTATATGCATGGATATCTTAGTAACAACCTCTCATGCAAATTAGGCTACAAATTTAATTTAGTGAAAATATATTTTTAATTATGGTTTTTAATATCATTGAAGATAAGTTTGACATTAAAAATATGATATAAAGTGTGGTTCATCACCCCCTTGTAATGAACCCATGGTAGTAAAACATCAACCCCATTGTCAACATGTTCAATATTAGACCCATTGGGCTCACGTCAAACATATTCCATTATAGTTTTGGTCAAAAGTATTATTTTTAGGCTATAAGGAAATCCATTGGTGAATTTTAAAAATTTGGCCCTACCACAACCTTGTTTTCACAAACAACATATGCTAGTATCTTAGTTGACATAGACATATCAAAGGAACAACCTTAAAAATTTGAGATGAAATTATAATATTGTTATTCAACCCAAACTTTCAACTATGAGGAGATTCATTTCCATTAGCATAATTATTTTTCACTAATCATTTAACAAAATATTGTAATTGTTTTGAAATAAATAAAGATTCCACTTGGTTTAGGGATTCTCTTACTAGTCATCTTACTTTAGAAAATGTTGAAACTAAGAGAGACGACATAGATTCATAAAATAATGAAACCATAATTCTAGAGATGTGAGATAAGTAATTTATTAATAAAAAGTAAATCACCCCATCTTGAGATTTAATCTCACCATATAAAGTGATATATTGAAATGAGAGTGGCAAGGAATCAAGTCAAATCCAAATATCTTTACCTTTATCTCCTGATTTGGATGTAGATGATAATAAGGGTTTGTATTTAGTATGTATGAAAAATATAATAAGAATCCACAAAGACATTGATTTAAATTCTATTCATTTTAAAGGTTAAATGGAAGGTAATTACAATTTAATGTTTTTACTAGACCCTAACGGATAGTTACCTAAAAGTAGGAGATTTTTTAGCTGACTCTTTGTTTTTATTTTTTTGGTTTTGATGTTTAGTTTTATGTGTTGGTTTTTTGTTTGGGTATATCATTCCTATAAGTTTTGAAATTGTGATCACTGATCTATTAGTCGAGGTATTTCATGTGATATTTCAACATTTTATCTTTTTTTTGTACAAGAGTCTAGAGCCTTTCAAAACTAGATAATTTACATGTATGTAAACATAATGATTCATGAAACATTGTAATTATATATACATCAATATCTAAAATAATATTTTTTTAATGTTTTGAATGAAACATATTAACCAATATAAATTCAATAGAATCTATTTTTTTTGTTGCTTAATATTTATATCATTTGTTTCAACATTTTAAAAAAAGAAATTGAGATTCAACTTGTAGAATATTTTAATCTTTATTTTCAATAAAAACTAGTTATTCTGTTGATGAAATTTATATTAACCTCTCCTTTTATTAACACACTTACATATTAAAAATTCATTGTCATAGTTGAAATTATTCAATTAGAATTGCACCAAAGGTGCAATGAAAGATAGAGAAATTATATTTTTATTTTTGCAATCATATCTAGTAAGTCTATTATTTCCGTTTATGGAATCTATTTCCATTTTATGTGTTATCTTGTTATAGACTAAATTTATCCTTTACTATACAAACATCATTCTATTATTAATAAATAATAAATCACACAAAATACAAAAATTTAAATAATAGTAATCATTTTGAAACTCAATCATGTAGGTAATAATACAAAAATTATCACATCACATATATTCTCACATCATATTATGATTGCTAAGTAGTTTGTTTTCTTTTTTGAGGTATATTCCCATTTTAATAAAAATTTAACACACTAAATTCCTTCCCACCTGGGTTCAATGCTCAAGGATCTTTTCTCTTTAGTTTTGAGATGAATGAATGGATAAATTCAATCTATAATATCGTTTGATGTAATTTAACATGAGGACTTTCAATTTTTCATAGGCATGTGTAACTATTATATCACATAATTACACCCTTCTGAGAGATTTCTTTAGGCTCTTTCACTTTTGGATACAAAATGAGAATAACCCTAGGCTATGGATATCATGTGAGAGGTTTAAACCTCTAGAGAAGATTGGTTCCTATTGGTAGTTCACCTAAACTATTGATTCTATTTGGAAAAGGGATATAAGGGTTACAAGGGATGTGTAAAAAAATAAATAAGGTGATACACCAAACTTAAAGACACTCAAAACTACATAAAACTAACACTAAGGTAGTAAAAAAACAACCCTCACTCACACAATCTCTAAAATTAGCCATTTTTGCATCAATATTTCTAAAACTAGGACCACTAGGCAAGAGTTGAAGTATGGAAGAGTATGAAACTCTCACTATACCTTCATTAATGATGAAAACACTCAAATTTTATACCCACAAAAATGGTGTAAAATACATATAAATGTAATAAAGATGGACAATTTGAAAGGAAAGACACCATTCCATAAAGAAATCATACATAAACTGACTATAACACTAGATGCAAGTAAAAGATAGGGAAAAAATGATGTCTTGTTACTTCAAAAGGTTATTTTATAAAAAATTGATAGGGTTTTTCCACGTTAAAATGAGATTTTCCTTGTTAAATTGAGATTTTCCTTCACAAATGGGGAAGGAAAGGGAGATATAGATGAAAAGGGAAGATAGAGGAGAAGAAAACTCTCAAAATTCAATAAATGTCCTAAAACCACCTTTTATGGAGTCTTAATAGAATTTAGATTAATTGAGTACTGACCTTCTCTCAAATAATTAACCTCCAAAGGTCCAAACAGTCTTCAATCCTTCTCAATTAACTAAAAAGGCACTAGAAGACAAAAATATTTGAGGAGGACAATGCTAGACTCCACTAAGTTAAAGAAAATTATTAAAATAGTAGAAACCTAATTGATTCTCCAAATTTTTCTCCAAAACTCCAAACTCTCCCACTTATAGTTATGCACCCTATTCTACTTGGATTCTAGAAGGACATGACATGGTGGTTAGTGATCTTGGCACTTTATGCTTAACTGACCTTGAAGTTTATCTTTTAGTGTTCACTTATTAATGTTTTATTTTATCTTCACTCATGTTTTCTCCTTGAACTTAAAAAATAATCCATGAAACCTAAAAATATCTTGAACACCATTAATTGAGGGCTTCAAGCTTGAGCCATTTTCAAGTAGTTATGGAAGACCCTATTCCCAAGGCTATTTTTCATCATTAAGGCCACCTTTATACCTATATAAGACTTTAAAATATCCATATCATTACTATTACATATAAAATTTTGTGTTATGGCACCTTCAAAACCTACAACAATGGTAGAAATCACTATTAAACCTGTAACCATTCACAAATTATTAAAAAACATAGGTTTTCAACTATTCCACTCATCAAGGCACCCTATAAACCAATATAAAAGAATAAAAGTGTCATATAAAGGTTATTAAAGTCTCTTTAGTCCTCTTATATTGATTTATACCATTTCTCTCTTTGAAGATTAGTAAAAATAATCATTTTGGGTCATTTTAGGCCTCTTAGGCACCCACACATGCCAATTTATTTTATTAAATAGGTTTTATTGGAGTTTAGAGATTAATATTTATGTTACATGTGGTTTCAAAGTTATTATATTACATTTCATGTAACTATGACTCTAGAAACCCAAAATTGGTTAAAAAGGCTCCTTTAGTAGCTCGAACAAGCTCACCTTCTTGACAATTATTCATAAAATTTAGACCTCCATTATAGAGAATATTAACATGAATATTTATCCCAAATAACCCTTAAACTTCCTTAAAAATATTATTCTTCCATTTATAAGGTATGCAAAGATACATATGTAAGAGGTTTACTTATGGGGTTTTGTATGCATTTTGGGCCTACTTAGAGTCTTAACTATTGTTCATAAACCTCAAGACATTAACCAAAATTAATACAAAATTAATTTTAAATAATATTGGTAATAATAATATACTAAAATTATTTGGCCTAAATCCCTACGTAGTCAAAGATACAAGCACCTAAAGACAGGGATTGAATTAGGTGTCTTAGGACTAAAATTTTTGGAATTATCCTTGAGAGTGAAAGTAATTTTTTATTTCTCATACATACTTTAAAAAAATCATTCATGACCTAATACAGCTCATATTACCTCGATAAGGTTTCATCTTTCATTGATAAGGTCTAAATGTGCCTTCATATGGTGTAGGCCTTATAAGCCTTAAGACTAGCTTCTAGGCTCAAAAATGAGTTTCAGATATTGAATCACCTATAGTGGTATATTATGTATTAAAAAAATTCACATTAATTTACATAAAATTTTACCTCCTTTTGGTGCTCAATTTTCACTTGGTCTTTATGGTCTGTCAAGACTGCATGTGGGAATGGTTGTTGCCTACTTGTTTTATCCCTAAAGGACATGGTTGGCATTGAATTTAGAGTGTAATAACATATAAATATGTTTATAAATAATTGAAAACACCTATTTATGCTTTTAAAACACTTTTGTGAGGTTAAGAACTCTCTACCAACTTGTAGACTTCAAAAATGTCTCTTAGCTCTAACGATGGCTGCCATTAGACATGTGGGTGACTATCATAAAAAAACTTATACTTACTATCTTATATATACTCAACCAATATTTTATATAGTTATAATGACTCATTAGAAACATCTCCACTATGTTTCATACTTGGATCTTGCATACTAAGGTTTGTAGGTGATTTTTACCAAAACTTAGTAGTAGGCTGCCAAAATATTCATGGAGAGTGCCTCAATTTGTTTTTCATGACAAATATAAATAATAGGGTGATCTAATATGTTACAAATACCCTATGTAAAAAAATTTAGGGATTCAATCCATGTGTGGGTACTTCAAAAAGGTCCACTAGGCATTGACTATGTCTAACTGTGGGTGTGTTTTCATGTTTCATCTTGCATTTGAGTTAGAAAATGATTGAATATGATTTTTAGATTTCATGAAACTACCCATTTAAATAGTATCATCATTCATTGGCTACCTTGTAGACCTATACAACCTATATAAGACCTCATTCCCTCAAGGAAACTCCACTATGATTATATACCAACAACATTATAGATGATGTTTATGAGGTGTAGAGGTGTTTACTATCTATTTCACCATGATTTTGTTATTGAAAGACTCCTCATATCAGTTTAAAACTTATTCTCATCTCCTTCTTAGTTCATTTTCTCCTCAAGCAATGCTCTTAGGCCTTATATAATCCTAATTCCAAACAACAAACATGTGTAGTGCATTTATGAGTTGGCATTACTTTAGTGATCTTTATGAAATATTGATGATGTCTACTTGTCACTTGACATTCATAAGAGACCTTAGAAGATTAACCTTGAATGTAAAGGTCTTGATTTGAACTTATAGAGTATGTGGGTTTATGAGAGGAAATGACCACCTTGTATTGCTATAGGTGGTCATTTCATGAATGTTATCTTGACTAAAACCTTTCTTAGAAACCCTTTTCATAATACCTATATCTATTTTACACTTGGTTTTTACTATGAATGACATTCAAGACATGAAACTCTTCATTGGTCCCTTTTGTTATCATACATTTGTAAGTTGATGAGATAGGCCTGACTTTTCATGGTTTTAGGTGGACATTCTTAAGGTAAATGAATATATATTTATTTCATAACTTTCTTCATAATATCTTAAATCATTTATATATTTATTATTCCATTTCATACCTTCAATTTCCTATGAAACTTCCATGTGACGTACAACCCCTTCATTAGACCACTCTGAATGAATCCTCTTTGCATTGGAGATAAGTTAGTGTTGAAGAGGTTGTATATTACTACTCATTTCGTTTGTATCAAGACCCTATTATCCCATAATTATGTTGGATTCAATCTTGAATGTTGATTGGAAATCCAATTAACCTCATCAGATCTTAAACATTCTTTTCATCCTCCATTATGTTTAAGAATAAGTCTACCCAAAAGACAAGCCTGTAGGTGACTTGGATTGGATTTGAGCTTGTTAGGAGTGAGTTAAAATGGTAGAGACCCATTTATTCTGAATAACACCCCTAGGTTTGGAAAAACTCCTAAACCATCCCTTCTAGATATTTTATTCCACTATTCTACCTCCTAGACAGTCCATTCACAAATGATATGGGGTATACCTTGTGATAATAATATAGATGGAAAACCATTTCTTGTATTAGTTTTAGATAAGGTCATTCTATTTTCACCTTGATAATATAATTCAAGGAGTTTTGAAATCCTAATAAACAATTATTATCTTATCATATGCTCAAGACACATAAACCTCTTGGAAAGGTAGCTTGGTTGCACTTTAGCATCACTATAGTGTCCTTTGACTATATATATAGATTAGGATCACCATGTTAAAGTGTGTGGAGGTGGGAACCTAGGTAAACACATGGTCTTAATAATTTTTCTTAAAACCTTGATGTTCATGCCTTCTTAGACCTATCATTTACTTTTATCAACTTATATCAAGGCCTTCCTCCAATTCATGTCACTCTCTAGGCCAATGAAGGATTGTTGTAGGTGAATAATTTGCCATTGTACAGATTGAGTAAAAGTGTTTGGCTTTAAATTTTATGTAAACATGCCCCTTAGGTCACTCCAATTCTCTCACTTTCCCTTAAAAACCTCGTTAAATTCCACTATAACATTTATAGACTTCTATTAGTGACTTTGAGGTACAATAAATGCACCTGTATGGACTTTGTGGACTCCACTCTAACTGGAGGTTATCATTCATGGTTCATAATCCAACTTTGATTTTTACACCATATTTCTCTAACCACTTCGAGGGATTCTATAATGCATTTTTTTCTCTTGGTTCCACTCTACATGCACAATCATATTTAAACCCAATGGTTCAATTTTTAAAACTAACGACTATTTATTGAAGAAAAAAATGATAGGCTCTAGCCCATCATTATCCATTGCAGATGTTTTGGAGGATTGTAACTTGAAATCGGGATATCCTCAAGACATAAAATTTTAAATAGACCTTATTGGAAATATAGATAACATCTACATAGAAACATTGTACTAAAGTTGACCTCAAAATTACAACTAAAAAATGTACAAACTTCTTGGTTTGGGTGGTTTTCCATGACATCCAATGATGGCTTGGCCTCTCCTTGCTAGAATGGTGCATTTTTTTCTCTCCAAAGATCAAATAGAGATAAAAAAAATATCCCCAAGACACCCATTTATTACTAAAACGTTCAAATTTCACTCAAATACCTACACATATTCCACAATACTTCCAAAAATTAGGAAATATCTCCAACTCCTCTACTACCTCTAATACTCATGCTTGGGGTTCTTGGCTCACAAGCCTAGTTTGAACTTAGCTTATAGTTTTTATAATTTCTTCTAAAATAAAGGCTTGATCAAATTTTATAAAGCCCCTTAGGCATATAACACACCCATTTTAGTTCATTGACAACCTAAAATGGCCATCAAATGACCTCTTAGCCTCTTAAGCATTGATTGCTCCATTAGCCACATAGGTAATCTTAACATTATTAGTTGTAGGTTGAATCTAATGTTTTCAATGTTTGTAGATATTCCTTTAGGTCATGTGAGTGTGTATTATGTATATAGGAACTTTATCCAAGTCCTTTCCACTTTGTACAAACATACTAAATCCATCTTCTTTACTCCTTACACAAATTGTTGTCCACAACTTTGCCTTTATATAGCTTATATCCAAACCCTGAGCACATGTTTTATATAGATGAAAACCAATTATTTTATTGTTTTTATATATAATCATAATAGTCACCCTAGTCACAAACCCTTTAAACTCTTTCCTCTTGTATCAACAACCTTGAGTCCACCCTTGATTCATACTATTATCCAAACCAAAATGATGGCTACACGTGCATATTTAGGGTTGTTTAGACTCCAATAATGAATCAAGAAACCTATTTTAGATATTTTAAAGGTTTTATTACCTTATAAAGTATCCTTTTACTCTCTTTATTTAATAACACCTTCAACCTTGTTTACCATCTTTTACCTTTGCCTTAATTAATCATCATATAAGCCAACACAGTCCAGGATAAGTGACTATGTGTATCGAAATTTGCATGATGTGAAGAAATAATAAATTTTCCATCCCTCATTATTTTGGTAAAACATTTAATTAATATTATCTACCATCTTGGATTAAGTAATGTTAGATCTTTATTATCATTATGACACCTTCTTGCATTGGATGTAGGTGTGTAACCTATCTAGTAGAGACTAAGATAGTGTACCCTATATGGAGTGAAGAAACCTAGGTGAACACATAATCATCATCCTTGTTATTTTAGTTTTATCCAACCATATAAATTAAACCCCACCACCTAATTTTCTTACTTTTGTATCAAGACATCATTCCAATATATACTCCATACCAAAAACTCATGACACTTTATCTCCACGTAAAGCCATGTAATATATGGTCGTAGGTATACTTCTTAAATTTCTAGAACTAGAATAGTTTTAAAACATCATTATTTAACTTTTAACACATCATTTAAACAAAATTAAACTCCTTCATAAGGGTTGTGTAGACCTACCTTGAGCTTAAAGTTTGACACCCACCAATACTATAGCCTGAGCCCCAAAAAGATGGTTTTAGGTCACCATTTTGACTATGTTTGGGACCTCCTCACAACATGACATGGTTTGAAAGTGACCTAGTAGATCCTATATGGTTTGTGACATCAATACCTCCCATCACTAAGGTTTCTTTTAAGGTGATATAGAACCCAACACCAACATTTTTATCTTCCTCATACCCTATAGGCTACTATATTGATTGTGGTAGGGTACAACATTATAGGAAAAGTGTTGAAGCCTTGATGAAGATTTATGATGTGCATGACATTTTGATACTTGATTCACTCACCTTGTAGACATCATCTACTCACCAAGACCCTGGTTGTCAAAATACTCCTTTGTTATGGTCATCCTTAAGAGGATCTTCTATACTCAGTTGTCGGTGTTGATTTTTGCCATTATATGAAATGAGGGTAAAGATAAAGTTTTCTTCAAAAATTAAAAAATGTTCTAAGATTATCGTAAAACCCCTTAACATCCACATTTGATCAGAGGAACAAAATTTTTATCACAAGGCTTACTGAATGGGGTGAAGACAAAAAATAGCTTTACCTTAAGTTTCATAACACTACCTTAGTTTCTTCAAATAAGGTAGTGTTATCTTGTTTATGACTAGATTTAACAACCTTCAAAACATTTTATTCTTTGACTTCAATGCTCTCTTTGGGTTAAAGCATGATGTACCCTCAAATTATGTTCTATAAACCTTGAGTTGTCTCATGAAACAAACCATATTATCACAAAGCTTTTTGAATGGGTGAAGAAAAAATTCACCTCTACCTTAATTATCACAAAACTACCCTAGTTTTTCTGAATAAGGTAGATTTACCATATTTATGACTTGATTTAGCAACCTTAAAAACATGTTCTTCTATGATTTTAATTCTCTCCTTGGATTAAATCATGACATACCCTCAAACTATGTTATATAAACATTGAGTTGTCTCATGAAAAAAACCATTTCCCCTTTAGAACTTTGATAATCTCCTTGTTTGTTGTAGGTGGTCATTTGACCTTAACATCTACCAAGGCTTTCATGAAGGTGTTCACTTGATGTCTCAATATAGTTTTTAATGACGATAGGATGATGTAGAGGGGTAAATTGAGTTATATCAATATTCAAATATGATTATTACCAACCCCATGATCATACATATAGGTCAAACTTGCTCAGCAAAATCTAGAGGTGAGGATACACTACTAGACCTCAAAGTGTTCTTTGGCACCTTGAGAGAGTAAGGCTCTTTGAACCTCATTTGAACTACCATCCAATACTATATTAGACTTATTTGTGAAATTTAATAGACTATGATCATTAATACATCACTTTAAAGCATTCAAACACTATAAACTCATATCTATAATTGTACCTTGTTAAAGATACTGAAACACCAAAACTATCTGAAATGAGAATATGCTCAATATGGAGGATTATGAATGTTTTATTGGATAAATGAGTTATGAAGTGAAATAAATATTGAATTGATAACCTCTGAAGAAGAATTAACTTGCTTTATAACTCGGGTCCTGCTCTAAAACATCAATAGGAACTATTCACAAGGTCAGCATAGGAAACATGTTTTAACTCATAATTACCTTCTTGGAAGGAGTTAGAAGATGAAACAAATTTAAATAGGTCATATTTGATGCTAAAATTACTCCCATAAAACCATTCTTCCTAGTTGATTTCTAGAATCTAAGAGACAAAAGAAAACATGGACTCTATCTGGATGAATAGGCCATCTAGACACCTTTACACTACTAATGATTCTTCATAAATAGGGGAATATAAACCAAAAAACTAATTAAAAAAAGTGGAAGTAAATTAGGGTCTATACAACTCCAAAACATCTTCTTACCCAAATCTCTCTTTCTTGACCATACCGAATGAAAAACTCAAGGCTTGATTTAACAATTGTGGGAATATTAGAGTTGTACTCCTAATTTAGATAAGTGTCTAAGTTAATTAAATCAATAAATAATATTTTAATATTTAATCTACTAATTTGTATAAAATAATTTTAATTTTAACCTTTATAAAATAGTAATTAATGTAAATAAGATAAGACAGCTAGAAACTGATTGAGATGGATTTTCCAAGGTCTGAAATTCACTTACAAGACTAGGACACTATTGCAAATCAGTACTTGGACTTCATTTTATAAAAGTATAGGAGATAAAAAATAGGACACCTTGGGGTATAGTTCTATAGTCCTCTTTTGCTACTATTGTCTAAGAGATCAAAGGTTTTTATTTTTTTTTTCATTGTGTCTATGTGATCTTGCCTATCAAATTTTAAGTGTTGGAAGTCCACAATACTCCCTGATGAGCTGATTTAGTTTTAAAACCCTACACACAATTTTTATTTGATAATATTTGGGAAAGAGTTAGTTTTAGTGTGTTTAAAATATATTGAGCATGTATCTATATCCCTTGTGTGGCACACTACCTAAATACCAATAGTCCGAAGAGGGATCAAGCCATATGTAGTTCTCCCACTTGATATGATTTGTGTAATTATGTTTTTAAAGATGTAAAATTATAAAATTTAGTGTGCTTGAGGTGGGTAGGGATTGGTGTAAGGATTTAGCTGTATTGGATGGTTGTATGTGGAGAATAGGGAAATATGCCTAAGCATGTTTGCTTGTATTCTTGCTTGCTTTGTGATATTTACTAAACTCCTTTAAATGAAATTGGAATTGAATTTTATAGGGATATGTTGGTCATGGGTCAAATATAGTAATGTTAGGTTAAAAAAAAAAGAATAGGGATTGTAAGGAAATGACCACTGGAGGTAAAAATGCACTTGGATAAGAGCACTAGAAATAGACACCCTAGGGTCTAACACTATAGGCCAAGTTAGGTGTTATACTCTTTAAGGAATAGGACCCAAGGGGATGTAATCATCACTAAAAATGCTACTTGGAAGAGGTGAAATCACTATTTGGAATGATATAGATGATTGATAATCAGTGAAAAGATTCCTATGAGGGTCATGAGAGAACACAAGAGGTACCTATGGGTTGGGTGTCACAAGACACGCTCATGTTTCTAATTTTGACATTTATATGATCACATTTACACCCCCCTGCCCCACCCCCCGACCCCTCCCCCCTTTATTTAATTAATGGAACAAAGGGAAATACTAGAATAAATTAAAAATAGAAAGCATAAATGAACTTACCTACAAGGGTGAAGCTCATGAAGCTGTGTGATGTTGGGTGTGTGTAGAGAGAGCACACTGTGAAGTGTAAATCTAAATAAGAAAATAAAGAGTAGATTAGTTCTTATTAGATACAATATATATAAAATAAAAATGTATAAAACTAGGTAAGAGAGAGGAAGATAAAGGAATGCATACACCTCACTGGGTATGTAGACTAATATAAAATCTATTGTGATGATGAGTGATATTGAATGATGATGAGTAATTCTACATATGTGTTGTACCAAGAGTAATAACATGAATAGACTTGAGTGCTCAATTCCTAAAGAGTGGCTCAAAAATTCAAAGGCTATCCCTTTGAATCCATCATCACCTAATAAGTGAAGCTATGTGAAAATGTATGTGTTAATTGATGTTTAAACTATGAGTCCAATCCTTATGAATAGGTGGATTAAGAATACAAAAGCTAGATAGTCCTCTAGCTCCATCATTTTCCCATGAAGTGAAGTCATGTATAGATAATGGTATGGAACATGTGTCATATGAGATGGATCCTGAAGCCCATGAATGTACTATAATCTAATAATGTGATATGGATATCTGAGTGTGTGTTGGAAACTAGGCCATTCTTATCTAATTTAGAGAAAAGGTGGAGATTAGGCTTGTATAAAATCCACTATGAAACTAGGAAATAGGTTTATGTGGAAGCCACTAAGAAATTTGGAGGTTAGGCTTGTATGAAAGCCACACCAACATGATTCCAATCACCTAAATATGGAATAAGGCACCCAACTATTGAGAATGCCTAGGTAATGTACTGAACTTGGAAAGAAAAGAAGTCAAATGTATTGTGCACATTACCCCCAATCCCTGATGTCTAAAACATGGATTATAACTTAGAATTCATACTAGCTTCCCTATCTAAAAATAGAAGTGAGAGACATCATGCCATGCATGGTTCCCCCTATATCTAGATTCTTTAAGAAACACTTTACTAAAATTGTTATATCTAAACTAGTCTGAATTTGTAAAAATATAGCTAAACCTACTTTTCTACCTATTTTTTAAAACCTTAATTTATTTTTGTTTGGACAAGAGCACTTAAAAAGGACACCCTGCTATCTAGCACCATAGTCCAATCTTGGCACTATTATCTTGAGCTCATTCTAATGACTATTCTATAGTTTTTACTGTCTACCTAGTCTACTATTCCTAGTATGAAGTATGGTTGTTATTCTAAAAAATACTTTTTGACCATTAGAGCTCTAATTTCTATGACAAAATCCCTATTTGTTTCCCCCTCATCTAAGGGTAGGAATGAATACCCTACAATGACTAACCTCAAAATAACGAGCACTGCAAGTGTGTTATGTTGTAAAGATATATAATATAGTAATGATAATCACCAATATATCTTATTATATAGCATGGTTTGTAATGAGAGATTTTTAGATGAACAAGGGTATGCCTAGATAGATATAACAATGTAATATCATGTGGAATATATTGAATTAGAACTAAAAGTCTGGTTAGTTATTATTTATTAAGGAGGGATGGAGAATGATGTCCATCATGGCATCCAAGAAATCAAGATAATTCATGATGTGGATCATTCCATTGTAAATAATTTAAAATAAATTAATCAATAATCACACAAGGCAAGAGACATGAAGCAAGCAAGAGTGGTGCGAAGGCCAAGGAAACAAGAGCCATGGTCACATGTCACTAAAATAGAAAATTAAGCATACAATGAATGTTAAAATTCCACATACACATACAATTAAAACAAGACAGGTTGGCTCAAGGGCCACATGCACATAGAAGAGTAGAAGTGAAGGACATTGGTAAATTTCCTAAGACCCAAACAAGAATAGAAATAAAGTACATTAGCAAATATCCTAAGGCACATACAAGAAATAAAGCAATAACTAAGAAATGCAATCACATCTAACTATGCAAAGCAATAAATAAAATCATGTAAATACTATAAATACAATCACCTCTAACTAATAAGCACAAGAAGTGAAAGTATGCAAGACATGTACTACAAGACTAGGTATATGCCAATAAAATACACAAGTGTTATATACTATTGGAATGTTGATATAGTAATCTATGTAATCTAGTAATTAATGTATATCAACATGATAACTGGAGTGTGTGGTGTAGGAATGACATAAGCTAGATGGTTTAGTCATGTAGAAAATGCCTCCAGTGGGTATGTATATTGATGTGTGTCTCAAATGTAGAAGTAGGATGCCCCCTCAATGGGTAGAGTGAAGCAATCAAGGATATAGATGTCACTGCACACACTCAAGTAAGATCAAGTTAAGTATGTTAATGTAGATAAATCGATAAACATTAGCATATAACAATAAATGTAAGTCTAGCATGGTAGTAAAAATGTAAAGAATGGATGATGCATACAATTAAATTTTTTTTTTTGGTGTTTTTAAATTTATTTGAATGTTTTTATATTTATGACATATTTGAGTGTTTTTAAATTTTGACATAAGCTATGTACAATCAATCACAAAACGACTATGTACAAGAATTTTTAAATAGACAATATGTACGAGTAAGCTGGGAAGGAATAATAATAAATGATGAGTCTCATGGGAGAATCCCTATAATGGTGTCTTGTATCAATGAGAAGGATCATACATGATCATGAATCATGATGGAATGGTTGAGACTATGGGTTTCAAAGCTATGTATGTTGTAAATTGTCTAAAATCTTTGAAATGGAAATCAAATATGTGGTATCCTTGTAATTATGATAAGTGGATGGAATTGTATGGTTATTTGGGACCCATCTAGTAGTAGTAAAATCTCTTTCCACCTGTTCTTTGTGTGTACAGGTATGATACCTTAATGATATTATCATGGGTGTGAATAATATAGCCAGAAGTTAAATAGAATCCTAAAATTGTGGATGTTTTAAAAAAGACATCTATGGAAGTGTATGAACTCTTTGTGTTGGTGATGGAGGCCTCGATCGTGTCTAAATATATACAAGAGGAAGAATTATAACTTTTGGATAAACTAAAACTAGTGGTGAAATTAAAATTGGTGAATGTAAAGTAGTAGATTGTTCTGAAGTGGGGAATAGTAACTCAAAAAACTCCACCAACTGTAACAACCTGATTAGCATAAATGAATTTCATGCATATATGAATTATAAAGGGTACTAATCAATGTTTATAAATCCATGGTTAACAAAGTAACATATTAAAAAATATTGCACTAGAAACAATAGTAAATGGTGTGGCTACATGTGTTGGACTAACCTATAGAGGAATTATAATCTCACCCATTGAACTCTATATATGCCCACTAAATCCACTGATAATTGTGTTGATCAAGGAAATATCCTTCTGGAAGTATCCTAAATGCTATAGTAATTTCATAGTACACATGTTCACACTAGATTCATTGTCCATAAGAACACTATGAATAGTATGATCATGAATGTAAACTCTGATAAAGAGTGCATGATAATATGAATCATCCTCAACTATCTCCTACTCTGATAAAGAGATCAAAGTTTTAACAAGAAGTCTATAATTGTATGCACCAATCATGTTTCTCAAAGGATGTGACTCAATTTAAGGTGCCTTGTATTTATCTAGTGGGGGATGTGCATGGTATGTATGGTGAACTCCTGATGTATCCCCTGTCTCTTGTTTAGAATGTTGTAGAAAAGGATCTAAGAATATTTTAAAAGATTTATCTTATTTTTTATTTTCCTAAGTAGGCTCAATTGAAGTGTCAAGATTAATAATGTTACCATCTATCAAGTCTTGTATCTTGTGTCTAAAATTGATGCATCTATCTATTGTATGGCTTGGTTCCCTATGAAACTCGCAAAATACATGCTAATCATATCCCTATGTAAGGGGATTTATTGGATAAACTTATAGAATATGAGGGATAGATATGATATTACATTCTAAAAGCTACTATAAAACACTGGATGGTGGAACTGGTAGATTAGTAAAGGTTCACTGATGAAGTGTTGATAAAACCACACACTGTGGGGGCTCAAAAGCTGCATTGACTGTAATTTGATTTTGAATTTTGTTATCATTGACCTTGACTTTATATGGGAATTTATTTTTAATCTTGTTTTTTATTTTGATATACTTGTGTACTTGAGTTTGCCTATTGAAATAATTTTGAATTCCATTTCATCTAGTGTGTGACACAATTCAGGGAAGGAAGATAACATTTTGAACATTATTGATTCATGAAAAGCTAGTAGAAGATTTTGTTTAAAGAGATCTTGTAACTCTTGATCAGCCATGGGGATATTCATCTTAGCCAATATAGTTTTATATCAAAGATTATACTCTATGGCATGCTTATTTGACCTTTATTTCTATTGTGTAACTTGGGCATAAGAAACCTTATCACCAATGTTAATACTAAAATGAGCTAAGAACATGTCATCTAAATGGTTAAATGCATTGACTGATTGATTTGATAAACTATAGAACTATTGTAAAGCATAATACTCTAGAATCTATGGAAATATCTTGGTTAGTATCCAATCATTTGGCACATAGTCCAGGCATGTTGCATGAAAAGCTCTCAAATTTGTCTCTAGATCACCCATACTATCATATAGAGTGAGCTAGGGTTAAAAAAAACCTTATGGTAAGGGTCTTGAAGCAATATGATGTGTTAATGGTGTATTTAGTAGAGCCAAAGAATAAAAATCCTTCATAGGTCTAGAGGTTCCTTGTTCAATATGCGACACCTTGGATTGAAGAGATATTATCTCTTACATAAGGGATACCACATTAGGAGACAAAGATGTACTAGTTGTAGTTGGTGGTGGCATAGAGGAAGGTTACACTACTATAATGTGTTGTTGAGACATAGTTTCCCCCATAGTGTCATATACAAATAAATGCTTTGATGGAATGGAAGACTCAACTTCTTTAACTTTTTTGATTTCCATGATAGATTATAAAATAAGATTATGATCTCAAGGTTGTTCCCTAGGTCTTTCTCTATAACTTTGTAGAATCAAATCTTTGTTAAGGACAATTTCATTATCAATAATAGGCAGAAGTTGATCAAAATTATGATGTGGTGGGTCATGAACATCGGTGTTTGGATCATCATTTTTATTCTCATACTATTCATTGTCAAAGTTATATTCATAAAATTTTGTGTAATTTGGACATGTAGGATCTATAATAGGAACATGAGTTGGTTATTTATCCATGGTATATGGTTAGATTTAAGGAATATGGGTGAATTTAGGAGGTTTTTGGCTAAGACTTGCATTTAATATCTAAGGAAGAGATGCAAGGAGCTTAGGTAGTGAACCTAAATAATGGAAGAAAAGACTTAACTAATATAATCTAAACAAGGAATTGGAATATGCATAAAAGGGATATAAAACTCAAAAATGTGTAAGTTGATACCTCAAAATAAGGGAACTGGTATATGCAACTAGGGTTTTGAAAAATGTATTATTTTAAAATTACTATGAAATTTTAAAATTTGAAGTTAATTTCTGATTTTAAATATGTAGGTAAAAACTCAAAAAATTATTCAAAAATGCTTGATTTGAAGGTACCTAATACATGCAACTAGGATTTGGAAGAAAAATATATTTTCTAAATTACTAGCCAATTTTGAAATTTAAAGTGATTTTTTAATTTAAATATGTAAGTAACAATTCACTAAAATATAGGAAAAATAACAGGAAAATATCAAGACCTAGTATGGGCAACTAGGGTTTGAAAGGAAATTATTTTAAATTTACTATGGAATTTTAAAATGTAATGCTAATTTTTTATTTTATTATGCAAGTAAAAAATGAAAAAAATATAGTAAAAATTTTTAATAAATTTTCCCTAGGGTTTTAATACATAAATGAAGTAAGTCAGGTTCATCACATGATTGAATAATTTGAGGAATATTGGAGTCATATTCCTAATTTAGTTGATGCTTTGAGTTAACTAAATCACTAAATAATATTTTAATATTTAAGCTACTAATTTTTATAAATTAATTTTAATTTTAACCTTTCTAAAAATATTAGTGAATGTGAAGAAAACAAGACTTTGTCGGAAACTAACTGAGACAAGTATTGTAGGGTCTGAAATTCACTATGTAGGATTGGGACACTATCATAAATCAGTCTCTAAAATTCATTTCTTCAAAAGATAAGAATGCCAAAATAAGACACCCTAGGGTCCAACACTATATTTCTCTTCTACCACTATTGTCTAAGAGACCTAAGCTTTCTAGGTTTTGTTACCTATGTTTGTGTGAGCCTACCTGTGAAATTTTGACTATTTGATGTCTGTATAACTACCTATAGAGATGATTTAGTCTTAAAACCCTATATTCCATTATGATTTAACAAATTTTGTGAAATATTGTAGGGGCTAGTGTGTGTAAGATGTATTGAATGTGTATCCACACACCTTCTGTGTGCACAATGCCTACGTACCAATACACGAAAGAGGGATCAATCCATATGTAGTATTCCCACTTGATGTGCTTTGTGTAATTGTGTGTATAAAGATGCAAAATTATAAAATTGGGTGTGCTTGAGGTGGCTAGGTATGTGTGTAAGGATTTGGATGTGCTTGTAGCTGTGTTGGATGGTTGTATGCAAAGAATAGGTAAACATGCCTAAGTAGTCTTGCTTGTATTCTTGCCTACTTTATGATATTTTCCAACTCCCTTTAAATGAACTTTGAATGGGATTTTATATGGATTTTTTATTTATGGGTCAAATTTATTCATGTTAGGCTAATAATAAGAGGAATAGGAACCATAAGGAAATGATCATTGGAATTAAAAGTGCACTTAGACAAGAGCACTAAAAATGGACACCCTAGGGTTTGGTGTTATAGTCTAAGTTGGGCACTATATTCCTAAAGGAATGGGACCAAGGAGGATGGAATCATCACTAGAAATACTATTAGATGAGGTTTAATCACTATTTGGAAGCCTATGGATGACTAGGAATTAATGAAAATATGCATATGGGGATCATGAGAGAAAGCAAGAGGAACCTATGGGTTGGGTGTCACAATCCACACTCAAGTTATCAATTTTCACATTTTATAGGACAACAAGGATATCTTAGAGCTATCCAAAACTACCTAAAATTGTCTTTCCTTAGCATAAAGAACTAGAATCCTGCCTATGCAATCCAACACTTGGGAAAGATTTAATATGATTTAAATGACCTTTCCTTCCTTTTTAAAACCTTATTAAGTTTTAGACCTTCATTAATGGAAGGAAAGCTATTTAATGCCTGGTTTTTAGCTACTAGGTTTTCCTCACATCTGTTAGTCACTATTATTGGATATGAATTAAGAGGCCTACAATAGGATATTAGGGACACCATGGATTCTTACATATAATACCTAAACCATTATATTAAGCAAAAACATTAAAATCATTTTAAATGAAAGGTCTAAAAGGATTAAAAATGTATTTTTTTTGCTTTGAAACTCCTCTCCACCACTTCAAATGACTTCAAATGGCCTTGAACATGTCTAAATTTATAAAACCCACCATAAAATGGTGGAAGAGAGTAAGAAAAAATTGACTTCTTGAAAAGTCATTTTTTCACTTATGAGTTTCTATTTAAAAGGTCCTTAAATCATCTAATGCTCTTTTGGGGGTCTTTTGGGCTTATTAAATTCTCTAGACATAATTTTTGACTCATTATAATATATATCACTTTTTATAAACCTATTTCATTTCCCTAAATTCTTGAACACCCTAGAAATAAGCGAGATCTTTCACTTGTAGTTTAAGACCCATTTCTATGCCTTTTCCTCAAAATTTCCAAATTCAACTTTGAACTTGCTTAAACTATTTCAAATTATTTAAAGATACATGAGGTTTGTTTTCTCTTTCCACCATTGTATCATCCACTACTTAAGGAATCTACATAGATATTCACATGACACCTAGACCCTCTAGGATACTACACTACATCATCAAGTCAGGACTAGAAAGAGATTATTCATGGGGGTAAAAGGTTATTTAATCATCTTGGAGAGTGGCTTGATCCATCCAAGAAAAAATTTCATATAAGCCAATTTTTATGAATTTTTTTGGTGACATCCTAGGATCGCATGCTTGTCTATACAAAATACTAGTTACCTTAGTCTATCCATTGTTCATACAGTATCATAAAATTCTTTATCAAATTGGTTTTTAAATGATCAAATGGGTGTAAATTCCAATTAAAACTCTCAAAATATCAAGGAATTCCTAAAATAAAACAATAATGTGATTAAAGCACATAACGAGGGGAAACAAACAATAAAAGGGAAAATGTACACAAGGCACTTCAAGTAAAACAAAAAAATCTACCTTAATATGTACAAGGCTAAAAATTTAATTTTGTAACAAAGATTTAGATGAATACCACTAATTTCAATGGAAAATTACTGTCTATCTAGTTAGGAAATGTAAGAAACATTATTTTATTATCATCCATGGATCAAGTAAGGGTCACTCCATAAGATATCAAACTTAGCATGGTTGCCTAGATTCACCTTATTTGAATTCCATTTTAGGATTATACTTGAAGTATCTTTCTATGGATATCTTATCAAATTATTTCCTCACTTGATATTGATGTGATTCCATTATCTTCATTGTAAGGTCTCTCATTTATTCAAGCTCTATGAGCTTTGCCATCCTCACACTCAGACGTTCACTCTCCAGCAACTCAAGTTGATGTGCTAACTCAAAGGTAGTTAACTCAAGAGAGATGGGAAACTTGTATTCCCTCCCATATACTAGGATAAATGGTGAGTTGTTAATAACAACCTTGGGATTCACTCTATTACTGCATAAGGTTGTACTTAACATCAAATAACACACTTTCTCATTTTCATCCATAGTCCTCTTGATTATTCTAATCAAGTTCTTATTGACTAAATTTATAATTAAATTTCCTTGAGGGTATTAATTAGAGGATGTGATAAGCTATATGCCTAGTTTAAGTTCCCACTCAATCATATTCTTACCAAAAACTACTAAAGCATTATCTGAAATGAACATTGATGGTACACCAAATCTTGTCACTATATTGTCATAGAAGTCTAATACTGATATTTCATTAGCTTCCTTT
This sequence comes from Torreya grandis, assembly GCA_037957365.1. Classification (NCBI taxonomy): domain Eukaryota; kingdom Viridiplantae; phylum Streptophyta; class Pinopsida; order Cupressales; family Taxaceae; genus Torreya; species Torreya grandis. The sequence goes on from JARHVA010003029.1 coordinate 375,027, forward strand.
AGAGAAATTTCCTCAACCTACTTGGTAAAGTAATCATTGTTACTAAGTACCCACTTGTGTCCTCTAATGGTAGGTGGATTGATCATTCCTATAAAGTCTAGGCCCAAATACATGAAGTAATTCTTTACCTGAATTGGATTAAGAGGAAGGGATACAAACCTTTGCTTTCCTACAAAGAGATCACACTGTTGACACTTTATCACCCATGCATATGAATATCTGAAGACTCTAGGACAATAATAACCATCCATCATCACTTTTGTAGATATAGTTTTTTGGTTAAAATGACCTCTTGCTGGTCCATCATGGAATTGAGCCAAGAGAATTGTCACTCTATCATCATCTATACTTTTTATAAGAACCCCATTGATGTCCTTTATGAATAGAACACCATAAATCAAGGAATAATGTATGGAATGAAGTCTAAATTAACTTAAATTTATTTTATCCATACCTTTAGGACACTCACCTATTATTAAGAACCTTGTCATGTCTTCGACCTAGCTAGTGTTAGGTGGAGGTGCAGTTGCCTATAAGTTATCTTGTGTCACTAACACAACATATTTCTCCTCATGAAGGTTAGAAACCATATGTTCACAAAAGCCTTTACCTTTTACTATCTTAGTGACTTTGATTTTAACATCATTTTCCATGACTCTTTTAATCTAACCATCCCTCTTCTCATTCAGGGTCTGGTTGAGAAATAAGTGTCTCACTCCAAGATGAGACACCATAAGGTGTATTTTTTTGTTATAAAGCATAGGCCTATAATTTTTTAGACTTCTCACAGTTTTAAGGACTTAATTTTATATGAAAGTGTACCTTTCTTCATACCCTTCAAGCCCTTGTCTAAAAAATGCAATTAATTGTTCAAGTCCTTCACCATTATTTTGCATCAACATATTTGATATGTTATCAATGTTAGAAATGTAATACAATATGAAATATCTTGATAAATCACGATTCATAAGTGTAAGTGCTTGAGTAATGGCTTATTTGATAGCTTAAAATCTTGATTTTCCTTCGATTGTGCAATTAAACACCTAATTCTTATTTAACATAAAAGTGATAGGTTTAACCAAGATTTATAAACTAGGTATAAACCTTTGAAGAGAGTTTATATTTACAAGGAGACTTTGAAGTCCCTTCTTATTCATGGGCAATGACAAGGCTAGGATTTCACTTATTTTATCATGATCAATATCTAATCCCTACTTTGAGATAATATGCCCTAAGAGTTTTCCATCATGGACAAAAAACACATACTTTTTGGGATTCAATGAGATCCCTTACTATCTACACCTCTCAAAGATCAACCTAAGGTGGTTCAAGTGTTTGTGATCCTTCATGGAGAAAACTATTATGTCATCTAGGTATACAAGAACCATCTGATTGAGAAAACCTTAGAAATTCATGTCCATGTTCCTTTTAAAAGCAGTTCCAACATTTAAGAGGACTAAAGGCATATTATTATAAGCATAGGTGCCAAATTTTATGGTGAAGGTAGTCTTGTATTTGTATTCCTCTCTTAATTGTACCTTGTTGTACCTTGAGTACCCATCCAAAGGAGACAAATGTTCTAAACCATCAACCATTTAAAGGAGTTACTCCATGGATGGAAAGGGGTAATGGTATTTTAAATATACCCTATTTAAGTCTCTACTGTTCACACATAACCAAATATCATCATTTTTATTTATCACAAGCACCAACTTAGCTACCCATGAGGAGTGCTTAATAGGAAAAAACATATTGGACTCAATCAACTTGGTTAATTATTTTCCTGTTATCTTTTCAATCATTAGGTTGATTGTTCTTTGATTATGCCTAATAGGCTTGGAATTGGCCTCCAAATCTATGGTGTGTTGGTCTAACTTGGTGTCAAAACCTATTAGGTCACTATACTCCTAAGTAAATATATCTAAGTAGTCACTACAAAGCTCAATGAATGCATGTTTTTTTTGCCTCATTGTTTACCTTTCCAAGATTGGGAAGCTTATACTTGAATATGAATACTCTCTCATAGTTTTATTCATCCATAGACATAACTACCTTGTCTTTCCTCATGAGATCTCCTTCATGGAAAATACCCTTAACAGTGTCCATCCCTTTAGAATGTTTATTTGACTTTAGCTAAATAATCTAAACCTCATACTAATACTGAAGTCTACTTTTGGTTTGTTTAGGAGAACTCTACTTCTAATTGTAGAAAATAAGTATTCTACTTACAACTATAAAAGACTTACCAGTAAGATTAATTATTTGTAACTGAGGGTCTCACTATCATTTTGACATATGGTTATATTTTCAACTTCTTAAACTCATTTGGAATGTCAAACTGGGCCCCTATAGTTTCTAACATATCATGATGTTGATTTTCATCTCTTTATACTAATTGTATATTGAAGGATTCAAAGTATTCAAGTATGTCCCATGTTTTATGTTTTTAGGACTTCATTAAGGGGTTCTTTCCTATGTTGTTACCTCTCACCTGATGTACTATAAACTCAATATCCAAATGAAGACCATGAATAAGGTCCTCATCCTCAGCTATGTTATAAGAAAAAATAAATTGGAACATGTATGATGAAACTTATTTGTCATTACAAGGGGATATTAGCATTAAACCTACACCTACTCCATGATTTCTATTTGATCCATCAAAGAACATCTTCCATAATCCACTAGTATCATCTAGTGGCCTAGTCAGTGATGACATGAACTCATTTTTCTTCATGTAAGAAATAGACTCTCATGTTTATTTCTCCAACACATCCCAAAGGATAAAGTAGATGATTCTCACTTAATAAATCATCTAAGAATATATCAGGTATCCCTTCATGATGAGTGTTTAGTTCTTGACCAACAAGGTGGTCATGTTCATCTAGAGTGGTATAATTGATCTTTTATATACTTAGTCTATTAGGTTCAATTTGAAATTTGTAATCATGATCATCTTTGATAAACACCATGGTACCATACAATATCTTAAAATACATATAGGACCAATCTGTTTCTAGGTAAGCCCCAATTCTAGATGTGAATTTTTTTGATAAGCATAGAGCAAAGTGAGGGTGCACCTTTAGAGCCATTATACCCTGAGTCACTAAAAGACTAGGATAAAAATGTATCATAAAGTGAAGACCTCAAATAATACCATCTGGTTTGTAGAATATCGATCAAGCTATAAAAATTCCTTAGATTGGGGTTTATACTTCAAACCAAGTTGATCTTCTACTGACTTTAACATCACTGAAGTAATTTTTGCATTATCTACCATGAAATTATGTACCAAGGAGTTATAAATGATTACATAAATGTATAAGGGAGGAGGTTTGAACACTTTCTTTGATTATCCTTCATTATTCCCTTTGGTTGAAATGGTAAGAACTACATTTTCCTTTCTTGGTGGCTTCTCATAAACATTGATATTTGATAAGCCATCTCGAAGGTTATCGACTTGACCAGGCATAAAAAGAATTTACCACATTAGGACACTCACATTGAATTTATTCATTTACTCAACAACATTTATGTGCAATCTACCAACCTTTTCTTGTGATTTTGGATCCATAACCATGCTTCGAACTTGTGAGTTTTGGGGTACAAAAATGTTTCTTTGGTTCTAGTTTTTTTGAGTTATTAGAGCTTTTAGGGTAGTAGTAATCTTATTTAGATTTGATAGTAATGGAATAAGATTTGGAGACTCCTTAAATATTTCTTGGATGACCTCCATGTTTTCATTTTTGAACTTTGTATTGGCTGCCATAGTGGTGCTTGCTTTGCTAGAACTAGCTTACTGATTGAAAACATAACACTCTTCTTGTTAATAGTTAGGCAATATAGTACCCAATAGGTTTGGTCCCTATTTATTCATTTGGACTGGTTGAAGCTATTCTATTTTTTCATCATAGTTGAATCTATATTATGATCCATGAGAGCTTTATTAAAACCATAAATAACACCATGCTACCATTGATCATTGAAATCCTGATTCAACACAATGTTTGGAACCATAGCTTGGTTGAATGACTAATTTAAATGCACAAAACCCTCACCTTCATGTGCAATTTTTTTTTAAAAATGTACCAATATATTATAAACACTTTTATTGTTAGGATTTTAATTGCTCTACGTAGCATTATTTGGTTATACTTGTCCTTGTCCTTAGAAATTTTCCTTGAAGGGTGGACTATCGGATTGATAAGACTATTGAGGATAATATGGGGGATGATAAGGCCTATTATATCAATAATTTTTCCTCTTCACATTCAAAATTTCATTTCCCAAGGTTTGAAACATATTCTTGAGTTCTTGGAATTTCTTTTGCTCTTAGGAGTCACTTGACTAACTAGTTGAAGCCTTTTATTGTTTTGGTGTATGTATGGTAGCAAGTGTTGGCAAAGGAGGAACTACATAAAGGGGAGGAATAAAAAAATGAGGTGGTTGAGTATAGAGAAAAAAAGGCATAGATGGCCTAAGTATGAGCTTGATAATTTATACCAAGATATTATCTACTTTGATTACCACTTGTTAAGCATATGGTAGTGTGTTTCCTCCCATAGTCTATATCATCACTGGAATATCACTATTGAGATATTTTATATAGTGGAGTAAATCATAGTTAGGATTTTTTTTGACATATACCATAATCCTATCCCATGTCTTTTTAAACCTATAATTGAAATCCTACATCACCTCTTAAGAAGCCCTCTTGATTGTAGTCAATTACTCAACCAGTGACAAGTGGTCACTCTTATCTTGAAACCTCTTACAAAAATCATCCCCTAAATTTTCCAATGATTTGATTGTCTTAGGAACAGGGATACTATACCAATCTATGGAATTTACCTTCAAAGAGATGGTCAACAACCTGATAGTTATATATTTTTTGTTGATGTCATGGATATTGTAAAAGTTGGCTACGTTCTTGATGTGTTAAGAAGAGGTTGTATAATTGTCTCCTATGAGGTAATGTATATTTCTAATAGATTCAACTGCAATAGGGTCATAATGATTGAGGTCCAAATGACATTGACCATTGAAAGCCATAAAATGCAAAGATCTAAGGGAAACCATGGCAGTGAAAGGACCCAACAGATATCTTCTTGTAGAGGTAGTCACGGAAATTGGTTTAGGAGGAAAGTTTCCCTTTTATAGATGGGTGTTAGGAAACATTAAAATTTTTGTTTAGTTAAAGGATAATTCGATAAATTCAAAAGGAATACCTCTATAATTTGATCTTGTAGTCACATTTGGAATGAAATATAGGTAATGTTCTGCCACTAAAATGTTGAGTGTTCTTCAAAGTCACAAGATTCTAAGAGTATGTATGCCATAACTATTGCAAATAGATAAACACCACCATTAATTTTAATCAATATTCACTGATTATGGTCCCATTGGGCATGTCACAAACTAGTATATCATGTAATTTCACCCTTGTGAGAGTGTTTTTTAGGCTCTCTCAGTACTGACTACAAAATGGGATCAGCCTGAGGATATGGAAATCCTATGATGGGGTCAAACCTCTAGAGAAGTTTGGTTCTTATTGGTAGCTCACCTAAACTATTGATTCTAGATTGAAAAGGGATAGAAGGTTTGAAAGTGATGAATAAAAACACAAATAAGGTGATGAACCAAACTTAAAGACACTCCAAATTGTATAAAATTAACACTAATTTAGTGAAAATACAACCCTAACTCACACAATCTCTTAAATTAGCCATTTTGCATCAATATTTCTAAAACTAGACCCACTAGACAAGAGCTGAAGTATGAAGCATTGTGAAACTCACACTATACCTTCAATAATGACCAAAAAGCACAAGTTTTAGACCTAGAAAATGGAGGAAAACCTAGAAAAAGGCAAGAAAGATAGATAATTACAAAAGAAAGACACACTTTCACAAAGAAATCATACACAAACTGACTATAGCACTAGCTACAAGTAAGAGATAGGAAAAACATTATCTATTATTATTATTTAAAAAGGTTGTTTTACAAAAAAAATTATACGGTTTTACCTTGTCAAAATGAGAGTATCATTTACAAATGGGGAGGAAAAGGGAGATATAGGAGAAAAAGGGAAGATAGAGGAGAAGAAACCTATCAAAATTTAATAAATGTACCTCAACCACCTTACATGGAGTCCAAATTTTTTTTGATTAATTAATCATTTCTCTTCTCTCAACAAATTAATCTCAAAATTGCCAAAGGCTCTTCAAGCCTTCTCATTGGCCTAAAAAGGCACTAGAAGAAAAAAATCCTTGAGGAGGAGGATAACACCCTCCACTAACATGAATAAAAGTTTCCAAAGACTAAAAACCTCATTGAATGCTCCAACTTCCTCTCCCATCCTCAAAACTATCTCGCTTGCACTTCTACAAGTCATTCGACTTGGCTACTAGAAGGACTTGACATGATGGTTAGTGATCTTGGCACTTTATGCTTAACTAACCTTGAAGGATATCTTTAAGGGTTCAACTTTTGATGTTTTATTTTATCTTCATTCATGTTTTCTCCTTGAACCTGAAAAATAGTCCATCAAACTTGTCAATATCCTAGACTCCATTGATGGAGTGCTCCAAGCTTGAGCCATTTTATACCAACTATGCAAGAACATGTTCTCAAGGCCATTTGTCATCATGAGAGCCACATTTAGATCTATATAAGACTTAAAAACATCCATATCATTGATATGAAGGATAAAAAACAATTTTTTCACCTTTAAAACCTATAACAATGGTGGAAATGACCATTAAATGTGCAACCATTCATAAATTATCAATAAACTTATGTTTTTGTCCCTTTAGTTCATTAAATCACCATTAAAAATCATGGGAATGGATCCAAGTTTCATTTAATGGTTATTAATTTTCCATTATGCCTCTTCCATGCATTTATACCATTTCTCTCTTTGAAGACCTATAAAAATAGGAATTTTTGTGTTATTTTAGGTCTCTTAGGCACCCACACGTGCTAAATTATTGAGTAAAATAGGTTATAAAGTATACTGAGAGAGTATTATACATTATCAAGTTATTTTAAAAGTGATTATAGGACATATCATGGACTTATGAGTCCAAAAATCTAAAACTGGTCTAAAAGGTTCTTTTGGTAACTCAGTTAGGTTCACCTTCTTGATGAATGTTCATAAAATATAGTATCCATTCCAGAAATTATTTCCATGGATATTTATCCTAAGTAACACTTGAAATTTATTTAAAATATTGGCCTCCCATGTGGAAGTTATGCAAATTTACATGCGTAATAAGTTTGCTTATGGGGTTCGACATGCATTATGGGCCTGCTTAGTGTCTTAACAATTTTTTATAACCTCAATGACTTCATACACCTAAAAATGAAATTAATTTAAATTATAAATGGATACTCAAAACATAATCAAATATTTTTTCCCAACTCCCTATGTAGTGAATGATATGATCATCTAAAGAGGGGGCTTGAACTAGGTGTCTTAGGCATGAAAAGTTCAAAATTATCCTTGAGAGTGAAAATAATTTATAATTATTAAAAAATTAATTAAATATCTCATTAATTCTATGAAACATATCATCATACCTGAATAAGATGTCATCTTCCATTGATAGGGTCAGAATGTGCCATCATATGGTGTAGGCCTTATAGGCCTTAAGAAGAGATTGCTAGCTTAAAATTGAGTTTTAGATCTTGAATCACCTTTATGATTATATTAAGGATTCAAAAAAATATTTAAACTTCATTAAAATCCCTTTTTACCTCTTTTTAATGCTCAAGTTTCACTTTTTCTTTATGGTCTCTTAAGACTACCTATGCGAATGGATGCCTGCTTGCTTGTTTTATCCCTCAATGGCATGGTTTGCAATAAAAATAGAGTGTTATCACCTATAAATATGTGTATTTAGACTTAAACAAACCTCATTATCCTTATAAAAAACTTGCATGATTGTCAAAACTCTCCTCTAATGAATAGACTTAAGAATGTCTCTTACCTCCAATGGTTGTTTCCACTAGACATGTGGGTGACTGTCACAAAATAGAAGATAATTATACTTTTACTTATACCCATAAATATGTTATATATTTATAATTAATCATTAATAACCACTCCACAAAGTATCTTTCTTGGATTTTTCATATTAAGGTTTGTAGGTGATTTTTACAAAAACTTACCAGTATGTTGCTAGAATTTTCATGGAGAGTGTCTCAGGTCTAAGAAAACAAAATGGATATGTCCCTTATTGTTTATTGCCAATATAAATAATATTTGGATATAATATGTCACAATTAACCTCTATAAAAAATTGGAGCTCTTTAAGCCACTTGTATGTGCTTAAAAACATCAAAACCCTTCAAAAAGGTCCATTAGGCATTGACTGTGTTTGACTTTGTGTGTGTTTTTATGTCTAATTTTGTATTTGAGTTATAAAATTATTTAATATGAATTTTGAATGTCATTAAAATCCCCCTTATAATTTTCTTATCCTTCATTGGTTACATTTCAGACCTATTCAACCTATCTTAGACCTCATCCCCTCAAGAAAACTCTACTATGACTATATACCACTAGTGATGTAGATGATGTTTTTAAGGTATATATATTTTTAGAATATATTTTAAAATTATTGGGTTATTTAAATAATCCTCATATCCATCAAAAAATTCTTTTGATCTCCTTACTAGTGTATTTTCACCTCAAGTAATGTTCCTAAGCCTTACACAGTCTTAATTTCATACAACAGACCTGTGTTGTATTTTCATGATCTAGAAGTTCTTTAGAGGTATTGATGAAGGATTGAATATTTACACTTGTGAATTAACTTGAATAGGATACCTCAAAATATTAACCTTGAATGTAAAGGTCTTGAGTTTCACTTTGAGATCATGTGGGTTTATGAGAGGAAAAGACCACCTTGTTTGGCTAGAAGTGGTCATTTCATGAATATTTTGTTGACTGCAGCCTTGATCAAAAACCCTATTGATGATCCATTGATACATTTAAAACTTGTTTTTTCCTATTAATGACATTAAATATATGAAACTTTTCATTGGTCCCCTTTGCTATCATACCTTTATAACTTGATGACATAGGCTTGCATTTTCATGGTTGTAGGTGGACACTCTTAAATTAAATAGCCATAACTTTGTTTGATAACTTCATTCATAATATTTAACCTCATTTATATCTTTATTGTTCCATTTCGAACCATTATCTCCATATGAAACTTCCATGTGACATATTACCCCTTCATTAAACTACATGAATCCTCTTTGCATTGGAGATAAGTTGATGTTAAGGAGGCTATAGATGACTACTAATTTAATTTGGATCATGACCCTATTATCCCATACTTAAATTGGCCTCAATATTGAATTTTGGATAAAAGTCCAATTATGCTCATGGTATCTTAAACATTCTTGCCACCCTCCATTAGGTTTGACACTGAGTCTACCAAAGAGATAGACCTATAGGTGCCTTGAACTATGTTTGAGACTGATAAGAGGGTGTTAAGATGGTATAAACCCATTTTTATGGCCAAATATAACTATTTATTATGAATATCACCCCTAACTTTGAAAACAATCATAAAACATGCCTTCTAGACAATCTATTCCACTATTCTACCTCCTAGATAGTCCATTCCCAAAATGTTATGGGGTATACCTTGAGACAACCCTATATATTGAAAACCAATACTTATATTTATTTTTCATAAGTACATCCTATACTCACCTTTAGACAAGCATTCATGGATTTTCAAACTCATAAAACACATTTAGTATCTTATAATATGATCAAGACACAAAACTTGCATGAAAAGGTGGATTGGATGTACCTTACCATAACCATAGTGTACTTTGACTATTTATACATATTGGGATCACCAAGTTGTAGTGTGTAGGGGTGGGAACATAGGTGAACACATGATATACATACTTATTCTTGAAACCTTAATGTTCATTACTTCTTGGACCTATCATTAACTTTGATCATCCTTGTATCAAGGCCTTCTTCCACTTCATGTCACTCTCTATGCCAATGAAATATGGATCTAGGTGAGCATTAAACCCTTATAAGGATTGAGTAAAAGTGTTTGAATTTGAGTTTGGTTCCAATATACCCCTTAGGTCACTCTAATGCTCTCACTTTACCTCTAAAACCTCCTCAAGTTTCACTACAACCTTTCTAAACTAACATTAGTGACTTTAATGTGCAATAAATGCACCTATATAGACTTTTTGGACTCCATTATGATTGGAGGTTATCCTTCATAGTTCATAATCTAACTTTTATTTTTACACCATCTTGTTCTAACGAATTCTATGTATTATATAACACATTTTTTCTCTCAAGTACACTTTTCATGCATAGTCAGATTGAAACCCAATGGTTATATTTTTGAAAACTAATGACTATTTATTGAAGATAAAAAATTATGGTCTATGGCCCATCAAAATCCATTACAGAAGGTTAGGAGGATTGTAACTTGAAACTTGGATCTCCTCAAGACATAAAATTTCAAAGGGACCTTCTTAGAACTATAGATAACATCTCCATGGAAAGCTTAGACAAAATTTGAACTCATAAGTATATCTAATAAATGCATAAACTTTGTGGTCTAGGATGGTCTCCATGATGTTCAATGATGGTCAAGCCTCTCTTAGCTAGAAAGGTGCATTTTTATCTCTCAAATATCAACTAGAGATACTAGAACCTCACCACAAAACTGATAGATGCCTCAAAACATTATCCTTTCCATCAAAGACCTTCACAAATTCAATAGGACATAGAATCATTAGAAAATTTCTCCAAATCCTATATTACCTCCATTCCTCATACTTAGGGCTCTTGGCTCAGAAGCCTTGTTTGAACCTAACTCATAGTTTTAGTCTTTTCCTAATTAATAAATGCTTGATGAAAGATAAAACATCCCCTTAGGCAAGGAAAACACCCTTTTAAGTTCATTGACAACTTTAAATGGGCACCAAATGACCTCTTATTCTCTTAAGCACTATTTGCTCCATTAGCCTCATACGCAGTCCTAACATTACTAGTTGTAGGTGGTATCTAATGTTTTATCAGTTTCTTGAAATTATTTTAGGTTATTAATGTGGATAAGGTCTATATTCTCCTGATCCATCTACTTGTCACTTTGTACAAACATACCAAACCCATCTTATTCATTCCTTACACAAACCTCCCTCCACAACTCTGCCTTTATATATCTTTATCTAAACACCGAGCATAGGTTTCTTATAGATGAGAAATAATTCCTTGATTGGTTATATATATATATATATATATATATATATATATATATATATATATATATATATATAATAATTGTATTAAACATCAACAACCTTGAATATACCCTTGATCCATACTATTTCCTAAGCCCAAAATATGGTTCTAGGTGCATATTTAGGATTCCTAAGACTACAATCTTGTAGCAAGGAATGTGATTGAGATATTTTTAAATTTTTATCCCCTTATAAAGGATCCTTTAAATATATTTCTTCGGTAACACCTTCTACCTTGTTTCCCACCTCTTACCCTTGCCTTCATTACTCACCGTATAAGCCAACACAATCAAGAATAATTGTTTGTGTGTATTGAAATTTGAATGTTATGAAGAAATATGACCTTTTCATCCCTCATAGTTTTAGTCATACTTATAACTTAATATATTATACCATTGTGGATTAAGGTGGATTATATCCTTCTTCTCATTTTGATACCCTCTTGCATTGGTTATAGGTGTGTAACCTACCTAGTACGAACTAAGACAATGTACCTTATGTGGGGTGAATAAACCTAGGTGAATGTATAATAATCATCCTTGTTCCTTAAGTTGCATCCATATATCTAAATTAGACCCAACCACTTAGTTTTCTTATTTTTTTACTAAAACATCTTTCCACATAATACTCCATAGCAAAAACTCATGATACTTTATTTTCATAGCAAACCATGTAATATATGGCTGTAGGTATACCTTTGTAGGATTTGGGCTTATACTATATTTAAAATATCCTTCTATCACCTTAATTACACCTTTTATAGAAACTTTAACTCTTTCATAAGGGATCCATAGGTTTGCCATGAGTTCAAAGTTTGACACCCACCAATACTACTACTTGAGCCCTAAAAGGATTATTGTAGGTCATCATTTTAAGTATGTTTTGGACTACCTCAATACTTTACTTAATTTGAAATTGACCGAAATACTCATCCAAGGTTGGTTGCAACAACACATCCCACACTAAAAATTATTTAAATGCTATATATAACCCAAGACAAACATTTTCATTGTCCTCATACCCTACATGCTACTCTACGAACTGTGGTAGGGTACAACATGATATGAGAAGTGTTGAAGCCTTGAGTAGGATTCATGATGTGCATGCGAGTTTGATATTTTATTCATTCACCTTATAGACCCCATATAATCATAAAGACCTTGGTTATCA
>JARHVA010003029.1:397500-437500 GCA_037957365.1 Torreya grandis
CATATCTTCAAAGTGTCATTTTCAAAAGATAGATAATGTTGGAGAGAGAGTCTACCTCAGATTCAGTGAAACTTTGAAAGTATTGAGATCCATTCTAAATTTGGGGGTTAGTTATTGCTAGTAAATACCAATTTGGGTTTTAATAATTATTATGGAATTTTTTTGAGGTACAAGTTTTAACACTTCTATGACACATATAAAGATATGTTGCCATTTAGATATTTCATCTATATTGATATGTTCTGAAGGTTTGGTTCTATAAATGTCTTCCCCTACCCATTCTACTCTCATCACCTATAATAGGTTTTATATTGTATGAGAATGAGAGTGGGAAGGGATGTTTTTTTATTAGAGAATGGAAGAATATGGCATGTGTTCATAAAGTTTATGTGGTTTAAATGTTTGTAGTACTATTGACAATGGCTATAAACACACATAACTGAACTATGGTTATGGGTGTAATAGCTCCTTGTTTGGGGTATTTAGAGATGAAAAAATGATGAAGTGTTATTGTGGTGTTCATAAACTATCTATAATGGCCACAAAATTCCATACTAAGTGATAGGTCTGTAACTATCTCAAATGGTAAATTAATAGATTCCCCAAGGTCACTGATAACACTGTGGGTAATATTCCCATCAAATGAAAAGTTGGCCTTGGCTTGAAAATATCCAAGGGCATCAACTATAACACATAATATTAATTGATACCAATTTTATCCTTATTTTATAGAATGAAATATGAGTAATTATTTTTTATGATAGGGTATCTTTTTTTTTTTTTTTTTTAGAAATTTTAAGTTGTAAGTTGTAATCCTAGAGGATGGGCATAATAATACTACTCTAGTATTATAGTTATATCTAAATAATTGTTATGGGAGCTTATCTCTTATGTATTTTTAATGTAATGAGTTTAACTCTGTTATAATATTGTATTAGGGAGATATAATCTATTATCATGTATGATGATCTACCATGTAGAGATTTTTTTCCCAGATTCACTAATTTTGAATTGTTGGTGCCAAGGAGCTAGATGATGTTAGATAAGTACCTGTGAACAACCTAAATTATACCATGTAGCCATTTCTTTTTATCATCTTGCCTTATAAAATTTGCAGTGTTTATGTCCATATAATATAAGTACTACTGTGCAAATTATATATTGTTTAGGTTAAATATAATACTTTGGTGTTATGAATAGATGGAGGATGTTAAAACCAATAGTATGAAAAATAAAAATGGCATATTCAATTTTTTTCTCTTATGAGATGAATCTCAAGGCCTCACCCCGATATAGAAGACTATGGATAAATAGACCATGATGTGTAAACTTAAAAAATATATCTAAAATTTTATCAATCTTGTTGTCTAATTCAGACCTAATAAATGAAAACAAACTAAAAACTCTCACATATTCAACAAGGTAAATCAAATTATGAATAGGCCAAGATTATTGAAAATAACTTGTATTGATTCATATTGAATGAATTGAAATAATTATAAACCCAAACCATGCTTAAATAAACCTCAACTCACAAATAAGATTTGACATGCAAAAAATTGAAAAATCTAAAATCCAAATAAAAAACATCTATTTTTAGTAACTGATATGTGTACAACTCTCAAAATTTCTTGAAATAGCCTAAATACTAAAATTAGCCTATGAGATGAAATTCAACTGAAGTTGACGTCTGCTTCTAAAAATATACAATTTCTAAAAATAGAAAATTTTCAAAAAATTAGTAAATATTAATTTTGCACCCTCAGATGATCACATTTGGCCTCCATAAAATATTGAAATCAAATCTAAGAGAATAGATCTACTTAACATAGAATTGAATCTCTTTATATGATCATTTTGGCATGTGGAAGAGCTAAAATGGAGTTATGGATAAAAATTTGTTTCCTTTAGAAGGTTGGCCTATTTTTTTGCATCAGTATGCTCTGGTTGAAAATAACTCAGCTCCTATGAGTTGGCCTGATTATGCTACTGCCAATTGTTTTTATCAATCTTCTTCAACTCCCATTCTATAATCTATGTGTTGTCTTATTATTTTAATCCTTTCCACCACACCAAATACTTGTTATAATTCCCTTGTCTTGTGCTCATTGTCTTCATATTCAAAATTTGCACTATTTTTTCTTTCTTCTTTTTTGGAACTTGTTTCTCTTAATTTAGTTCTTCATATTCTGTATCCTTACCATATTCTCCATGGAACTCATATAAGTTTGAAACATTAAATATAGGAGATATATCAAAATTTTATTGTAAACTCACCTCATATGCATTAGCATTAATTTTCTTCACAATTTTGCATGGCCCAATTTTCTTGTACTTCAACTTATTGTATGTGCCTATTGGAAAAATTTATTTCTTCAAGTAAACCATTACCAACTCTCCTTCTTCAAATACATTGTATCTTCTTCTTGCAGCTACTACTACTTTTTTTTTTCTTATTTCTTTCCTACAATGATTTTCTTACTCCTTACAACTGCTTCATATGATTTCTAAATAATGATTCGTAATTATACCAAATCTAAAATACCCATAAGATTTATCCCATAAAATAATTAAAAAGGTGACTTTCCTATTGATCTATTCACTAAAATATTATATACAAACTCATCTTGTGGTAAAGCCAAGTCCCATTGCTTTGGCTTCTCTTCAACTATACATCTCAATAAGCTTCCCAAGATCCTATTCATAAGTTATATCCATCTAGTTGTGTGTGATATATACTATTGAATTAAAGATTAGTACCCATATTATTCCACACAGTCCTCCAAAAATGTCTTAGAAATTTCATGTCCCTATCTAAATTAATAGTTTTTGGAAGACCATGTAATCTCACAATATCCATATAAATTTTTTTTCTACAACTCTAGTGGCATCATTGGTTTTATTCCATGTAATGAAATGACCCATTTTAGAAAATATATCGACAAAAAAAATATTGAATCATTATTTCTCTCTGCGTTTGGCAATCCAAACACAAAATCCATACTCAAAGCCATCCATGGCCCTCTTGGAATAGGTAATGTCATGTAAAGTCCGATATTTTGTGCATGTCCTTTAGCCACCTAACCTATTCTTCACCTTGAAACATACCTTGTCACATCTCTCTTCATATTTTCCAAAAAATACTTTTCCTCCATCAATGATATTATCTTCATTTTATTAAAATGTCCAAACAAACCACCACTATGTAATTCTCTTGTTATATTATCTTTTATAGACCCAAATAGAATGCACAATTATTTCCCTTTGAAGAGATAACATTATCTCATAAGCTACTCATCATGAATATCATTTGTCTTACATAATAATGGATTCATTCACTTATCAACTACCTTTATAAAATATATTATAGTATCATATAATTATTTAATAGCTTCAAATCCATCTACTTCACTCACCATAGCAGTTAATAATGCTACCATTTTGGTCAATGCATCAACTGAATGATTTTTTTTCCCTGATTTATGTTTCAACATAAAAGTATAACCATGAAAGAAATAAACCCACTATGCATGCCTAATATTTGACTTCTTTTGTATATTCACATACTTTAAATAATCATGATTTATAAATAAGATAAAATCCTTAGGCACCAATAATGCCTCTAATGTCTTAATGCTTGTATAATTACATGAAACTCAACATCATAAGTAGAATACTTCATTCTTACCTCATTTAATTTATCACTAAAATATGCTATTGGCTTTTCTTCTTTACTCAATACAACACCAATTCCCACAAAAAAAGTATCACAATCAACCTCAAACACTTTGTTAAAATCTAGGAATGATAAAATTAACCTTTCTAGAATCTTTTTCTTGAAAAAATTAAAGCTTCCTATAGCTTCTCTAGTCCATTCAAATTCATTCTCTCTTATTAAATCTATTAGTATGCCACAATACTACTAATTTTTTTAATACATTTTCTATAAAAAGTTTCTAAACCATGGAAACTTCTTACCTCTACAATATTTTTTGAAATAGGCCACTCAAAAATTGCCTTTATATTTTCTTCATCCATTTTCACACCATCTTCTGAAACTACAAATCCCAAAATACCATATTATTCTGCATAAACCAAAACTTCTTCAAATTTGCATACAAATTCTCATTTCTTAACAAATCTATTACCATTCTCAAATGTTGTAAGTGTTCATCTTTAGTCTTACTAAATATCAAAATATCATCAAAATGAACAACCACAAACATACTAATATATTATTTTAACACTATATTCATCACCATCATAAATGTCCTAGGGGAATTACATAATCCTAATGGCATCACCATCCACTCATATAAACCATCTGTAGTCTTGAATGCAGTTTTCCACTCATATCCTTCATGAATTTAAATCTCATAATAACCACTCCTTAAATCAAAAATGGAAAAATAATCTGCTCTTGAAAGCACATCCATCATATCATCAAAATGAGGTATAGGAAACCTATACTTTATTATTATTTTATTAATTTCTATACTATCTACACACATTCTATATCCTCCATGTTTGTTTAGAGTTAGTAAAGATGGTGTTGTATAAGGGCTCATACTCTCCTTTATCACATTCTTTCTTAGTAATTCAATAACCTATTTATTTGATTCTACATGTTCTGTTGGGCTCATCCTATAAATTTCTTGATTATTCCTAGAATAAAATCAAATGATGGTGTATATCTCTCTTCGGTGGTAAACCATCTTGTAACTTATCAAGCATAACATATACATGTTCTTTCAACACTTTTGGTACTTCTATTGGTATTGGTACCATTTATATTTCTTCATTATTTACTGCTAATTTATAATAACAACATGGTAGCTTCATATCTTGGATAAATTCTTTAGTACAGAGCATGCTTTCTATATTTTCTTCCTCTTTAAGGGGTAACAAAACTACCTTTGTAACACTTTCTCAAAAAGTGTATGTGTTCATTGCTCCATCATGAATTAATTTTCTATCAAATTGACATGGTCTTCCTAATAACACATGGCATATATCCATTGGAATAACATCACACCATATTTCATCATTATAACTCTTTCTTATAAAAAACTTGATTAAGCACCTTTTATCTACTGTAACTTCATTATGGTTTCTTAGACCATGAAATTTGATAAGGATTCAAATGCTTTTCACATTGTATATTTTCTTGGAAACCATATTTTCATAACTACCACCATCTATAATTACTTTTCATACCTTTCCACCCAAAGTACATCTTGTTTGAAAAATATTTGATCACAGACATGGTTTACCACCTTATTTAATCTACACTTATTCCATCCTTAGAGAAATCATGGTTCTTCTCATCATGATATTCTCTCCAACACCTATTCATACAACTTTATTATTCTTCTATTCTATTTCAACCTCATCTAGATTTACTCTTAGGAGATCTTCTTTCCTCCTTTCTTGATCTTGATAGTTTGGACACTCAAATTCTATGTGCCCTTCTTCTCCACATCTATAATAGAAATAAGATCTATATTGATTAAAAAACCATCATCTACTACCACCATAACCTTTTTCTCTCTGGAATCCTCATCCTCTTTGTTGGTATTAAAACTCTTTCCTATTATGTTCTTGCTTTTTTGCACCACATGATGATTCACCTCTATTGGTATTAGACCCACTTCCGATGTATTAAATGCACCTCATATATTATTTGGAGGGGACCCACCTCTTCTTAGACCAAGAGATGTTATTCTCAAATTCTATCTATATATAATTTTTCTTTTGCCTTCAAAGCTAATTGATAAGCCCCCTACATTCTATGTATTCTATGCATTCTTAATTCATCTTGAATAAAAAATTTCAACCCATTTACATACCTTGAAACCATATACTCTTCTATTTGTTCATGCTCCACTCATATGGAAAGCTTATAAAATTCATCTAGATAATCTTGTATACTATGTTTTTTACCTCAAACTCAAAAATCTTCTATATAGGGTTAGTCCATAATCTATAGGAATAAATTTCTCCACCAAATTCTTCTCCATTTTTTTTCATGAATTAATCTTCTCTTTACCTTTTCTCAATCTCTATTTTTTTAGTGGATCCCACCAAACCATTGCATGACCTTTCAATTTTGTTCATGCAAACTTTACCTTCCTATTTTCTCTCATAGTCTTCCACTTGAAGAACTTATCCATGATATTCATCCAATATATCAACTACTTTAATTTTAAAATACCTCCATAAATTATAATATCAACCCTAATTCCTTCATTTCTTCCATCTAAATCCTAAACCATCCTCTCTTTCATCGATGGTTGTTTCTCTTTCTATTCTTCTTCTTGTTGAACTCCTTCATTGTGATTTGTGTCTTCCTCATCACTATTTTGTTTTCTTTATTGATTGGTGATAACCTATGTTAATTACTGAAATTGCCTCTAAAACTCTTCTATAGTCTGATTCACATGCATAATACCTCCTTGTCCTCTCACCATTCTTTACTCCTCCAAGATTTGAACTTGATTTGATATTAGATAATGAACCTAAAAATTAAAAAGAAAAATAAAATTACCAATAGGACATGATTCTCAGTAATAAATTGTATTGATTTGTATTTAATGACATGAAATAATCACAAACCGAAAGCATACTTAAATAACACTCAACTCATAAATTAGAGTGGACATATAAAATTTCAAAAAATCTAAAATCTAAGAAAAAATAATAATTTTTTGCAGCTGTTATTTATAGTATGTTTTGCATTCAAGCACACATTGCTCTAAAAAATTTACAAAATAACCTAAATACTAAAATTATAATATGGAATTAAATATGAAATTCAAACTAAGTTGATCTAGTTCTAAAAATATATAATTTCTAATAATATAAATTTCCTTAAAAAATTAGTAAAAATTTATTTTAGAGCCTTAGATGATCATGTTTGTCCTCTAAAAAATATTGAAATAAACTCTAAGTGAATAGAAAGGCTTAAGAAAAAATTAAACTTTTTAATACAATCGTTTTGGCATGTGGAAGAACTCAAACAAAGTTACAGATCAAAAGTTATGGCCTCCAAAAAGTTAACTTATTTTTTTTGCATTAACCTATTGCTAAACATAACATAATATGTAAATTTAAAAAAGATATTTAAAATTTTATCAATATTGTTATTTAATTCAGACCTAATAAATGAAAACAAACTAAAAATTCTCATATATTCAACCTAACCATAAATCATTATTTGACCTAGATAACACAATTAAAAGAAACTGAGACTCTTTTTTAAATACATTTTTTTCCTATAGTTAAACTAGCACTTGACACGTAAAGGGATTATTCAATATTTTTAATTAATCGAGCATTAGAATGGAAAATTGTTTTAATTGATTGTGAAACATTTTAAGGATAAGTCTCCTTAACTTGTTTTTAGGTGTTTGTGAAATTTTAAAATATTTAAAAGAAAATGAGAAAACCATGACATGCTAAAGTGTAGGATATTTTTCATTAGTTTTTTTATTTTATTTTTTTGGATCTTATACATTAATTTTTAGATAATTAATTTTGATAATTTATATTTTGATGATTAATTTATAAATAATATATAATTTTTAATTTAATTCAAGGGTGTTAAATTATTAGATTATTTGATTTTAATTAATAGTTATAAACATATAATTTATGGTTATATTTTTATTTTTCAAATTTTTTATTAAAAAAATTAAAATATTAGATGGTTGGAGTGGTGCTAGTGAAGAAGAGTAAAGTGAAGGAAAGCAATCAAAATGATAAGAGAAGTGAATAATGGCAAGAAGAACTGGAGGACTAGATATGTATTGAGTGAATAGGAATGTAAACATTATTTTAAGAATTTTGGATCATGTTTATGGAAAGTAAGAGCCAACACTTGAAAATATTTTTAATTATAAACTTTTCAAGGAATTTGAAATAGTTTTTGACATCTAGATCAATAAATATTTACTCGAGCAAATTTCCATGGAAAATTACCATAGATGATGGTTTGGTGGTTCAACTTTTTAAATCAATTCTTAATGTGGAAATCAAGAAATGAATAATTATTAAATATGGAGTTGTTTTTCAAGAATGAGATTTTATCTTTAAATTCAATGGGGATTGCCCATGTTTGAATTCCCTTTCCCAATGAATGATACTTAACCAGTCATTTTATGCTAGGATGAATATTAAAATTTTATCACAGAGGTACATTCAGGTATATTTTTTATAACTTATGTAATAGGGATTTGATTTTTAGGTGAGCCCTGTAATTTTCACAACGTAGGACTTTTCTCCACAAATGATTACCCAATTTCAACCCAATGAAATAATTTATCTAAAACATTTTTATTTGGTTCAGATTGTACAAGCTACCGTGTAATATTGGCTTGACGAAATTATAAATATTTTTGCAAGAAAAAATGGGCCCAAATTATGATTTTTGGCCATTTTAGCGCCTTTAGTGCTATAAGATCCAATTAAAATTTTAAATAACTCAACTAAAATAAAGTTATAAAATGGGTGGTGAAATTATTTTGATGTAAATTCACTAATCTACCATATTTTGTAAGAAGGGGTTTCATGTTGTTTGTGATAATTTAAAAAAATTATTAAATTTCCTATAAATAAAAAAGTGAATCTGCAATAATATTTATTAGTTTTGGAAAAAAATGTTGAATTTAATATTTGAAATAAGTGGAGGTCATTGTAAATAGAATGACAATTCATACAATGATCAATATTTAAATAAGCTTGTCTTAACAAAATTTTAGAAATTGATCAATTATTAAATGATTAAAAAGAATATTTTATTAACATCAAATATATGGGAAATAAGCACATCAAATTATGTAATATTGTCACAAAGATTGAAAGATGAGGTCAAGGAAATAACGTTTGACATTAATATTCTCATATAATTTGATTGCACTAAGAATGGTATAATTAAAATTATGTCATGTCATAATTATTTTAATATTTTTATAAAAGTTAAACAAACTAAAAAATTAATTAACATCATTAAATTACTTAACTTGAGTACCTTATTTTTTAATAGTCATAAATTCAATATAATTATTTTAATTGAAATCATATTAAAAAAATTTCATATTCATTTATTATAAAAGTACAATCCATAGGAACTAGAATCCTATGATTTTTTCGTCATGGGACTTAAAGACTTCAAGACAAAAATGATATATATACACGCCCGCTTTATTTACACACATTTTAAATTTTGTTGTGGAGATGCTATGAATTCACTTTCAAATTTTTTTGTCATAGTCGATATTGCTTCTTGCATAAGTTAATCTTTAATGTTTTTTATATTTAATGTATAGGTAGCAATTTTATTGTAATGGCTCCCAAACATTCTTAAGTCAAAACAATGAGACCACATTTCGGTGGCTTGTCTACATGACACCTAGACCCTCTAGGATACTATACTACATCATCAAGTCGGGACTAGAAAGAGACTAGTGATGAGGGTCAAAGGTTAGTGAATCATCTTGGAGAGTGCCCTAATACATCTAGGGAAAATTTTTATATGCAAGTGAATTTTTATGAACATTTTTAGTTACCTCCTTGGATCTCATGCTTGCCTATACAAAATACTAGTTGCCTTAGTCTATCCATTGGGCTTGTGGTATCATAAAATTCTTTCTCAAATTGGTTTTTAAATGATAACAAAGGTGTAACGTTTGATTGAAACTTGAAAAATATCAAGGAAATCCCAAAACAAAACAATAGTGTGCTCAAAGCACTTAGGAAGGGTAAACACACAAAAAAATGGAAAATTTACACAAGGAACATCGAGTTAAAAAAATCTACCCTAATATGTACAAGGCTACAACTTTATTTTATTAAAAAATATTTAGATGAATACCACTAATTTCAATGGGAAATAACTCTCCATCTAGTTGGGCAAGCTAAGAAAAATTATGTTGTTTTCATCTATGGATCAAGTAAGGACCACTCCACAAGATGTCAAACTTAGTATGGTTGCCTAGATTGGACTTATTCGAATCCCATTTGAGGATTATATCACTGTCCTTGAAGTCTCTTTCTATTGATATCTTATCAAATGATTTATTCACTTGATATTGATGTGATTTCATTATCTTCATTGTAAGGTCTCTCATTTATTCAATCTCCATGAGCTCTTCTATCCTCACACTCATAGGTTCAGTCTCGATTAACTCAAGTTGATGCACTAACTCCAAGTAGTTAACTAAAGAGAGATGGAAAAAATTTCTTCCCTCCCATATACTAAGACAAATGGTGAGTTGTTAATAATAAGCTTAGGAGTCAGTCTATTAGTGCATAAGGATGTACTTAACTTTAAATCCCACACATTCTGATTCTCCTCCATAGTGCTCTTGATTATTATAATCAAGTTCTTATTCGCTGACTCTATAATTCCATTTCCTTGAGGGTATTAATTCGAGGATATGCTAAGATATATGCCTAGTTTAAGTTTCCATTCACTCTTCTTCTCACCAAAAACTACTAAAGCATTATCTGAAATGAACATTATTGGTACACAAAATATTGCCACTATATTGTAATAGAAGTCTAATACTGCTATTTCATTGGCTTCCTTTAGAGAAATTTCCTCAACCCACCTAGTGAATTAATCAGTGGTATAGAGTACCCACTTGTGTCCTCTAATGGTAAGTGGATTGATCATTTCTATAAATTCTATGCCCCACTACATGAAGGGATTCTCTACCTGAATGGGATTAAGAGGAAGGGATACCAAACTTTGCTTTCCTACAAAGAGAGCACACTTTTGACACTTTCTCACCCATGACTATGCATATTTGAATAGTCTAGGACAATAATAACCATCCATAATCACTTTTATAGATATAGTCTTTTGGGTAAAATGACTTCTTTCAATTGCATCATAAAATTGAGTCAAGAGTCTCATCCCTTTATCATCATCTATACTTTTGAGAATAACTGAATTGATGTCCTTTATGAAGATAACACCATAAATCAAGGCATAAGGTATGGAATGAAGTCTGAAGTAACTTCTCTTTATTCTATCCACACCTTTAGGACATTCACCTATTCATAAGAAATTTTTCATGTCTTGGACCTAGCTAGTGTTAGGTGGAGGTACAGTTGCCCATAGGTTATCTTGTGTCACCAAGATAACATCTTTCTCCTCATGAAGATTAGAAACCATATGTTCACATAAGCCTTTACCTCTTACTATCATAGTGAGTTTGATTTTAACATAATTTTACATGAATATTTTAATCCAACCATCCCTCTTCTCATTTAGGTTATTTTTGAGAAATAAGTGTCTCTCTCCAAGATGATACACCATAAGGTGTATTTTGCTATTAGATAACACAAGCCTAAATTCTTTTAGAATTCTCACAGTTTCAAGGACTTGATTTTCTATGGAAGTGTACCTTTCTTCATACCCTTCAAGCCCTTGTCTAAAAAATGCAATTGATTGTTCAAGTCCTTCACCATTATTTTTAATCAACATATTTGATATGATATCAATGTTGGAAAAGGCATACAATATGAAATATTTTTAGAAATCATGATTTATAAGTGTAAGTTATTGATTAATGGATTGTTTGATAGCTTCAAATCTTTATTTTCCCTCATTTGTCTAAGTGAACACCTAATTATTATTTAACATAGCAATGATAGGTTTAACCAAGCTTGCTAAACTAGGTATAAAACATTGAATGGATTTTATCTTTCAAAGGAGACTTTCAGGTCCCTTCTTATTCATGGGCAAGGACAAGGTTATGATTTCACTTATTCTATCATGATCAATATCTAATCCCTACTTTGAGATGATATTCCCTAATATTTTTCCATTATGGAAAACAAACACACACTTCTTGGGATTGAATGAGATCATATACTCTCTACATATCTCAAAGATTGACCTAATTTAGTCTAGGTGTTTCTTATCCTTCATGAAGAAAAATATTATGTCATCTAGGTAGACAAGAACCATTTGATTGAGTAAACATTATAAATTTATGTCCATGTTCCTTTGAAAATTAGATCCAAAATTTGAGAGGACAAAAGGCATCTTATTATAGGCATAGGTGCACCACTTTATGGTGAATGTAGTCTTGTATTGATCTTTCTCTCTTACTTGTACATTACTATACCCTAAGTACCCATCCAAAAGAGTCAAATGTTCTGAACCATAAAAATTTAAAGGAGTTACTCCATGGATGAAAAGGGGTAATGGTATTTTAAAGAGAGCCTATTCAAGTCTCTAATGTTCACAAATAGCCAGATCTCATCATTCTTATTTATCACATGAACCAACTTAGCTAACCATGAGGAGTTCTAAATAGGAAAAAACATATCAGACTCGATCAACTTGGTTAATTATTTTATCATTATATTTTTAATCATTAGGTTTATTAGGCTTTGATTATGCCTAATAGGCTTAGAATCGGCCTCTAATTCTATGATGTGTTTGTCTAACGTGGTGTCAAAAACTCTTAGGTCAATGTAATCGCAAGCAAAGATATCTAAGTAGTCCTTACATAGCTCAATGAATGAATGTTTTTCTACCTCATTATTTACCTTTCCAATATTGAGAAGCTTATACTTTAATATGAAGAGTCTCTCATAGTTTTATTCATCTGTAGAAATAACTACATTGTCTTTCCTCATGAGATATTATTCATGGGAAAGAACCTTAAGGGTGTCCATCCCTTTAGAAAGTTTATTTGACTTTAGCTAAACAATTTGGAACTCATACTAATATTGAAGTCTACTTTGGTTTCTTGAGGATAACTCTACCTCTAATTATAGAAAACAAATAATCTACTTGTAACTATCAAATACTTACTAGTAAGCTTCATTATCTATAACTGAGGGTCTGACTATCATTTTGACACGTGGTTATATTTTAGACTTCTTAAACTCATTCGGAATGTCAAAATGAGCCCCTAAAATTTCCAACCTATCATCATCTTGATTTTTCACTCTTTGTACTGATTAGATATTAAAGGATTCAAAGTATTTAAGTATGTCCCATGCTCTATGTTTGTATGACTTCATTAAATGGTTCTTCCCTATGTTTTGACCTCTCAACTGATGTATTATCAACTCACTATCCCCATATACTTCTACCTACTTTATTTCCCTCTTATTGTCCCAATGAAGACCATAAATAAGGCCCTCATACTTTACTATGTTATAATAAAAAAATATATTGGAACATGTATGATGGAGAATATTTGCCATTAAAAGGGGATATTAAAATTAAACCTACATCTACTCCATTATTTGTCTTGGTTTTAGGTGGACATTCTCAAGGTAAATGACTGTAGCATTGTTTGATAACTTTATTCGTAATATCTAACCTCATTCATATCTTGATTGTTCCATTTCACACCATTATATCCATATGAAACTTCGATGTGACATATTATCCCTTCATTAGACCACTATACATGAATGCTCTTTACATTGGAGATGTGCTAATGTTGAGGAGGCTATAGACGACTGCTCATTTCATTTGGATCAAGACCCTATTATCCCATACTTAAATTGGCCTCAATATTTAATATTGAATAAAACACTAATTAGGCTCATGATCTCCTAAACATTCTTGCCACCCTCCATTAGGTTTGTGATTGAGTCTACCCAAGAGATAGGCCTATAGGTGCCTTGAACTGGGTTTGAGCTTCTAAGACGGTGTTAAGGTGGTGGATACCCATTTTTAGGTCTAATAGACCCATTTATTAAGTAAAACACCCCTAACATTGAAAATAATCCTAAAACATGCCTTCTAGACAATCTATTCCACTATTTTGCCTCCTAGATAGTCCATTCCCAAATGTTATGTAGTATACCTTGAGACAACCCTATATCTTGAAAACCAATCCTTATATTGTTTTATCATAAGGTCATCCTATACTCACCTTCATAAAAGAGTTAAAGGATTTTTAAAGTCCTAAAACACATTTGGTATCTTATCATATGATCAAGACATAAAACTCACCTAAAAAGGTAGCTTGGATGTACCTTAGCATGACCATAGTATACTTTGACTGTATGTACAGATCGGGATCACCACATAAAAGTGTGTAGAGATGGGAACATAGGTGAACACAAAATAGTAATATTTATTCTTTAAACCTTAATTTTCATTACTTCTTGGACCTATCATTAACTTTGCTCATTCTTGTATCAAGGCCTTCTTCCACTTCATGTCATTCTTTATGCCAATGAAGGATGGATGTAGGTGAGCATTAGGTCCTTGTATGGATTGAGTATAAGTGTTAGGATTTGAATATTTTGCCAATAGACCCCTTAGGTCACTCCAATGCTCTCACTCTCCCTCTAAAACCTCCTTGAGTTCCATTACAACCTTTTTAGACTAACATTAGTGACTTTGATATGTAATAAATAAACTTATACGGGATTTGTGGACTCTATTACAACTGTAGGTTGTCCTTCATGGTTCATACTCTTACATTTATTTTGACACCATCTTGTTCTAACCACTTCCATGGATTATACAACCCATTTTTTTCTCTCAAGTGTACTTTTCATGGATAGTCAGATTAAAACCTAATGGTTATATTTTTGAAAACTAATGACTATTTCTTGAAGACAAAAAATGATGGTTTATGTTCCATCACAGTCCATTACAGAAGGTTAGGAGGATTGTAACTTGAAACTAGGATCTCCTCAAGACACAAAAATTCCAAGGGACCTTCTTAGAACTATAGAAAACATCTCCATGGAAAGTTTAGACAAAAGTTGAACTCACATGTACACCTAATAAATGTACAAACTTCCTGGTCTAAGATGGTCTCCATAATGTCCAATGATGGTGTATCCTCTTTTAGCTAGAAAGATGCATTTTTTTCTCACAAACATCAACTATAGATACTATAACCTCACCAAGAAACACATAGATGACTCAAAAAATTATCCTTTCCCTCAAATATCTTCACACATCCACAAGACATAGAATCATTAGAAAATATCTCCAACTCCTCTACTACCTCCATTCCTCATACTTAGGGTTCTTGGCTCAAAAGACTTATTTGAACCTAGCTCATAGTTTTAACCTTTTCCAAATTAAATAAATTCTTGATAAAATCTCAAACATCCCCTTACGCATGGAACATACACCTTTTATTTCATTAACAACTTGAAATGGCCACCAAATGGCCTCTTAGCCTCTTAAGCACTATTTTCTTCATTAGCCCCATACACAGTCCTAGAATTACTAGTTGTAGGTGGTCTTTGATGATTTATAGGTTTTTAGATATTATTTCAGGTTATGATATTTTGGAATAGGTCTGTAGTCACCTAATTCATCTCCTTGTCACTTCGTACAAACATACCAAACCCATATTGTTTACACGTTACACAAACCTCCCTCCATAACTCTTCCTTTATATAACTTATCCAAACACTGAGCATAGGTATCTTATAGATGAAAAAAATTCATTTATTTGTTTTATATATACTATTTTTATTCACCCTAGTCATAAACCCTTCAAAATCTTTCATCTTTCATCAACAACCTTGAGTTCACCCTTGATCCATATCATTGTCCAAGCCAAAAATATGGCTAGAAGTGCATATTAGGGTTACTAAGACTACAATATTGTAGAAAGGAATTTTATTGAGATATTTTTAATTTTTGATCCCCTTATAAGGTATCCTTTGACTCTCTTTCTTCAACAACACCTTCTACCTTGTTTCCCACCTTTTACCCTTGCCTTCATTACTCACCATATAAGCCAATACAGTCAAGAATAATTGTTTGTAAGTGTGTATTAAAATCTGAATAATATGAAGAAATATGACATTTTACATCCCTAATAATTTTATTCATACTTCCAACTTGATATAATATACCATTGTGGATTAAGTTTTATTAGATCCTTCTTCTCATTGTGACACCTAGGACAATGTACCTTATGTGGAGTGAAGAAACCTAGGTGAATGTATAATAATCATCCTTGTTGTTTAAGTTGCATAAACCTATATGAATTATACCCTACCCCTTAATTTTATTATTTTTGTACCAAAACATCTTTCCAAAATATACTCCATACTAAAAACTCATTATACTTTATTTCCATGGCAAGCCATGTAATATATGGCTGTAGGTATACATTTTTAGGATTTGGGCTTTATATATTTAAACGATAATTATCCCACCTTAATTACACATTTTAAATAAAATTTAACTCTTTCATAAGGGCTCCATAGGCCTACAATGAGTTCAAAGGCTGACACCCACCACTACTACTACTTGAGCTCCAAAAGGATGGTTGTAGGTCATCATTTTGACTATGTTTTGGAATACCTTATGACTTTATTAGATTTGAATGTGACCTAAATAATAATATAATGTTGGCTAAATCAACACCTCTCATCACTAGAAATTATTTCAAGGCCATATATATCCCAAGACAAACATTTTCATAATCCTCTACCCTACATGCTACTATACGGACTGTGGTAGGGTACAACTCCATTTGTTTTTATCAATCTTCTTCAACTCCCATTCTATACTCTATGTGTTGTCTTATTATTTTAATCCTTTCCACCACACCAAATACTTGTTATAATTCCCTTGTCTTGTGCTCATTGTCTTCATATTCAAAATTTGCACTATTTTTTCTTTCTTCTTTTTTGGAACTTGTTTCTCTTAATTTAGTTCTTCATATTCTGTATCCTTACCATATTCTCCATGGAACTCATATAAGTTTGAAACATTAAATATAGGAGATATATCAAAATTTTATTGTAAACTCACCTCATATGCATTAGCATTAATTTTCTTCACAATTTTGCATGGCCCAATTTTCTTGTACTTCAACTTATTGTATGTGCCTATTGGAAAAATTTATTTCTTCAAGTAAACCATTACCAACTCTCCTTCTTCAAATACATTGTATCTTCTTCTTGCAGCTACTACTACTTTTTTTTTTCTTATTTCTTTCCTACAATGATTTTCTTACTCCTTACAACTGCTTCATATGATTTCTAAATAATGATTGGTAATTATACCAAATCTAAAATACCCATAGGATTTATCCCATAAAATAATTAAAAAGGTGACTTTCCTATTGATCTATTCACTAAAATATTATATACAAACTCATCTTGTGGTAAAGCCAAGTCCCATTGCTTTGGCTTCTCTTCAACTATACATCTCAATAAGCTTCCCAAGATCCTATTCATAAGTTATATCCATCTAGTTGTGTGTGATATATACTATTGAATTAAATATTAGTACCCATATTATTCCACACAGTCCTCCAAAAATGTCTTAGAAATTTCATGTCCCTATCTAAATTAATAGTTTTTGGAAGACCATGTAATCTCACAATATCCATATAAATTTTTTTTCTACAACTCTAGTGGCATCATTGGTTTTATTCCATGTAATGAAATGACCCATTTTAGAAAATATATCGACAAAAAAAATATTGAATCATTATTTCTCTCTGCGTTTGGCAATCCAAACACAAAATCCATACTCAAAGCCATCCATGGCCCTCTTGGAATAGGTAATGTCATGTAAAGTCCGATATTTTGTGCATGTCCTTTAGCCACCTAACCTATTCTTCACCTTGAAACATACCTTGTCACATCTCTCTTCATATTTTCCAAAAAATACTTTTCCTCCATCAATGATATTATCTTCATTTTATTAAAATGTCCAAACAAACCACCACTATGTAATTCTCTTGTTATATTATCTTTTATAGACCCAAATAGAATGCACAATTATTTCCCTTTGAAGAGATAACATTATCTCATAAGCTACTCATCATGAATATCATTTGTCTTACATAATAATGGATTCATTCACTTATCAACTACCTTTATAAAATATATTGTAGTATCATATAATTATTTAATAGCTTCAAATCCATCTACTTCACTCACCATAGCAGTTAATAATGCTACCATTTTGGTCAATGCATCAACTGAATGATTTTTTTTCCCTGATTTATGTTTCAACATAAAAGTATAACCATGAAAGAAATAAACCCACTATGCATGCCTAATATTTGACTTCTTTTGTATATTCACATACTTTAAATAATCATGATTTATAAATAAGATAAAATCCTTAGGCACCAATAATGCCTCTAATGTCTTAATGCTTGTATAATTACATGAAACTCAACATCATAAGTAGAATACTTCATTCTTACCTCATTTAATTTATCACTAAAATATGCTATTGGCTTTTCTTCTTTACTCAATACAACACCAATTCCCACAAAAAAAGTATCACAATCAACCTCAAACACTTTGTTAAAATCTAGGAATGATAAAATTAACCTTTCTAGAATCTTTTTCTTGAAAAAATTAAAGCTTCCTATAGCTTCTCTAGTCCATTCAAATTCATTCTCTCTTATTAAATCTATTAGTATGCCACAATACTACTAATTTTTTTAATACATTTTCTATAAAAAGTTTCTAAACCATGGAAACTTCTTACCTCTACAATATTTTTTGAAATAGGCCACTCAAAAATTGCC
Source organism: Torreya grandis (assembly GCA_037957365.1). Taxonomy (NCBI): domain Eukaryota; kingdom Viridiplantae; phylum Streptophyta; class Pinopsida; order Cupressales; family Taxaceae; genus Torreya; species Torreya grandis. The sequence goes on from JARHVA010003029.1 coordinate 416,016, forward strand.
TTTATATTTTCTTCATCCATTTTCACACCATCTTCTGAAACTACAAATCCCAAAATACCATATTATTCTGCATAAACCAAAACTTCTTCAAATTTGCATACAAATTCTCATTTCTTAACAAATCTATTACCATTCTCAAATGTTGTAAGTGTTCATCTTTAGTCTTACTAAATATCAAAATATCATCAAAATGAACAACCACAAACATACTAATATATTATTTTAACACTATATTCATCACCATCATAAATGTCCTAGGGGAATTACATAATCCTAATGGCATCACCATCCACTCATATAAACCATCTGTAGTCTTGAATGCAGTTTTCCACTCATATCCTTCATGAATTTAAATCTCATAATAACCACTCCTTAAATCAAAAATGGAAAAATAATCTGCTCTTGAAAGCACATCCATCATATCATCAAAATGAGGTATAGGAAACCTATACTTTATTATTATTTTATTAATTTCTATACTATCTACACACATTCTATATCCTCCATGTTTGTTTAGAGTTAGTAAAGATGGTGTTGTATAAGGGCTCATACTCTCCTTTATCACATTCTTTCTTAGTAATTCAATAACCTATTTATTTGATTCTACATGTTCTGTTGGGCTCATCCTATAAATTTCTTGATTATTCCTAGAATAAAATCAAATGATGGTGTATATCTCTCTTCGGTGGTAAACCATCTTGTAACTTATCAAGCATAACATATACATGTTCTTTCAACACTTTTGGTACTTCTATTGGTATTGGTACCATTTATATTTCTTCATTATTTACTGCTAATTTATAATAACAACATGGTAGCTTCATATCTTGGATAAATTCTTTAGTACAGAGCATGCTTTCTATATTTTCTTCCTCTTTAAGGGGTAACAAAACTACCTTTGTAACACTTTCTCAAAAAGTGTATGTGTTCATTGCTCCATCATGAATTAATTTTCTATCAAATTGACATGGTCTTCCTAATAACACATGGCATATATCCATTGGAATAACATCACACCATATTTCATCATTATAACTCTTTCTTATAAAAAACTTGATTAAGCACCTTTTATCTACTGTAACTTCATTATGGTTTCTTAGACCATGAAATTTGATAAGGATTCAAATGCTTTTCACATTGTATATTTTCTTGGAAACCATATTTTCATAACTACCACCATCTATAATTACTTTTCATACCTTTCCACCCAAAGTACATCTTGTTTGAAAAATATTTGATCACAGACATGGTTTACCACCTTATTTAATCTACACTTATTCCATCCTTAGAGAAATCATGGTTCTTCTCATCATGATATTCTCTCCAACACCTATTCATACAACTTTATTATTCTTCTATTCTATTTCAACCTCATCTAGATTTACTCTTAGGAGATCTTCTTTCCTCCTTTCTTGATCTTGATAGTTTGGACACTCAAATTCTATGTGCCCTTCTTCTCCACATCTATAATAGAAATAAGATCTATATTGATTAAAAAACCATCATCTACTACCACCATAACCTTTTTCTCTCTGGAATCCTCATCCTCTTTGTTGGTATTAAAACTCTTTCCTATTATGTTCTTGCTTTTTTGCACCACATGATGATTCACCTCTATTGGTATTAGACCCACTTCCGATGTATTAAATGCACCTCATATATTATTTGGAGGGGACCCACCTCTTCTTAGACCAAGAGATGTTATTCTCAAATTCTATCTATATATAATTTTTCTTTTGCCTTCAAAGCTAATTGATAAGCCCCCTACATTCTATGTATTCTATGCATTCTTAATTCATCTTGAATAAAAAATTTCAACCCATTTACATACCTTGAAACCATATACTCTTCTATTTGTTCATGCTCCACTCATATGGAAAGCTTATAAAATTCATCTAGATAATCTTGTATACTATGTTTTTTACCTCAAACTCAAAAATCTTCTATATAGGGTTAGTCCATAATCTATAGGAATAAATTTCTCCACCAAATTCTTCTCCATTTTTTTTCATGAATTAATCTTCTCTTTACCTTTTCTCAATCTCTATTTTTTTAGTGGATCCCACCAAACCATTGCATGACCTTTCAATTTTGTTCATGCAAACTTTACCTTCCTATTTTCTCTCATAGTCTTCCACTTGAAGAACTTATCCATGATATTCATCCAATATATCAACTACTTTAATTTTAAAATACCTCCATAAATTATAATATCAACCCTAATTCCTTCATTTCTTCCATCTAAATCCTAAACCATCCTCTCTTTCATCGATGGTTGTTTCTCTTTCTATTCTTCTTCTTGTTGAACTCCTTCATTGTGATTTGTGTCTTCCTCATCACTATTTTGTTTTCTTTATTGATTGGTGATAACCTATGTTAATTACTGAAATTGCCTCTAAAACTCTTCTATAGTCTGATTCACATGCATAATACCTCCTTGTCCTCTCACCATTCTTTACTCCTCCAAGATTTGAACTTGATTTGATATTAGATAATGAACCTAAAAATTAAAAAGAAAAATAAAATTACCAATAGGACATGATTCTCAGTAATAAATTGTATTGATTTGTATTTAATGACATGAAATAATCACAAACCGAAAGCATACTTAAATAACACTCAACTCATAAATTAGAGTGGACATATAAAATTTCAAAAAATCTAAAATCTAAGAAAAAATAATAATTTTTTGCAGCTGTTATTTATAGTATGTTTTGCATTCAAGCACACATTGCTCTAAAAAATTTACAAAATAACCTAAATACTAAAATTATAATATGGAATTAAATATGAAATTCAAACTAAGTTGATCTAGTTCTAAAAATATATAATTTCTAATAATATAAATTTCCTTAAAAAATTAGTAAAAATTTATTTTAGAGCCTTAGATGATCATGTTTGTCCTCTAAAAAATATTGAAATAAACTCTAAGTGAATAGAAAGGCTTAAGAAAAAATTAAACTTTTTAATACAATCGTTTTGGCATGTGGAAGAACTCAAACAAAGTTACAGATCAAAAGTTATGGCCTCCAAAAAGTTAACTTATTTTTTTTGCATTAACCTATTGCTAAACATAACATAATATGTAAATTTAAAAAAGATATTTAAAATTTTATCAATATTGTTATTTAATTCAGACCTAATAAATGAAAACAAACTAAAAATTCTCATATATTCAACCTAACCATAAATCATTATTTGACCTAGATAACACAATTAAAAGAAACTGAGACTCTTTTTTAAATACATTTTTTTCCTATAGTTAAACTAGCACTTGACACGTAAAGGGATTATTCAATATTTTTAATTAATCGAGCATTAGAATGGAAAATTGTTTTAATTGATTGTGAAACATTTTAAGGATAAGTCTCCTTAACTTGTTTTTAGGTGTTTGTGAAATTTTAAAATATTTAAAAGAAAATGAGAAAACCATGACATGCTAAAGTGTAGGATATTTTTCATTAGTTTTTTTATTTTATTTTTTTGGATCTTATACATTAATTTTTAGATAATTAATTTTGATAATTTATATTTTGATGATTAATTTATAAATAATATATAATTTTTAATTTAATTCAAGGGTGTTAAATTATTAGATTATTTGATTTTAATTAATAGTTATAAACATATAATTTATGGTTATATTTTTATTTTTCAAATTTTTTATTAAAAAAATTAAAATATTAGATGGTTGGAGTGGTGCTAGTGAAGAAGAGTAAAGTGAAGGAAAGCAATCAAAATGATAAGAGAAGTGAATAATGGCAAGAAGAACTGGAGGACTAGATATGTATTGAGTGAATAGGAATGTAAACATTATTTTAAGAATTTTGGATCATGTTTATGGAAAGTAAGAGCCAACACTTGAAAATATTTTTAATTATAAACTTTTCAAGGAATTTGAAATAGTTTTTGACATCTAGATCAATAAATATTTACTCGAGCAAATTTCCATGGAAAATTACCATAGATGATGGTTTGGTGGTTCAACTTTTTAAATCAATTCTTAATGTGGAAATCAAGAAATGAATAATTATTAAATATGGAGTTGTTTTTCAAGAATGAGATTTTATCTTTAAATTCAATGGGGATTGCCCATGTTTGAATTCCCTTTCCCAATGAATGATACTTAACCAGTCATTTTATGCTAGGATGAATATTAAAATTTTATCACAGAGGTACATTCAGGTATATTTTTTATAACTTATGTAATAGGGATTTGATTTTTAGGTGAGCCCTGTAATTTTCACAACGTAGGACTTTTCTCCACAAATGATTACCCAATTTCAACCCAATGAAATAATTTATCTAAAACATTTTTATTTGGTTCAGATTGTACAAGCTACCGTGTAATATTGGCTTGACGAAATTATAAATATTTTTGCAAGAAAAAATGGGCCCAAATTATGATTTTTGGCCATTTTAGCGCCTTTAGTGCTATAAGATCCAATTAAAATTTTAAATAACTCAACTAAAATAAAGTTATAAAATGGGTGGTGAAATTATTTTGATGTAAATTCACTAATCTACCATATTTTGTAAGAAGGGGTTTCATGTTGTTTGTGATAATTTAAAAAAATTATTAAATTTCCTATAAATAAAAAAGTGAATCTGCAATAATATTTATTAGTTTTGGAAAAAAATGTTGAATTTAATATTTGAAATAAGTGGAGGTCATTGTAAATAGAATGACAATTCATACAATGATCAATATTTAAATAAGCTTGTCTTAACAAAATTTTAGAAATTGATCAATTATTAAATGATTAAAAAGAATATTTTATTAACATCAAATATATGGGAAATAAGCACATCAAATTATGTAATATTGTTACAAAGATTGAAAGATGAGGTCAAGGAAATAACGTTTGACATTAATATTCTCATATAATTTGATTGCACTAAGAATGGTATAATTAAAATTATGTCATGTCATAATTATTGTAATATTTTTATAAAAGTTAAACAAACTAAAAAATTAATTAACATCATTAAATTACTTAACTTGAGTACCTTATTTTTTAATAGTCATAAATTCAATATAATTATTTTAATTGAAATCATATTAAAAAAATTTCATATTCATTTATTATAAAATTACAATCCATAGGAACTAGAATCCTATGATTTTTTCGTCATGGGACTTAAAGACTTCAAGACAAAAATGATATATATACACGCCCGCTTTATTTACACACATTTTAAATTTTGTTGTGGAGATGCTATGAATTCACTTTCAAATTTTTTTGTCATAGTCGATATTGCTTCTTGCATAAGTTAATCTTTAATGTTTTTTATATTTAATGTATAGGTAGCAATTTTATTGTAATGGCTCCCAAACATTCTTAAGTCAAAACAATGAGACCACATTTCGGTGGCTTGTCTATAAATTCATCAACGAAATCATCTTCTCTAATCACTCTGGAGATGTTTTGAGAAAAAGGAAGATATTATTAACATTGATTATGTCTATATGGACATGGGAAGAATAATTAATTATGATGTTGCACCATACCTTTTGATAAACCTCGTGACGCTCATTCAAAATATAGTAGTAATTGATAAATTGGATATTATATTAATTCAACCTTTATTTAGTAATCGGATAGCTAAAGCTTTCTATGTCACTAATTCAATAATTCCTAGAATGTTTCCCATATATGACACAGAGTTTTGGGGTTCGGTTTCCTAGGTACCTTTAGGGAGTTAGAGGAAACATTAATCTCATTAATTTATCTTTTAGAGAATATACAGAGTTATTTGGTGGAGGGTGGATATTTTTTGGGAAGATATTTTTTCAGTCTTAAATACAATCTCGTTTTAGTTTTTTCTTAAATCATTCACTTTTTTTAGGATCCTTGTTGATTGAATGTGGCTACCAATGCAATTATATATGCTGATGGTAGTTGGGATAGATTATTATTATTATGTCGGTAATTACATTTATGAAACGATCAAAATGGATATGGATTTGGACATACCATGAAATGGAATTGTGAACATTTTTCAATACGAGGTGGCTAAACATTGTGAATTTGTTTATAATATAAAAAAATTTGAGGAATTTTTGTTATATTTAATATATGAATGTTAGTCTCTAGATTGTATTTAAATGATACTATCATTTTTTTTTAGGAATTGTTTATATGAAAATATAAGTCTAATAAGTAATTTAGATATATTATTATAAAAAAGTAAGAGATCCTTTAACCTTATATAAATTAGAATATTTAAAAACATTTAATTATTATTCTGTATATAAATAGGAACATTTAATTCCTATATAAATTGGATTGATGTTTTTTTTATATATTATACTTTTTTACAACACTATGCATATATTTTGAATGTTTGATCAAATAAATTTATTATTATAATATAAAAAATTTCACTAAAAATATATGTATATAAAATAATATAATTTAAATTATTTCATATAATTGAAGAAAAAATAACACAATCTTTAAATGGTTCTAACTTTATTTTATTATAACTGCATCAAAAAATTTAAACTTAAAATTGAATGAATATATAGAAAAACATTTGTTAAAACTATAGAGATTTTTTCAATTATCATGTAACTTAATTAAGTATTTTAGTATTTTATAAATTATATATAATTTTTTTTAAGTAGTATGACTGTAATTTGTTAAATTTGATTTATATTTAATAGATTATTAAAACATTTCTCATGGTATCGCTGTATTTTGTATAATACATGTATTGAATAATAAATAATTGATTATAATTTCAGAATACAAGATTTTTATTGAAACAATTCTATAAATGTCAATGTGCATGAATTATAGAAAATACAATTTAATATTGAGAACTGATTTTTTTTTTTTTTTGGATTATCCTAAATAATTTGTTATAGAGATTTGTGTATACTATAAATAAATATAAATATACAATTTTGTCAAATTATTTTTTTATATTATAAAAATTAAGTATTAAATATAATAAATACATCAGCATTAATGTTGCAAGAAAAAAATTAAATAATTTTTATTATTAATTTCAATTCTTTATTTAATTTGTAAAAAACAAAAATTTAAATTAATATATAATAAAGTAAATTGTTATTAAAATATTCAATGAAATTTCATTATTCTAAAACTTTGGAACCAAACATAAATTGAATAAATCTATTTCTAAAATAAACAATTTTATGATAAAAATATCTATAAAATTATCTTCTCACTTTGAATCTTGTAAAAGATAAAATAAATAACTTAATATATTATATTAAGTAAGATTTTATTGTTTATTGCTTATTACAAATACCGAGATTTTTTTATAATATCATTACACGTAGCATAACTAATGCAGGAATCACAAAATCCTCTGACCGGAGTATCTTATGCAGATCTGTATGCTTTTAAGCTTTTCCTCTGAGTAGGGTGTGCTTATAAAATGTGACAGAGCTCAATCACTTATTTTATTATTCAACGTATCGTATCGTTTAAAGCTTTTCCCTGCTTCTTCAATATGCAGATCGCAAAATGACATCCTGCAGCAAGTAAACAAAAACGTTAAGTGGCAGTCAAACAAGCCATCAAAAACTTGCAAATACTTTTAACAAAAATTGATTGTAGAAGTATCCTTTAATAGAACAGTTAATACCATAGATTGAATAACAAGAGACCAAATGTGCAGTGAATAAGCTACCTTATTCGGTGCTTTACAGAACAGCTAGTATGGAGGAGGGGGAGACTTGTAAGAGTAGTGATGCGTACGTGGTGGGTGCAATGGCAACTTAGATTGGGGAGGTGGATAGCCGGCGGCTTTTGGAGGGGGAGGACTTACAACAGGACGGTGAGGGGGCTTCACTTCCACCTTTGGAGGAGTGGGGGAATTGTATTCGTAAGGTGGTGTCTTTGGTATTTTTTCATTGTGGGGAGGTGGAAATGTTTTCGGGGGAGTGTAAACCCGTGATGGAGGAGGAGAGGATGACTTGGGTGGAGTGTAAACTGGTGTAGGATGATGATGGAGGAGTGGTTGGAGTTGGTTTGGGAGGAGAAATACTAGGAACATGTGGAGGAGTTGGGGATTTGTGAATGTAATGAGGAGCAAGTACAGCCTTTGGAGGAGGACTAGTATGTAGAGGTGGTGGCTTCACTACAACAGGAGGCTTGGGAACTGGTGATGGGAGGTGGACCGGTGGTGGAGGAGACGCGTAGTGGTACGGTTTTGGAGGAGGATTATTATCATGGTATGTGGCATCTGAGGGTATTGCAGCCCAAATGCAGGCTGCAATCAAAATCATGAACACATTGCGAAAGAAGCTCAAATTTATTGAAAAGCCCTTCTTTCCTGCAATCGGATTCAAGATTTACGTGCATCCTGTGTATTTATAGTAATTGGAAGGTTAAAGTAGGCTTGTACATCTACTTATGTAGACTTTGGGGATCCTATTTTATACTTGATTAAAAAAGCACTGCATTTTTCCATCTGTAACTAACCATATCAGCAAGTGAATTGTTGTAAATTATTATTTGCAATACTGACAAATAAATTTAAAAATATTACAGCAGTTCTGCTGCAGGTATTTTTGAAACACCGGCGTTCCAACTCCGATTAGAAAATATTTGTGAACCGTGTCGGTGTCTAAATCTACTCCTATTGATTCTAAACTTATGCTGGTAATCCAGAAGCACGCCAAATATGACTCTTGAAATCCCACTAAATTGGTCCTCGACTCCATACTCTGCAATTTAGCCCGTTGTGATTGCTCTACAAGTCCGCATATTTTCACGCTCCGTAGTATATTTGTAAATAGATTTAAAATTATGGGCAAATCAACCGTGCCGACTTAAATATTATATTATTATTATAATAATAATAATAATAATAATAATAATAATAATAATAATAATAATAATAATAATAATAATAATAATAACAACATCCACGAGACTAAAAATAGCCTATGGGACAGCAAGACAAGTAGATTTAAGTAGCACTGTTCGCTTCTTGTGTAGGCTGATGATGAGCCCCCCTAATTGCTCAATGTGCTCTTTGTTGAATAGGTTATGCCAAGAACTGTCACATATAATATCCGCAAATTTATCTTTGCTATCCTTGTAGGCCTCACATTCTAGAATAAAGTGTTGTTCAGTTTCCACTTTCCTAGAATTGCAAAATCTAGAAATTCTCTCTTCCCAAGCCTCCTTTGGCCTCTTCCAACACCCTGTCTCACAATGAAGTTGGTGAAAGTTGGTTCTCAGCTGAGCAATAAGAATTTTGGCCCACCAAGAAATGTTGGCTCCTATGTACGCTTTTTGGAGTTGATCACAAGTGGGGTTGAACTCATTTATATAATATAGTTTCTTCCTCCTGATCTTGCTTCCCCAATTTCTCTTGTAGAATTTCTCCATAACAAAGACTTTTATTTCTTTATTATTTGTGGGGCACATATTGAATTGAATATTCCATTTACTCATCCATTTGATGTTTTGTTGTATCCATGTCCTTTTTCGCTTACATAGTGTGTCACTAAAAACAACTTTAGGCCATCTATCCTCTTCCATTTTTTCAATTCTTTTTAAATAGCTTAAAAGGCGAACCATAGCAAGTGCCTCGATAGGAACAGCCCCCATTTCACTTAGCATGATGTCATATGGAACAGTGCTTTTGATTTTAATCTTGCTTGTAATCAAGCACTTTTGGATTCCTTCGATTTGTTTCCATTGTGCTATAGTAGTGCTACTGGCCCATAATTCACACCCGTAAAGAACAACTGGCAGCACAAGAAGACCGAACAAGGTTTGAATAGTTTTCCAATCCCACAACTCCACTTCACGGCACTTATTCTGAAGAGCATAGAAAGCCTTCCAACCACCTAATGTCCTTTTATACCTGCAGCTAGACCATATTAACAAAGGTAAATGGCGGGCTGATACCTAATGGTTAAGTCTCCTTATATCATCTTTAAGCATTTGTGAATTTTTAAAATATCTAAAAGAAAACGAGAAAGCAATCCTATGCTAAATTTATAAATTGTATTTTGATGATTAATTATAATATTTTAAAAATTAATTTAAAAAAATTAAATTATTAATTTATATAGTTTTAATTATCAAATATAAATATTGACTCTCCCCCCTCTTTCTTTATATATATAAATATATAAAGTTTTTTATTTTAAAAAACAAAATATTAAAGAATTAGAATGGAAGAAGTGAGGAAGGAGTAAAATGAAGGAAAGCAATCTAAATGATGAGAGAAGCAAAGAATGATAAGATGAACTACAAGATCAACAAATTCTAAAGTGAATAAGAAGGAAAAATACTATTCTAAGAAGTTTGGAGCATGTAAATGGTGAGTAAGAGCCAACACTTTCAAATAGCTTATGTTATAAATTAACCAAAGAAACTGAATCAAATTTTAACATTTAGATCAATACTTCCTTACTAGAGCAAATTCTCATAGAAAATCACCATGAAATATGGGTTGGTGGTTCAATTCTCTAAATCAATTCCTAGTGTTGAAATCAACAATCCAATAACTGATAAATATGGAGGTGTTTCTAAGGAATGAACTTTAATGTATAAATTCATTGGGGCTTAGCTGAGCTTGAATGCCCTTGCACAATGAATGGGGCTTAATTGGGAATTTTATGCTAGGGTGAATAATAAAATTCTATCACAAGTGTACTTTCACACAAGTTTTTGCAACCTAAGTGAGAAGGATTTGATGTTTAGAGGAGCACCGTGGTTTTTTTAGAACATGTCTTTTTATGCACAACTAGTCCTATAATTTCATCCCAAAGGGAAAATTTATTTTAAATTTTTGTTTATGGGTTAGATTATAAAAGCTACCTCATAATATTGTCTTGACGAGTTTCCAAATATTTGTGCATGAAAAATTGGGCCTAGATTAAAATTTTTGGCATTTTCGGTGCTTTTAGTGCCATACTATCCATATAATTTTTATAAAAAAAACCCTCAAAAACTAAATTTATAGAATGGGTATTGAATTTGTCTAGAACTAGATTCACTAGTCTGCATTATCCTACAAGAATGATTTCATATTGCTTGTAAAAAGAAAAACTTGTAAAATTTTCTGTAGATAAAAAGGTGAATCTATAATAATAAATATAATTTATGAAAAAAATGGTGAATTTAATATAAAAAATAAATGAAGGTTTCAATAAAAGAAATGAAAGCTCATATAATGATCGATATTTATAAGAGCTTGGCTTAACTAAATGTAAAAAAATGGTCAACTATTAAAGGATTAAAGAGAATATTTTTTAGCACCAAATATGTGTGAACTATGTTCTTCATACTATGTGAGGAATGTTGTAAATTTTAAGGAGTGAGATCAAGATAATAACTTACACCAACAATATCCTTGTGTGATGTGATAGCACTAGGAATAATATATTTAGAATAATTATGCATCATAATTATTTCAATATCTTCATAAAAGTTAAAAAAAATCTTATAAAATATAAATGAGCATAATTAAACTATTCTTGACCCGAGTATATTGCTATTGAGTAACCTTAAATTCAATAGAAATGTTTTGATGTAAATCATATTTTAAAAAATCTATATTCATTTATTATATGATTACAATCCATGGGAACTAAGATCCTATGATTTCTATCTTCCTATGATATTTCTACTAAGGGACTTATAGCTTCAAAGCAAAATATTTTGTTCCATTGGAAGTGATATATTAAAAATTATGGCATGTTAATGTTATTTACACATTTTGAATTTAGATGTTGGGGACAATATGAATTCATTCTGTAATTTATATACTATATACATAAAAAAATTCTTAAAATTTTTCAATGTTCAAAATAAATTAATAGTTTATAAAGACCACAAATTTAGGAACCCTCATAATTCAATTTCATGGCATGCCCGAATCCACATCCATTTTGATTATTTTGTGACTGAAATGATCGATGAAATAATATTCTATCCTAACTACCTTCAAAATATATTTAATTATATTGGTATCCATGTTGAACCTACAATGCTCCCAAAAGAGTGATAATGATTTTGAGAAAAAACAAAGAAAGATCATACTTAAGAATATAATTTTTTTTGCCAAAAGAATGCCCACTCTACAGAAAATAACTTTGAATATTATAAAAAAATAAAAATAAAAATAATGAGAATAATATTTCCTCTAATTCCTTAAAGGTACCTAAGGAAAATGAACCCCAAAACTTGATGACATATATGAGAAATTTTTTGGGAATTATTGAATTACTCACATTGAAAGCTTCATCTATATCATTGCTAATTGTAGGCTGCATTAATATAGTATCCAATTTCTTAACTTTTTTTTATTTTTTCAATTAGTCTTGTGAGGTTGCTTACAAGGTATGCTCAAACATCATTATAAATTATTCTCCTCATTTCCATTTATGCATAATCAATGCTGATAATACCCTCATTTACATCAAAGCATCCCTTAACTAAGTGAAGAAGATGATGTATTGATGAATATCATAGATAGGTGACTAAAACATGGTCTCATTTTATTCCATGTAAAAAACAACATAGATACATTAAAATCATATTGATATCCATAGCTCAAATATACATAAAACCAAAGATCAACATATACAAGAAGCAATATTGATTATGCTAAGAAAAAATATGAGAGAATTCATAGTGTCCCCAACAACCAAATTCAAAAGATGTGTAAATAAATTTGACATTCCATAGTTTTTATTATATCATTTCTAATGGAAAAAAATACTTTTCCTTAAAACCATATGCCCCTTAGCAGTCAAATCATAGGAGGATAGAAATCTTAGAATCTTAGTTCCCATGGATTGTAATTTTATAATAGATGAATATGTATTTTTTAAAATATAATTTCGATCAAAACATTTCTATTGAATTTAAGGTTACTCAACAAAATATACTCAAGCCAAATATAGTTTAATTATATTCATTTATTTTTCTTAAATCTTACTTAATTTTCATTAATATATTAAAATAAGTATGACATGGAATTATTTTAAATATAACATTTTTAGTGCAATCACATCATACAAGGACATTATTGGTGTAAGTTATTGTCTTCATCTCATCCATCAAAATTTAAAACATTCCTCATCTAATGTGAGGAACTTAGTTCCCACATATTCAGTGCTAAAAAAGTTCTCTTTAATCTTATAATAATTGACCTTTTTTTTACATTTAGTTAAGCCAAAATTTTATAAATATTGATCATTATATGAGCTTTTCTTTCCTTTATTGAAACCTTTATTTTTTAAATATTAAATTCACCATTCTTTTCTAAAAAATTTAAATACTATTATAGATTCGTCTTTTCATCTATGGAAAATTTGCCAAGTTTTTATTTCTACAATCAGTATCAACACCATTTCCGTAGGGTAATGCAGACTAGTGAATTTAGGTTTAGATAGATTCAACATCCATTTTATAACTTTATTTTGGGAGGTTTTCTAAAAAAAAATATTGATCTTATGGCATTAAATGTACTAAAAAGGTCAAAAATATTAATCTAGGCCCAATTTTTCGTGCACAAATATTTGGAATTTCTTCAAACCAATATTAGAGGTAGCTTTTATAATCTGATACATAAACAAAATTTTAACATGCTCCAAGCTTCTTAGAGTATTATTTTCCCTTCCTATTCATTTTAGAGTTTGTTGGTCAGATAGTTCAACTTATCAATCTTTGCTTCTATCATAATTCATATTGCTTTCCTTCACTTTACTCCTTCCTCACTTCTTACACTCTAACCTTCTAATATTAAAAAATTATATATATATATATATATATATATATATATATATATATATATATATATATATATATGATTATTAAAATTATATAAACTAAAATATTATCTTTTTAATATTTCTCATTCCTCCATTCTAGCTTTTTAATATTAAAAAATATTATAATTATTTATTTATATATAAATCAATATTTATATTTGATCATTAAAATCATATAAACTAAAAATTTATCTTTTCTAGTGAATTAAAAAAAATTATAAATTAATCATCGAAATACAATTTCGAAAATTAATTAAGAAAAAAACAATCAAGAATATCCTCCCCTTTAGCATGGGATTGCTTTCGCGTTTTCTTTTAAAAATTCACACCTGCTTAAAGACGAGATAAGGAGACTTAACCATTAGGTATTTGCCAGTCATTTACCTTTGTCAATATAATATTGAAGTCAGCACGGTAGATTTGGCCCTAATTTTAAATCTATTTACAAATATACTGCGGAGCATAAAAATATGCGGACTTGTATAGCAATCACAACGGGGTAAATTGAAGAGTTTGGAGTTGAGGAACAATTTGGTGCGATTGCAAGAGTCAAATTTGGCGTGGTTCTGGATTACCAGCATAAGTTTGAACGTCGGTGTTCAAAAAATCCCTGCAGCAAAACTGCCGTAAAATTTTTAGATTTATTTGTCGGTATTGCAAATAATAATTTACAACAATTCATTTGCTGATATGGTTAGTTACAGATGGAAAAATGCAGTGCTTTTTTAATCAAGTGTAAAATAGGATTTCCCCAAAGTCCACAGAAGTAGATCTACAAGCCTACTTTGACCTTCCAATTACTATAAATACACAGGTTGCACGTAAATCTTGAATCTGATTGCAGGAAAGATGGGCTTTTCAAGAAATTTGAGCATCTTCCGCAATTTGTTGGTGATTTTGATTGCAGACTGCATTTGGGCTGCAATACCATCAGATGCCACATACCATGATAATAATCCTCCTCCAAAACCGTACCACTACAAGTCTCCTCCAACACCGGTCCACCTGCCATCACCAGTTCCCAAGCCTCCTGTTGTAGTGAAGCCACCACCTCTACATACTGGTCCTCCTCCAAAGGATGTATCTCCTCCTCATTAAATTCACAAATCCCCACTTCCTCCACCTGTTCCTAGTATTTCTCCTCCCAAACCAACTCCAACCACTCCTCCACATCATCCTACACCAGTTTACACTCCACCCAAATCATCCTCTCCTCATCCATCACCAGTTTACACTCCCCGCAAAACACCTCCACCTCCCCATCATGAAAAACAACCAAAGACACCACCATACGAATACAAATCCCCGCCTCCTCCAAAGGCGGAAGTGCATCCTCCTCACCCTCCTGTTGTAAGTCCTTCCCCTCCTAATGCCGCCGTCTATCCACCTCCCCACTCCAAGTCCCCATTGCACCCACCACCTACGCATCACTACTCTCACAAGTCTCCCCCTCCTCCATACTAGCTGCTCTGTGAAACACCGAACAAGGTAGTTTATTCACTGCACATTTGGTCTCTTATTATTTTAACTATTATATTAACTGTTATATTAAAGGATACTTCTACATTTATTTTTTGTTAAAATTACTTGCAAGTTTTTTATGGCTTGTGTGACTGCCACTTAACGCTTTTTTTAACTTGCTGCAGGATGTCATTTTGCGATATAGATATTGAAGTAGCAGGGAAAATCTTGAAACGATAGGATACGTTGAATGATAGAATAAGTGATTCAGCTTTGTCACATTTTGTAAGCACACCCTTCTCAGAGGAAAAGCTTAAAAGCATACAGATCTGCATAACATACCCCGGTAAGAGGATTTTGTGATTCCTGCATTAGTTATGCTACGTGTAATGATATTATAGAAAAAATCTCGATATTTGTAATAACCCATAGTTTTTGGTATGTTTCATATGATTTGGTGAATGCTAGTTGTAAACAATCCAGGTTTATAGTAAAAAATAATAATAATAGATAAATAAATAAATAATAAGATCTTTCTTAATATAATTAAGTTATTTATTTTATGCTTCAACATGATTTTTAGCGAGAAGATCTTTTTATTTTAGATTAGATTTATTCAATTTATGTTTAATAATAGTTTAAGGCTCTAAAATTTTAGAAATTACATATTTATATTTATTTATACTATTAAAAAATTTCTATAATATATTGTTTAGGATAATATAAAATAAAAATTGAAAAAATATTTTTAGAATATTAAATTGTATTTTATGTATTTCATGGTACATTGGCATCTATAGAATTGTTTTTTAAAAAATAAAAAATAAAAAAAAAATCCATATTTTAAATAAATAATCATTTATTTAAAATTTACTACATGTGATTTACAAACTACAACCATACTATGAGAAATGTTTTAATAATTTAATAAATATAGATCAGATTTACCAAATTACAGTCTCATAATACTTAAAAAAATAATATATAAATTAGAAAATAATTCATTAAGTTATATGATAATTGAAATAATCTCCTTGATTTTAACAAATTTTTCATAGATATTCATTCAATTTTATGTTGTTTGTTTTTTTTTTTTTTTTTTTTTTTTTTCTATTTATTTATTTATTTATTTATTTTTTACAATTATAATAAAATAAAAGTAGAACCATTTATTTCTATTATAAATATCATTTCCTCAAAAAAATATTATGTTATTTTTTTTTCAATTATATGAAGTAGTTAAAGATATATTTATTTATATACATATGTTTTTAGTGAAAGGTCTTATATTATAACAATAAATTTATTTTATTCAACATCCGAAATATATGTATAGTATTGTAAAAAAGTATAATATATAAATGGAACATCAATTCAATTTATATAGTGAATAAATGATCCAATTTATATAAGAAAGAATAATTTAAAATATTTAAATGTTCCAATTTATATAAGGTTAAAGGATGTCTTACCCTTTTATATTAAAATATATAATTTACTTACTACACTTTTATTTTTGTATAAACAATTTTAAAAATGAAACATGATGATAACATCTATATACAATCAAGAGACTAAGATTTATATATTAGATACAATAAAAATTCTTTAATTTTGTTATATTAAAAAAAAAATCACAATTTCTAACCACTTCAAATTGAAGAAAGTTTACAATTCCATTTGATAGTATGCCCAAATCCACATTCATTTAGATCATTTCATGATTGTAATTAATAATATTCTATCCCAGCTACCATCAACATATATTTAATTGCATCGGTAACCACATTCAATCTATAATTCTCCTAAAAAGATGACACTTATTTAAGAAAAAAGTGAAGGAAGGTATCTCTAAAACTGAAAAATTATCTTCCCAAAAAATGTCCCTCCTTCACCAAGTAACTCTGAAAATTCTCTGGAAAGTAAACTAGTAAGAATAATCTTTCCTCTAACTCCCTGAAATTAACTATGGAAACCGAATCCCAAAACTCCATGCCATATATGGGAAAGATTACAGGGCAAACATTCTAAGAATTATGGAATTAGTCACATAGAAATCTTTATATATCCCACTACTAAATAAATATTGAATTAATATGATATCCAATTTCTTAACTACTACTATATTTCGAATGAGCCCCATGTGATTTATGAAAAGGTATGATGCAACATAATAATTAACTATGTTTCCCATGTCCATATAGACATAATCAATGCAAAAAATATCTTCCCCTTCCTCAAAACATCCCTTGATTGAGTGGAGAAGATGAATTCATTGATGAATGCCGTAGATAGGTCAACGAAATGTGGTCTAACTTTCTCCAGTAAAAACGTATACATTGAAGATCAACCTATACATGAAGAAATATCTACTATGTGAAGAAAATTTAGAAGTGAATTCATAGTATCTCCACAAACAAATTTAAAAGATATGTAAATAAAGTGGGTATGTCATAATTCTGATTATATTATTTCCAATGGAATAAATTATTCTGCCTTGAAGGCATAAATCCCCATGATAATAAAATCATAGGATTTCTATGGTTTGTTTTATATATATATATCGTTTAAATCAAAATATTATTATCGAATTTATGGTTATTCAAAAATAAGATACCCAAATTAAGTAATTTAGTGATGTTCATTACTTTTTAAGGTTTATTTAAATTTAATAAAATATTGAAATAATTATGACATGACAAAATTTTAATAAAACCATTCTTAATTCAATCAATCCATATAAGGATATTAACGTCGAAACGTATTATTTTGTTTTCGTCTCTCAAACTTTGTAATAATCCTACATAGTGTGAGGAACTTATTTCCCACATATTTGATGCTAATAAAATACTCTCTTCAATCCTATAATAATTGATGATTTTTTATTCAAAAATGATAGATTTTATTGTAAATTCATCTTTTTATTTATTTATTATAAATTTAATTTAAAAAAAAAAAAAATTCACAATCAATATGAAATCCATTCTTGTAAGATACAATAGACTAGTCGATCTACATTTAGATAGATTCAACACCCATTATATAAATTTATTCTAGGAGAGTTCATTAAAATTTTATTTGGATCTTATTGCACTAAAGGCGATGAAATGGCCAAAAATCATAATCTAGGCCCAAGTTTTCCTACAAATTTTTTTATAATTTTCTCAAGCCAATAATACATGTTAGCTTGTACAATCTATATTAAATAAAAATATTTTAGATAAATTCTTTTATTGGGTTGAAATTGCGAAACCATCTATGAGGAAAAAATCTTATGTTCAAAAAAATTATGGGCCTTATATAAGCATCAAATCCCTATTACCTATGTTATAAAAAATATACTTGAACATACCCTTGTGATAAAAATTTAATTTTGACCCTAGCATAAAAATACCAAATAATTCACATTCATTACGAAAGATCATTCAAACATGGTCAATCCCTAATGATTTTATAGATTAAATCTCAGTCTTCTAAAACACCTCCATATTTATTAATTGTTCATGTGTTGATTTCCACATCAGGGATTGTTTCAGAAAGTTGGAACACCATCCAACATCTATGGTAATTTTTCATGAGAAGTCACTTGAGTAAAGAGGTATTAATATAGATGTCAAAAACTAATTTGACTTGTTTGGAAAGTTTATAATTCATGATATTTTACAGTTTTGGATCTTACTTGCCATTAAAATACATCAAAATTCTAACAAAAAAATATTTATGCCTCTTATTTACATGATACGTTTCTAGTCCTCCATTTCATCTTTTTATTCTTCACTTCTCTCATCGTTTGAATTGTTTTCCTTTAGTTTACTCCTTCCTCATCACTTGCACCACTCTAATCATCTAATATTTCAATATTCATTATAAAAAAAAATGAAAAATAAAAATATAACCATAAATTATATACATTTATATTTATTAATTGAAACCAAATAATTTAATAATTTAACTCCCTTAATTTAAATTAAAAATTATATATTATTTATAAATTAATCATCAAAATAATAGTTACAAAAAATCAATTATGTACAAATTAATCTATAATATCAGAAAAATCTAATAAAGCATATCCTACCCTTTAGCATATGCTTGTTTTCTCGTTTTATTTTAAACATTTTTAAATTTCACACATGCTTTAGAATAAGTCGAGGAGACTTATCCTTAACATGTTGCACAATCAATCCAAATAGTTTTCTATTGCAATGCTCGACTAAATTAAAAATATTGGTTAATCCCTTTACGTGTGGAGTGATACTTTAACTATAGGGCAAAATTGTAATTAAAAAAGAATTGTAGGAAACTTTCGATGAGTTTTTCTTAATTGTGTTAACCGAATTAAACAATAGTTTTTGGGTTGGGTTGAATATGTGAGAGTTTTCAATTTGTTTTCATATATCCGGAACAAATTAAACAAGAAGCGTAATAAACTTTTAGATATCTTCTTTAACTTTATATATCATGATAAAAACTTGAATGTGTCATTTTGGTTTTTTCAGACTGTCGATTTTAACGTCCTCCAGCCATTCATAACAGCATAGTATTATATTTATCCCAAGCAAGAGCTAGTTTACACAGCAGTACTTATATTATATGCACATAAACAGTCCAAATTTTATAAGGCAAGATGATAACAAAATGGTCGCATGGTACACTGGAGGTTGTTCACAGGTACTTCTCTAACATCATCCAGCTCCTCGGCACCAACAATTCGGAATTAGTGAATCAATACAAGATAACAGATTCGATCTCCCTGATATATTATTATAAAAGACTCGAACTCAATACATCACAAAGCCACGAGAGATAAACCCCCCACAGCAATTATTTAGATATAACTATAATACTAGAGTAGTATTAATGTGCTTGTCCTCTATGGATGGAATTTACAACCTGCAAGACAAACAAACAACGAGAATAGATACCCTGTCATAAAAATTCAAAATTATGGCACGTCTAAAACCACAATCTAAAACAATAAAAAGCAGTGTATCAACATTTATACAAACCATTATAGGTTTTTTTAAATGATATAATCAAAATTATGACATGTCAATTTTATTTACACAGGTTTTTTTTGAAATGATATAATCAAAATTATGACATGTCAATTTTATTTACACATATTTTGAATTTGGGTATTGGAGACATTATGAATTCACTCCATAGTTTTCTTGGCATAGTCGATATTGCTTCCTGTATATGTTGGTGTTTGGTTTTAACCATATTTAAGCTATGGGTAGCAATTTGATTGTAATGTCTCCACGTTTTTGTTTACATGGATGAAAATGAGACCATATTTTGGTCAACTATCTGTGACATTCATCAATAAAGAATCTTTTCCACTCAGTAAAGGGATGCTTTGATGGAAAGGAATATATTATTGGCATTGATTATGTATAAGCGGACATGAGGAGCATACTTTATAGTGATGTTTGATCATACCTTGCGAGCAACCTCGCAAGACTAATTAAAAAAAAATAAGTAATTAATAAACTAGAATTCATATTACTTCAGCCTACATTTAGGAGTGGGATACATGAAGCTTTCAATGTGAGTAATTCAATAATTCCCAGAATGTTTCCTATATATGGCATGGAGTTTTGGGGTTCATTTTCCATAGCTACTTTGTGGGAATTAGAGGAAACATTATTCTGATTATTTTATTTTGTGGATAATATTTTGAGTTGCGTGGTGCAGAATGGACTATTTTGAGGAAGAAAAATTTCTACAGTTAGGAGTGGGATACATGAAGTTTTCAATGTGAGTAATTCAATAATTCCCAGAATGTTTCCTATATATGGCATGGAGTTTTGGGGTTCATTTTCCATAGCTACTTTGTGGGAATTAGAGGAAACATTATTCTGACTATTTTATTTTGTGGATAATATTTTGAGTTGCGTGGTGCAGAATGGACTATTTTGAGGAAGAAAAAATTCTAGTCTTAGATATGATCTTTCTTTGGTTTTCCTCCAAATCATTATCACTTTTTTGAGAGCGTTGTACATTCAACATGGCTACTAATAAAATTCAATATATTTTAATGGTAGTTAGGATAGAATATTATTATTTCGATCATTTCAATTATGAAATAAACAAAATAGATGTCGATTTGGGCATTCCATGAAATGGAATTGTGAAGGTTCTCAATTTGATATCTTTATAAATTGTTATTTTGTTTTGAATATTGAAAATCTTGAAGATTTTTTTCATGTATATGGTATATAAATGTTAGTTTCTAGTT
>JARHVA010003029.1:445000-447500 GCA_037957365.1 Torreya grandis
ATATAAGTTGTAGAGGTCAGTGGATATGATGAAAATGTTGCTCAAAGTTGACTTGTCTAACTCAATAAGGTCTGTGTATAATGAGGTCATGAGATTGGTCTACAAGAACAATATTTTAATATGAACATGTTATATTTATATCTAATATTCGTATAATGATCTCATACCATCATACATATGCATTCTAACTCTCTAAAAGTGTCCATATAGGTGTTATAGGGTCAAAATCACTATGATTGGTCTTCAAGGTAAACTGGTAGTTTTGGGTAAGTAGGTTGCAACACTAAGTTTGAGAATATATGATATGAGTTAATATATAGAAAAACAAAATATGTTTTTATTTTTATTTTTATGTCCTATCCATTATTTCTCAAAAGTTTATAATTCAGTATAAGATATTGAAACATCAAAGCCAAAATGGGTTATCTAGTTGAGTGAGGTTTGAGAGAGAGATGATCAACATATTGGTCTAGAAGAATGATAAATAACATTAAATAATATAATATTTTTTTTGTATATTTTTTTAAGGATGTTTAAGGATCATATACGTGCATTATAATTTCTCGTTTGTGGTCTTTTAGGCATGAAACGTTCAAGTTTACATATTATGTTTTGACACTAGTTGGCAGTTTTAAGTCAGCTATTTGTAGAGAAGTATTTTACTTATTTTGCCATTATATGTGAAGTAAAAACCATATTTTTATGTCTCTAATGTCATGTATCTTATATATATGTAATTTTTTATCATTTTTTTTTGTAAAAATTATGTATATGCTTCAGTTATTCAAGATGGAATTTTTGGGTATGCACAGGCCTAATTGTGACTTTCATGTAAAAATATGTTTCATTATGGGTTTTAATATAATTTAGGATAATTTTGAGAATAAAAACATGATATAAATAATGTATAATAAATACTTTTTGATGAATCCATTTTTTCAAAACATCAATCCTGTTGTCAACCTATTCAATATTAGACAAATTTATGTTTACCTCACACATCTTCCATTATAGTTTTCATCAAACCTCTTATTTTAAGGATACATGTAACTCAATTTGTTAGTTTTAAATTTTTTATCTTGTCACAACCTTGTTTTCACACACAAAATATGCTAAAATCCTTGTTAACATGGACATATCCAAGGAGCTACCTTAAAAAGTTGAGCTAAAAATTGAATATTGTTATTCGACCCAACCCCTCAAATATGAGGGAATTCATTTCAATTAACATAATTTATTTTGAATAACCATTTAAATAAATATTTTATAATTTTAAAAAAAAAATTATTCCACTTGGTGGAAGGATTCACTTACTAGTCATCCTACTGTAGATAATGTTAAAACTAAGGGAGATGACATAGATTTAGAAATTAATGGAACCAAAATTCTAGAGATGAAAGCTAAGGAATTTATTAAGACAAAAAAAAAATCATACTATATTGAGATTAAAGATCACCATCCAAAGATATACATTGAAATTAGATAAGAAAGGAATTGATTCAAATACAAATTAACTATACATTTATCTCTTGATTTGGATCTAGATGATAATACAAGTTTGTATTTAGTATCTATGAAGACTAAAAAAAGACTCAACAAAGGTTTTGATTCAAAGCATATTAAATATAAAGGTTAAATAGAGACTCATTAAAATGAAAAGTTTCTACTAGAACCTAATGGGTAGTTAGTCGAATGTAGGAGTTGAAGTTAGTTTATTTTATTTTATTTTGGTTCTAATGTCTAGTTTTATATGTTGGTTATCATTTGGGTATATCATTCCTATTAGGTTTGAAAGTGTGATAAATGATCTAATAGTATACGTATTTTATGTGATATTTTAACTTTTTATCTTAATTTTTTGGTACAAGACTCTAGAGCCTCTCAAAACCTGATAATTTACATGTATCTAAAAATAACGATTCATGAAACATTGTAATTGTATAAATATCAATATCCGAAATAATATAACATATTGTTTTTGGTTTTGAATAAAACATAATCACCAATATAAATTAAATGAAATCTTTTTTTTTTGTTGTTGTTTAATATCTATATAATTTGTTTTACCATTTTAAAAAAGAAATTGAGATTAAACTGGTAAAATATTTCAGTCTTTATTTTCAAAAAAACAATTTGTTGTGTTCCTAGAATTTTTATTAACCTCTCCTTTTAGTAATAAAATTTCATATTAAAAAATCACTATCACAGTTGAATCTATTCAAATAGAACTTGTCTCAAAGGTGCAATGAAATCCGAAGAAATTATAATTTTTATTTTTTGTATTATATCTAGTAGGTGTTTTATTTTCATTTGTGTAATTTATTACCTTTTTACATGTAATATTATGGTAGACTACCTTTTCCTTTTCTATGAAAACATAATTCTATTATTAATATACAGGAAATCACTGATAGTGTAAAAATTCAAATAATATTAATCTATTTCAAACTCAATATTGTAGGTACCAATACAAAAATTCTAACATCATATTGTGATTTCT